>VWZD01010847.1:814146-922292 GCA_013396695.1 Sakesphorus luctuosus
GGCCGGACACCAACTTCCACTCCCCCGCCGCCCCTGCTTCCTCCTCCTCCCCCTCCCCGCAAAGCAAATACTCGGGAGGGGCACCGCCGACCACTTACCGCCCTCCTTCCCTTCCTGCCGGGTGGTTGCCTAACAGGGGTCCTCGCCCTTCCCGCCCCGTGCCCTGTCCCGGCCCAGCGCCCGCCGGGCTCGGCCGCCGCGGGACAGCGTGGGGGCAGCGCGGCCTCGGGCCTGTCCGGTGGGGGCTGCGCGGCCCCGGCCCCCCCCTGCCCACCTGGTGCGGCCGCCGGCTGCGCTCGCTGCTCGGCCGCTGCGGAGCGCGGTCACCTCGCCGCGCTTCTCCCCTGTCCTCAGCCCCCCCTCCGGCTCCTGGGAAGTTTTTGATCTACTTCTTCAAGCCCTCAATCAGGAAGAGCTGCGGGGAGGAGCCTTCCCCTGCTCTCCCCTACATCTTTATTGGCCGCTCGGTGCCTTCCAGCGTGTGTCACACAGGAAGACAGCGAGCTACATTATTAATTAATGGCTGAGAAGGCGCATCCTCCATTTTTGAATTATCAGCCGGAGACCTCCGGTGCGGGGGGTGGGCCCAGCGCGGCTGCCCGCGGAGGGGACGGCGGCTCTTTCCGCGCGTTGCTGCCGGGCCGGGCCGGGCTGGGCTGAGCTGAGCTGCGGGCGGCTCGGGCTCGGGCTCAGGCTCAGGCACAGGCACAGGCACAGACTCGGCGCTCCCGGCCGAGCGTGCGGCGCCGCCCGCCCGCTCCTCCTGCCACCGGCGCTGGCAGCCGGCGCCGAGGAGCCTCCGAGCAGCTGAGAGACCACCAGCCCCGGGGAGACCGCCCGGCGCTCGGCCCGCCGCGATCCGCGCCCTGCTGTCCGTACCTGCCCTGCGAGCGGGACCCCGGCGCGTCCCCGCAGGGCTGAGCCCTTCGGCTGATCCGCGGCGGTGTCGGCGCTTGACAGGGCGATGCCGGGGACGCGCCTCTCCCGGTTACAGCCCCCGAACCATAGAGTGCTATCGGCGCGTACGGGTGTGTTGCGGAAGGGGAGGTTGTGTAGAATTAAGATGAACATAAGGGCTGTGCGTTGGCCCCTGAGCATTGCTTCGATTTTTTTCCAGTTCACCGAAAATGTCACTGAATTGTTTTACTAGTGTATTAATTTTTCAGCACGTTTTTTTACATGAATGCAATTACAGGGCCATTGGTAATTAACATTGGAATATTAATTTAATTGTGTTCTTAAGAGTGCCAGCCAGCTTGAAGACATAAAAACCACAGCGAGGCCACATCCATTATAGTTCATCATCAAAAAATCCAGTGCTCATATGAAAAATCTTCTGAATAATTGTAGAAAGTCCATAGAACTATTGAGGTGAATAATATCTGAGGGCTGATATCTAAATAATTTAACTTAACAACTTAAAATGCCATTCCTGCAAATAAAGGTCCGGCACTTTCCTGCACCTGTGCATGGTTTGTTTTCTTTACTTCTGCAGGCAGCGATCAGCACTGCTGCAGCATGTGTGACTAAAACCTAAAAGAATGTTTACATACAACCCATAAATTACTTTGTTTAAAAAGTGATCAGGTTTTAATCAAAAGCTCCGAGAAATGTTAATGATCACTTCCTCTAGTTAAGTTTGCAAAGCCTAAACTACTAAATAGGTTAACTCCTGCATCCTACCCGTTTGTTTTCATTTACCAGCTGGCTTCACTTTCAGTTTTTAATTTTTTTCTATCAAAGGGCACAAATGCTACTTGAATTAATGCATTTGTATCCAACATCTGGTAATTTTTAGTCCAGTTTGCATGAAAACTCTACCGTATGCTATGGTTATGACATTTAAGTGTTGCCATCTCTTATGATTACATTGAGATTTTGCAACACTTAGCTTTGTTTTAAGCTCTAGCTCTTTAGCAGATGCAATTAAATTGGACAGCAGGTCTCCTTAAAAATAATTACATTCTTAAATCTCAAGTTTGAGAGAAATGCTGCAATATGCAAACCTAAAAGGCTTACAAGTTAGAAAAGAAAAGCTTTTGAGTTTCAAATTTTTGTAAAACTCATTATTTTTAAGCCAGTATCATGATGTTTGGGGACTTGGCTGCTTTTTTTCATGCTTGTATTGTCAGCACAGCATTATTTTAGCACTAGTTGGTATCCATGAAAAATGCATGAGTTGATAGAACTGTGACATCAAAAGCAAATTCCCTTTTCCTCTTGGCTCTCCCTTGCCCTCTTTCTCTTTTCTTCTCACCTTTTCCTCCTCCTCTTGTTCTTCCCCCCTCATTATTCCCTCGGTGGTTTTCCAGGGAACAGATCCTCACTGAGTAGTAGGGTTGCACTGTATTTTCATGTTCTTAGGATACAGAGGAGCAGTTCATTTATTTTTCACCTTTGTTCTTTGAAATCCACAAATCCAGGCTGTGATTCTGCTCCCAATAAGGTCAGCAGGACCTAGAACAAGTTTTTATGACCAGTTAATGTCTACTAAGTGGGCATTGAGAAATCAATGTAAATTAATTCTGAGACATCAGAAAAAGCTTACTTTCTTTCCATGGGAATATTTATTGTATTTTAACACTGTGTTTAACTTTTGCAATAATTTGGGACTTTTTAACACATCACTGAACATATAGTTTTGATTCAATCTGCAAGAGTAGGATTATTGGTGACATTGAGTGGGGTTGTTGGTGTGGATTTTGCCACAAAGCAGCAAAAATGAAGCTGCTTTCTTTTTAAAAGTTGACTTACTAACATCCATACCAAATGTAGTTCCCTAGCCAGAGAAATTGCAGTTTTCATTCACAGAATTTTAAACATACTTGTATTGGGAACATAAAATCTTATAAACACCTAGGCATTATGTTTTACAAGGGTATGTTTTTACACTAGGGACAGTGTTGGCCCAGGCTTGGGGCAGCCCCCTCTTGGCTGTTCCTTCAAAGCTCCTCACAATTTGAAAATTCTGTCTTTCTTTTCACTGGCTCACTCCAGTATCAGAGATTGCTTCTTTATCCTATTTCATCCAGTCTTTAAACCACCAAGAACTGCTTTACACAAAGATGCTCCAAAATATCTCTTCAGATATTCCAAAATATCTAACCAACCATATCCATTACCAAATAATTCCACATGTGACTATTGTTGTTCTGGAACAAGTAGCGCACATGCAATAATGTACTCGAGCATTGTCACTTTAAATTCACACTTTAAATTATATTGGAATAACTAATGTTTATCAAAATCTTATCATTAGGACAGTGCAAAAGCAAAAGTTTTACTCAGTTTTACCTGTATTATCATGCAACTGGGAGAGAATTTTCTGTAAAGTGTGTTTTGCCACTTGCTCTCTTGCTTTTTTCCTTTTTATTTTTTCTCCAAAGTTGCCACTTTGTTCTCTCAGGGTTTGAGTGAAATTAGAGAAAAAATTAATTGGATTTTTTGATAAATAACATCCTTGGATCTTGAATGGCATGTTAGGTTCTCTATTCTAATTTTTCTAAAAAATATATGGTTGAAAACATAAATGGGTAAATGA
This sequence comes from Sakesphorus luctuosus, assembly GCA_013396695.1. NCBI lineage: Eukaryota > Metazoa > Chordata > Aves > Passeriformes > Thamnophilidae > Sakesphorus > Sakesphorus luctuosus. The sequence goes on from VWZD01010847.1 coordinate 817,688, forward strand.
TAGATTGCTAGTGAGTTATTCTGTCAAATGGCATGATATCAATAATCTTTACCTTTTTCCAGTTGACTAGAGCATATGAAAAACCAGAAATATAACATATATGTGAGCATTGACTCATTTTAAATGTACTGAGCAGATTTTGGGGGACTAGTATCATCCCCTTTTTTTCCACACAATGTTTGGACAATCCTTCCTTTCTCTAATGCATTTCTCAAACCACAGATCTCTTTTTGAAAGCTCAGGGCACCCAGCAAAATATTTATCCAATTATGCCTTTTATAACTTACCAATATAGCTTTTTTTTTTCTCCTCCTTTTGCCCTTTCTCTGTCACTTTACTTCAATTTATTCTTCTGATCATGTATCTTTATTTAGACTTTAAACTATGTGAGCAAAGACACTGTGCTGGTTTTATCAATCTGCTCCAGCTGTGGGTAACAGTAACATTTGGTCTATTGTCTTTTACTGGCTGTAAAGTGCTATGTTCAGTGTTTCATAACATACTCACTTATAAATAACATACTTCAGTCAAAAAAACCCACAGAAGAGATACACGGATAATTTTCCACAAGCATTTCATCTTTTTTTCATTCTAGTGCAGTTGTATTTCAACAAGCTTTTAGAGGATAGGATGTTCCTTACTCTGCTGCTGCTGCTATGTTCACCACTCCTTGCTTTCACGAGTCACAAATAAAGGTAAAGAATCGATCCCTGTGGTCAGTGAATGTTTGATATGGTCACATTTTTAGACAGTTTCTTAGAAGTGTTACCCCAGACATTCCACAGTTGCAAACGCAGGTGTAGTGGTTGGGTCTGTTGCTATCACAGAGGGCAGTAAGCCATGGCTGGAGTCTGCTTTGGCTCTTGCTGAGGTTAAAGAGCACCCAATACAGCAGGGCCCAGCCCTCAACAAAGCCCTTGGGGAACACGGAGATGTTTGCTATATCAAGGGAGTTACTCTACAGAAGGGTATTCCATCTTACCAATTTTTTTACAGTTTAATAGAATTTAGACATACAGTTCTCACTGCTTTTAATGGATATTACATGTTTGATTTCTGTGCAACTCCAGAAATTGAGATATATCCTTTAAAGTTTATTCATATCCTATTTTTTTCCCTCTCAGAAAATAATATTAAAGGTGTTTAAGCTGCTAACCTTATACACTAGTGAGGAGGAACTCTGACCTTATCTACTTTGTAGCAAAGACCATGTGTGATTGGCCTCTAACCTGGTTACAAAATGATAAAATGATGTTGTGAAACCACTATGCATTTCCTAATAGTGTCTCTGAAACCAGCTTAAACGCTGAGAGAATTGGTACTGCATTTTCTTCCTCATAGTTGTAGTGCACAGTATATAGAGTATTGACAAAACTGTAATTTTCTGACACTAAAATATGCTGAATTTTTCATTGCTAACCAATATTTAGAATGAATGATGTCTGATGAAGGATTTTGAAAGAATGAATGAATGAATGATGGGTGGATTTGCTATTTTTTGTTACATATGCACATTGTCATTACTGGAGCAATGTATGGCATTTTACAATAGATTTAAGTATCCTGCATCAGCCTGCTTGAAACCTGGATGTGATAATGAAGGCATTCTTTATGCAGTTAAATTTAAGATTGAGACCTCTCAAACTGCATAATACTAACCTAACTATATTTACATTCATCTAATTTGAATTTCTTAGATTGAACACCTCTCTGTCCAGTTGATAATTAGAACAAATAATTTCAAGCATGTTACTTTACGTGTGTTATATGACTATACAGTCCCAACTTTTTTTTTTTTTTGTCACTAATACTGACATTAAACAAACCTTCTTGCATATTGAAATGATCCCATGCACAGTGCAATTTCTGTTGAGGGGCACACGAAGAGAAGCTGGCTCAGTAGCTGACCTGGATTATTTACTCAAAGATTACAGTGATGAGTCAATCTGAAGCATATACATCTGCTCAAATACAGACCATGCTGGATTTTCAGAGTCGTTCATTCGACAAATGTGATGACACAATTGTGGCTAGTATTCTGATTTACTCACCCATTTAATGAGACTCCTTTGGCCTCCATCTTATTTTCTTCTGTCCTGATACTCATCTCTCATAGAAGGCTTTAAGAGATAAGGCAAAGAGATTAACTATCCAGGCACCCTTTGATTGTAGATGCCAAATAAGAGCAGAGTTGGAATAAGAGAGTAGCTAGCTTGACGTGGACTCTGGATGTCTCCCCACTTGATAACACATGGATGAGTCATGATGTGTGCAGGTAGAACAGTCCCACCATGATGCTTCTGCACATACTTAGACCCTGGCCACCATTTCAGCCAAGGTAGATGAGGGCTGCAGTAAAGCAGTAACTTGCTCTGGGTACAAAGTGAGCTGCAGTTTTGATTTCATGCTTTTGCAGGACACTGCTTTTCCATAACTGTGTTAACAAGGTGCTGGCAGAGTGATCCAAGCCTGGGGTGCTGAGTCCTACAGCTGGAGAGGAGCCAACTATACTACATCACGGCCACCAAATGTAATCCTTATAGGAATTCTATACTCAAGGGAAATCCTCCAAAATGAGAGCTCCTGGGGCACAAGCCCACATGATCATTCTCCCCTCTCCCACAGATCCAGGGACAGCCATTTTTTATGCAGACATTGCTGTCCATAATGCCCGTGTTGGGGCCTCACACCGAAGAGAAAGTGAGATACTGACAGAATTTCCACATTTCTTAAAAGTCAGGCACTCATAAATGTGTTTGGTTTATATAAAGCACAGATGTAGAGCAGAACTAAAGGGGAAAAAAACCTCAAAAGGTGGTAAATCCAGTCTTGCTGGCTTTGGAAGACTTAGGACAGCTGGCAGGATATTAGGATTGTTACCATACAGTAACTAAGCATTCATAGCAAGAAAGAAAATTTGAACCTTTTAGTTAGCATTACTAATTTAGTGCAACAATTGATAGAATGAAATTATGAAAGTTTCAGTAACTTGTGAATTAGGAACCAACAATTGTTTCAGTTGTAATTTCCAGTCATCCAAGAAGTTCATAGACAGAAGGCAAAGCCAAAGTTTACAACCCTAAGACTGACTTTACACATGGAAGTTATAGACCATGGTGTGGACATAAAGCTGCAAAAATGTGTATATCCACATAGTTTATTGTGCTGTAGGAACACTTTCAGTGTATTGTTATGCATCTCTATATGTACCTATGTTTAAGGTTGAATTGGTATGCATATCTCAGTCTAAAATGCATTTTAGAAGTTTGCATCCTTGTTACCATAATTACAGAATGTCGTAAAAAACTGCATCTAATCCCACATTTGCAGAGACAGAAACACTTAAACCAGCACACCAGTCACTGTGTTGTCCCCCCAGAAATCAGTTACTTTCAACTGCAACCCACTATTAGGGCAAAAGAAAGGGCCACCTACAGCTCTGCCTAATCTCTACTGGATGCAATGGGTAAGACCCCTCCCTTAAAAAGGCTTCCAGTCATGCTCAGTGCCACTGACTCATCTGAGGTCCAGTGAAAGAAATGCAGCTGATAATGAGATCACAGAGAAAGTGTGCAAGCAATTTCCTTTATGCCTTATCTCAGTAAGTACCCCTACTAAAGTCAGTACCAAGAAGAAAAGTTGAAAAGGTCAGATCAGGTTTAAAAATGCCCCTGCCTTCCCATCACTGCCCTGAACTGCCTTGATTTTTGTTTTCTGATTTTTGTGAGTGGGTATGTTGTGCCTCTTTGACAAAACTGAAGTTCAGTGAGAGAACTTCCTGCTTTATAGATAGATTTTTAACCATGCAAGGCATACGCATGACCTCAATTCTCCATTTCTTGCCTATTGTGCAACTGAGAGTTTAGCAGCAAAAGGGGTTACCACCTCAGCATTATCTAATACCTGCGTGTATTGCATGCACACATGCTTGAATAAAAATGTTTAACAGCTGACACAAGTTGAAATAAAACACTTCCCCCTTCTCCCCCAATAGTACTTCTTTCACACAGTCTTAAGGAATCTCCTGGCAGGAGGACAATTTGTCGAAAAATCAGGAAGAGAAAAGGCAAAGGTATGCCAGGAAACACAGCTTGGGTCTGTGCTTGATGGCTGGATTCTCGATGAGTTCCACAACAGCCTGTGGCTACAGCCCACCTCTGAGGCCAACACACGAATCCCTCTTTAGGCTCACGCAAAACTGGTTACACAAAGTGGGTACTTTCCAAAGGGCTCAGCAGAAGCCAATAGAAGCAGCGCTCCTTGGTCTGGCACAGCTCAGCCCGGCTCTGTGAATGAGGAAGTGCTGCCCCAGGAGTTTATTCACTGCTGTTAATTTATACCTGAGTGTTAGGCTGACACTGCCACACATGGTGGGCACCCGCTCTGGAGGGAGGCCTGTCAGTGGGATCTACATGGAGTTTGGCACCAACTGTGGGATCTGGGAAAACCCCCTCACTTTTGGGAACTATGCATTTTGTGCCTAAACCATGCGCAGGTTCCATGTCCGTGCGGGATGGCAACATCCATCCACCACCCAGAGCACTAGAGGTGGGCACTGCAGGCAGGTGTGGGCACCGGGGAGCCGGCCAGCAACGCCGCGGGGAAGGGCGGGGTTTGCCGCGGGCCCGACGGCCGTGCGGGGTATCCCATGGGGCCGGACGGCCGGGCGGGGTCTCTCGTTGGTCCCGCACAGCCGGGCAGGATCTCCCGTGGGCCTGGACAGCTGTGCAGGGGCTCTCCCACGGGGCCCAGACAGCCGTGCGGGATCTCCTCTGAGCCCAGACAGCCGTGCAGGGGGCCCGACAGCCGTGCGGGGTCTCCCGTGGGCCCGACACCCGTGCGGGACAAGCCCGGCACCGCCGCGCACTGGGGTGGCCTCGTGGGGGCGGCGCGTCCCCCTCTCACCCGTGGCTGAAGCGGCTGGTTAAAGCTTAACCGGAGGGGCTGAGCGGGCGTTTGAGGCAGAGCCCTCGCAGCTCGCCTGACTCGTGTTCCAGGGGGAGCTCAGGCGCTGGAAGCAGCGCTGCCCGAGGAGGCAGGGGCGGTGCAGCGGCTGCCGCGGAAAGCCCATCACCTCAGCCTCCTCCCGGCGTCCGGCGGGTCGGCAGCCGGGGCAGCGCCGGGGCTGACACTGACCCCGGCCCCGGCCCCGGTCCCAGCACCGAGGGAAAGTCACCCAGGCTGGAGGGAAGCCCACGCCCTCCCTGCCTTTTAGGCCTTCAACAAAATTCGAGGTGTCTCTTGGCTCCAAGCCGTGTCAAAGTCTAAGCGTGTGGTTATGGCACTGGGTTTGGCCACCCCTTTAGTCGACAGTATAAGAAGGAGCGCTTGGTTCTGCACTGCAGGCTGTGCTGTGCCTCCCACACCAGGCGGATCGCGGCCAGCGCCAGCACCGGTGCGTGGTGTACATAAAACCTCGCGGAAATTAAGAGGTCCTTCCACTGAGAGTCGTAAAATGTAATCAGTTCCAGTGGGGGTCAAACAACAAAATGCTCCTGGGAATAATTTGGACTTTGTTTCTTCAGTTAAATCAGAATGAATCTACTAGTGATTCATTTTTCCATGTTGTATAGACCTTGTGCATGTGATCACCCTTTGTTCTAAAATTAAGTCTGTCCCTTCTGTCCCTTTATTTTGTAAACTATCAATTCATAAAGATTTAGGGAAGAATAAAAGCTCCTGTAAATTGCTATGGTTTCACAGTCCTAAGGAATGCAGGAGGGAATTTTCCTGAGTTTTTTTTTCTTTTTTAACACAGTCTAATCCTAAATCCTACTCTTAGACGTATCATGAGCTTTGCATGCAGACCAGACCATGAACTAGTTTAACTGGAGGTTTTTGGCATCAATTTAGCTGCTGTTCTGTGAACTGTCAGGTGGACACACTGAGAAACAAGGTGTAAACGTTACATTAGCACATTAACACAGGGTTTTAAAGGTATTTAGTTGAGTAAAAAGGGATCTAGATGAGCCAGCACAAGCTTTGTGTATCAAGTAATATTTCCTTCTGTCTGGATTTTGCCTGTGTAGGAACTGCTTAATTCTGGATCAGATGACTGGTGTAAGTGTATGCTTGTCCCACCAACGGGAGAATTGCCTTGAAGTATCTGAAATATGTGACATAGTATGCTTTCCTCTTATAGTAGTAGTAAAGATAAAAATCCATCTCTATCAGCTGACTTATATGCTCTTTCCTTCTACACTTAAATGTAATATATTAATTCCTTTGACAATCAAAAAGATAATTATTTTCCCCCTATAGGAGTATGTTCCAAAGCCTTTGCAAAAGGTCTGTGAGTGGAACTGTGTTTGAACTTCTGTGGAAATTAAATGTAGAATACACAGTAAGATGAAAAATATCCAGAAGGAGGGAATGTTACCCATGTAAGTACAATGCCACTAAAATTACTCCTTTGTTTATTATGAAACATAATTATTTTTTCCTAGTAGAAATAATATGAATGAGTAAGATCTGCAATTTTTCTGAAGGAATGTGGGCAGAAGTTTTGAGATTCAGCAGTGCTCAGTATGTCAAAACACTTGAGCAGCTGTAAGATCAGAAACCAAAGGCCAACAAGCAAGGATCCAGCACTGAGGAGGGTGAATAAGGTAAAATGAAAAGTGCTTGTAGGGGGTCTATTGTAGTTACTATTTAAATAATCCTATCTGAACTTAACCACTGTAACAAAAAAAAAAATCAAGTCTTGCAGGTTACTTGTGCTTATGCAACTTGAGAACAAAATCTATCAGTTGAGCCAGGTCCTTGGCTCTACTCCAGTAGTTCAAAACAGGTCTAGAGCCAGCTTAACTGCCCCAGCCATAACTATTTTCGCTTTTCCAGAAACAGTCATAGACCTGCTGAGACAGCGTACACTTCCCTGCTTCTGAACTCTGACTCCCAGAACACAGGCAAAGAAACAAAAGGCATGGACCTGCTCTGCAGTGGCTCTCTGCCTCCAGAATCATCCCCCTGGGCTGGGAGCAGCTGATTAATTCTTTAAACAACAAAACAAACTCTAAGATAATTAAACAAAATGTTCACCATACCTTTTGGGTTCTCTTCCCCCTCTTATTTTAATTCTTCATCTTTGAAGACAGGATAGAATAAGCATTGAAAAATTATTTAATATCAACTGATAGGATTTGCTTTTCCTTGGTCTTTAGTGAACCATCCAAGGCATCATTTTAGAGTTCCTCTTGCTTGTTTTATATAAACATGCTCTCAAGCTTCTGTCTGGTGAGGAAGTAACGACAATTTGTGAAGTAATAAAAAAGAGCCAACATTTTACAATGTTGAATACTGTTAATAATCAACATCAAAAGGTTATAATCAGTTGACAGTAATCTACTTGATTTATACTGCTGGCTACCCTACTGGCTCTTCTTTCTGGCTAACTGGAGTGTGCGCTCACATGTGTGTCTTTGTAGAGTGGTAACTCTGGAGATGTAGCAGCCATCCAAAGCAATGGTTTGAACCTGAAGGCCTGAGCAAGAAGCAGTCCAGGCAGTACATGTAGTTTTCCCAGGTGAATTAATTAAGAGCAAAAACACTGCCTCCAGGAGCAAAAACACCCACCAACCCCAAAACAAAACAGAACAAAAAGACCAACACTGTCTAGCCGTTGCCTAGAGCAAGGGGACGGAAATTTTGGGTTTGTGTTCCTGTTGCCCAGAGTAATGTGGAACCTTTGCCCTTTGACAACTAGCAACAAACCCTGGGGTGACTGGGTATTACACTGTGGGAGCAGAAAGAAGGAAGTAAATAGAGAAAGAGCCCTTTGGGGCATCAAATGGGCCTGAGGGCCAAGCACAGGGTTTGGGAACAAGAAGTTGCTTACTATCTGTTTATTTACAAAGACTTTAAAGGAAGGGATAGAGTTGGTACTGCCCCTTTGTCCTCCTTATAGACATACTAATTCAAACTTTCCAATAATAACTTCTAAAGCCAGGAAGAAAATGTTATTTTTCCCTTTTGTGACAATCAGATGTTTAGTGGGAGGAACACTCAATGTGCATCTAAGAGATAGGTGATGCCAGTTATGAGAAAAAGAGAACTTCACCCCCCCCAAACTAAACCTGTTCGGTTGCCAGTATAATAAGTAGCCTGAAGAGTGCAGGGATAGGTTTATGGTAATTCGAAGTGTAGTAGCTAACACATACAAAACCTTGTCTAGAGATACCATAAACTTGTATGGGTTGCTTAGCAAAATGGAATGACAGCTAATGTTCTCCAAACATAGGCTAGTCTCTTTCTAGTTTTGACTGAGAAAGCAACAGAACAAGAACACCTGAGAAAGATGTTGATTTCAGCCTCTTTAAAGCTGCTTCATTGGTTTAAGTGATGACATCCTGTCCTCTGTTTCTGCAGGTGCATGAAACACTGGTTCAAAGAAGGATTTTCATACTTACCATATATTGGAAGGTGAACACATGACAGATAAAAAAGTTAAAGGCAACACAGATACCTGTTTGAAAATACTCTTTTCATCATTTCAACACTCACCTTCTCCTAATTTTCTCCATCTCCTTATCACTTTGTGTGACTTCGTCTCCCAAAAAGATAAGAAAAAGATCATGACCAGATTATTCAGCTGTCTCCCTATTCAGACACTCTGCAAGGAAAGTGGTATATAGATGTTACCTTTACAAGGTGAACTTTACCTTGCCTTTCAACACTCAATTTCAAAAATGATAGTTTGGTAACATTTCTCTTGATGTTGCCCTTTTCAGCTTGTTGAGGTTTCCTTTACATTTTTGAACTTAATACAGTTTCTTAAAATTTATAGTTTCAGAATAATTTAGATCATTAGGAAAAATAAGTTGTGTTACTTTAAGTGCATCCTTATCAATGAGAAACACAGCTCAGTTGAACTGTCATATCCAGCTTTACAGCAGTAGTTAGTGTACATCAAAAGTTAGCCTGCTCTGATGTTATAAAAAGTTTTCAAGGGAGAAAGAAGTCACAATTCCTTGGGATATTTATAGTATTTAAGAATGCTTTTAAGTAACTTGTAATGGCAGATGCCATAGGGTACTCTGTCATAAGAGGTTTTCTTATTCATAACATGTAATGCATATTATGGTATGTTTCAAGCCAGGCCCACAGTAGACTTTGTAGAAGAAATAAAGACCATGTCTGTATTACTGTATGAATTCCATTTGGATCTTGTTAATGCCATGTTGAGTTTTGACTTTTGTTTTGAATACATCTCTTAATTGGGATTTTTAGCCATGGATTTGATAATATGGACTTCATGATGGACTTCACTGGATTACATTTAAAGCTCCAACACAAGTAGCAATGGCACAAGGCTGAATGGTGTTACCATGGGGTAGAAAAGGGACTTGCTACAACAGAACTAACCTTTGAATAGCCTGGGCAAGAGGCCTGCCTAGTGAGAGTCCTGCTCTTCCAAGTGCTGGCTCCTTTCTCTTATCTCCTCCTACCTCTCCTACACAGCTTCTCAAAGGAGTGCGTTCTCTTCACTCAGGGTGTGTAGTTGTGGATTGCTGCCCCTGCAAATAACGAGATGACTACAGCACATCATGGCTTGGATTAGAGGAGCAAGAAGAACTTGGAGGACCACTGGGAACTCAGAAGGGCTGAGATACCAGTTCAGGAATCTAAACAAGCTCCAGTCACTGCTTCAGAAAGATTCCAGATGTGGAGCTAACAATTGTCAGTGTGCTGGAAAAACAGAATTAGAAATTGCTGACCTGCAAGTAATAGGATCAATTCACAACACCCAAAGCTTTCCTAGAATAGGACCAGGCCACATTCTAACAGAAATTGCCAAATTTGATCAGATTTGATGTTTCATTCAGGCTTCTCCAGACTAGAAAGCCCCACGCCACTGGAAATGACACAGGCTTCTCACACTATATATATGAGGCTCTTAATACTACTTTAAGAGTTTTCATTTTCTTTGAAACTACACGTTTCTGTCCTGTATGCACCAGCTCCACTTGCTGTCTCTGGCCTTACCTTTGCTTCCAGCCCTGATCCCTTCCAACTGCTGCCCTTCGTCATCCAGTCATAAACATCCCTTTTAACACCTATGCTCAGCTGCAAGCTTGCTTTTCTTTTAGGATGGCTGTGGTTATTGATGATTCAAAGTTACACTGTAATTGGCAAGTGATTTCACAGCTGTTGAAAAACTTCTGAAAAAGTAAATTTGGAACTTCAGGGACATGTAACTAAAACTATACACAGACATTGCTGAATGGGTTGGAAAAATAGGTTAATCATCTTTAATTTCTACTCTTTCCCAGCCATGTAATATCATGTGTGAAGATTTCCCATTTGTAAGTGACACAGCTCTGTTAATCAGCACTTCTACCCCGTTTAATAAAAATCAAAGCATCTGGACTGGGAGCTTCTCACATGTTCTCATTTAAAGCCTCCAGTCCAAACTCCATCTTAAGCACTGTTAGCATGATCCTCAGCAGGAAGGTGTAGCTCTGCTGATTTGAGGGGGTTTTTTCCTTGTTTTTTTTTTTTTAATTTTAATACTTTTATGTAGAACTAAGCAGATAAGACTGGGTGCTGTGCCTCAACACGATACTTGAGTCACTGTGGCTTTGTTGGAGGACTGAATTGACACCCGTCTTGGTTTACAGCTCTACTTGTAGCTGCTGAGTCCTGCCCACTGCAATTGTTCCACAGCCTCTTAACTCAACAACCTGTCAGCGCAGCTTTTCTCTAAAGAATGCTGTTGACCAGACAAATACCTTCAGAGAGGATGAGACTGCTATTGCATGTGTATCTTTTTGAAAAAGTCAGTCATCTGCTCGAGGTGATGAGAATTTAGGGAATAAATACACAGATGTTTGCAGTACATACATGGCTTGCTTGTAGACAAAGCCAGTACTCAGGAGACTTCAGCACACAGAGAGGAATATAAGCAAGGGATGTTTAGTTTTGTCCTAGTGTACCAGACAGAGACTGGGGATTATGAAGATTATTTTTGAATAGTTGGGTGTTTGAGTCTTACCCCATTTCTAAATGTTTTAGGTGAAGCAGGAGCTGGAAGAGGAAAAGGCAGATTCTGGTGGCAAAAGAAATCTTCGTATTGCTGCTAGCCTACAGTTTCAGTAATTTCCTTTAATTATTCTTGAATTGTATCATATTAGGCATGGCTTATTTAGAGCAATAAGTGTTTTGTTTCAGCAAAGTATAAATGTTGCCGAAAGAGTGACTCCTAGCAAGGTCCAATTCAGGACAGAAATGTCGATTTCATTTAGTGAAAACTATTTTTAAGATGTGTCATCACTGAGAGAATGGACTTGGGTTGGTATAAGCTGGTTATTAAATGGCTTTCTGATGTTAGGCACAGTATAGGTCTGAATGTGATTAAGTTAGCAGGAATTCTGCCACTCTGGAGACAATGACGTTGAGTCCTGAACTGAAAAGTAGGAACATCTTAGCAAGAGAGTAGCTATTCTGAATAATTGAAGTAAAATATTAGAAAATGTCAGGGTAAATCAAAAGAGCTGACCTCAGCATAAGCGATTAAAAAAAACTACAGTTGTTGAGATCTAATTATAATGCAAAGACAGAGAACCTTAAAAAATCCCTCATGTTGCAATTTACCATCATCAGTCTTTTGAGCACCTTATTTCTAGGTGATGGCGTGATTAACATCTGACTCTGAAGGCAGCTCAACTTCCTTCTACTACTGCTTTAGCTGTTAGTAATACTACCAGCCCCAGCAGAAGCTCTAAGCCTAGTTTTCATCCTATTAGTACCAGAATAATTTGTTTCTCAACTGTTACTTTGAAACATATTGATTTTTCAGCCTACACGTTTTTACTTGTTTGTGATCTTATCTTACTCAAATTTCAGAACCACACAATTCACTGCTAAGATAAAGAATGCAAAATTATTCACATAGTTTGGCTCAGACAAACAAACGCAACTCGACACAAACAAAGGGAGTTGTATCCAAGCGTTATTTGCCTGTGTTCTTAATATTTCAATACTTTGTGGAAAAAGCAAGTTGAGTAACAAGCTGTTTTGACTTCACTTCAGTACACTTTCAGGTTTCTCTAGTATCTAAAGCCAAGAATCCAGTCTAAAGATGCCACAAAGCTTCAGCACGCTTAAGATAAGGCAGTGCTGTGCTTTTTTCCAATCTTTGTTGCTATACTTTGGAATAAAATAAAAGTTTTGCTGTAGGTAAAAGGAAAAGCAGACTAAGATGTTACCTAAATCTTCTACACTTTTTCCATATATGATTTATGCTTAAAGGAAAGAACCTTGGGCTGGAGCTGGTTAGATTTGCTTTTTCTGCTGAAACAAGTTCTGAGCTTGAAGCATTTAATTGGAAGAACTCTCCTTTGATGAACTTTCAGCAATCAGAGCCGAAGCCAGTCTCCCCAAAACGGGGCACCAACCAGCCAGGTCTCCAATCTCCAACCTGCTGGCAAATGGTCTGTGCACAGAGCCTCCAAATCATTCATCTTGATACTGGCTGACACAACCTCCTCGAAAAACAATTGTGACACTTCCCAGGAAGGCTCAAGCCTTGCAAGTGCTGCTGCTGGCTAGGGCTACTGCTCAAGCTGTCATGTAGGAAACAGGGCCAGCTTTGTAGAGTGCGACTGCTTGACTGCTCTGTGTTACTAAACTGGCAGCTTGAAAGCCAACCTCCCACAGCCCCAGAAGCCTGAGAGTCTGCAAGCCTGAACTGTGGCTCTGGGAAGGACTGTACTTTCTAGCTAAGTAAAATCTTCCTTGATTAATTGTCTTCATTTTGTAGCAACTTGTTTGTCACTGTGAGTACCACGGAGGACAGGACCTGACTTTTTGAACAACTTTTGTTTGTCCCAGCAGGACTTGACACTCCTTGCCCATGTTACACAAGGCTGGCCTACTCTACATGTGGCAGAATTGTCTGGCAAGATCTACCACCACCTTTCTTTACAGGCAGGGCCACTCTTTGGACTGATTGGAAAGTGTTTGCCAATTTGTGTTTTATTTTAATTTCCTCTGCACAGATCTGGAGAGTGCCTACCTATAAATACTTGCTTTTAGGGTACTTGGGAAACCACTGTTTTCTCCAGGGACTAGATCCTGTTTTCAAGTCATGTCTTGCCATGGAAACAGATAGGTAATAAAGGATCTGAATTTGATTTTTCTGCATCAACATCTCATTCCATTCATTCATTGATTCATTCATTGATTCATGCAGTTGGAAAAGCCTCATTACAAAATAAAGGCTGCAATCCAAAATGGTGGTTTCAGTGAAAGCAGCATCCCAAAGCTAAAGGGCTCACAGTTTTAACAGAGATAAACAATCTTTTTCAAATCAGAATAAGTATGTAACAAATACAATACGCAAATTTTCAAGTCTTACTATAAAACTTTTCCAGTCAATTCTGAGTGTGTTTCAGACTGACCTATGAATAAAAAAAAGTACATTAAAACAGAGATCAGAATGTGTGACTGAATTCCATTTCAGTCTTTGCAACTGATTTCCAGACATCGTAGAATGATTTCCAAGATGTTATTCAAAGCAATGGAATATGTATTCTAAAGGGAGCTTAATCTTGACCACATTTTGCACAAAAACTTTTGGAAATGCATGCCAAAGCAATTTTTTATTACACCTTAATCTTTTATTGAAGTATTAAATAAAGCTATTGGAAATTAAAGGCTGTGATCCTGCAAATATCATCATTAACTTTAATAAAGCTACCAGCATGCTGTTAGGGGCTGCTAAATACCGAGAACTTATAAATGCAATTTTTTTTAAAAGTCTTTGCTGAACCAGTACAAAACTATGTCAGCATTAACAACGGAATTGTTCCAATTTTTCAGGATGCTATTGACATTGTCATGAATTTCTAAATATACAGATCAATCAAAACAAGCAGCCAAAAAAAAGTGAGGGTTTGGGGAAAGACCAGACCTTCTCTGACAATATACCACACTGAAAGGCCTAGAACCCCTGAAATGGATGTGAAAGATTTGCTGTGAACAGCTCTCTGTGCTTTTGATCAGAACAAGAGACAAAGAGTATTCCCCCCAAAATTACCATGTGTTTCACAGCCCTTAGTGAAGAGCAAAGAAAGACTTCAGAAATCTGAGTTTCTCCAGGCAGAGCACATAGTTCCTGTCCGCTTTAGTAAACCTTATAGTAAGTCTCATTGGATTTTTATAAAGATTATTTAAGAAACTTGATCTATAGTAGTAGTTTACAGTACTGTCATTCCTGGGTAGAATTACTCATTTCTTGGTGCTGTTAATATATATTTGTTAATTGGAAAGTGGAGACCAAAGAGAAAGCATTTTCTTGTCTTCTGCTTTGTTTAGCCCTTCTTCCTCTTTTGGGTGACAAAGTAGTGGTAGCATTTAATTTTTTGTCCTCATTACTCTACAAAATTATTATTTTGTGCCTGGTCATCTTTCAGTCCAGTGACACAAGGGTGTAGGAACATTCTGCCGGAAGGTGGAGGGAAAAAGAGCTATCAAAGGACTATGTAAATGAAAATGTTTGAAAATCAAAGGGAGGGCACATGTTTGACTTCACAAAAGAAAATGCTAGTTTCTGTTGCAATGTTGGTTACACAATCACATAAGGTTTTATTTTTGAAAGCAAGTAAAAAAATTATAGTGCATCAGCTCCTCAACTGGTGTAAATCAAGATGGTTTTATTGACTTTGATGGAGCTATGTCGATTTATACCAGATGAGGATTTGGCCTACTGTATGGAGATATTTTTATTTCTCTTCTCACTCTATCAGTTAGGAAAGCATAATAATCAGCAAGCTGGAAGCAATTACGTGTGTGTGAGAAGGGGGTAGTTTCATAATAGCTAACTTGATATTATTTCCTGTAAAATGCATCAGGAGAATAAAGCCTGGAGCCTGCTGACCAGTTTGTTTTGTAAAGAAATATTTGTTTCAAATCTGTTTATAATAATTTGTCAAATTATGGGCAGACTCAGGTCAAGCACTTGCCTTCCACCAACACCAGAGGCAGCAGTTTTGGTGCTGATCAGGGCACCAAGTGGCAGCTGATGGGGAAAGACCCAGGCAAAATTTGGCTTTCACTTGTGTCCACGTAAATCTGGAGTTATTCTACCAAAATCAGGGGAAATATTCTCTATTTACAAGTGTGCCTAAAAGCAAAATTTGGCTGAGATTTCAGCTTAGCATTTATAAGCTGTTTCTGGCAACAAATAAGGATGGGGGAGGGAAAGATTATTCATTGCAGATGGTTTGTAAGATTTAACAGAGGCTTTCTGGTGACAATAAAGTCTACTAACATAGTCACTTTTGGAAAATACTTTTGAAAATGGGATTTGAGGGAGTCTTCTGTCATCCTTTAATTCTTAGATCATTTCATGGTGGTAAAAAATGCTAACCAAGACCTCAAGTGAAATGATTTAAATTGTTCTCCTTACCCTGATGAGGCAGATGAGTCCCAGCCTGACATACCAAGTGGGCTAAAGCCATTCAAGGGAAACTAAGTTTTCTGTGAAACCATCTTGGATAAATGCATTTCATAGGGTGCAGTTTAATTATTGTTAAGAAGCCACACATTGACAAAGGAACTGAAAACAAACTAATCACAACTAAAATAAATTGAAAGATTTATCAACTTATTTTTAAGTTACAATGCAGATTATTCTAAAATACCAACATTAGCACTACTAATAATAAAGTATTCCAACCAGCTTCTGCAATATAGCTCACTCATCTGTTATCTTTGTTCTCAGGGATGATTTAAACATATTTTTGTAATGTATTAACTTACAAATATAATTAAAATTACTTCATGCCCCATTAGAGTGAGTACAGTTAGATTTGCTAACAGTGCTTTTGTCACTATAGCTTGTACCCATATAACAACCTCTTTGTGAACTGACCTACAGTTAAATTAATCCCAAAACCACCATGTGGGTGAACCCTTAAGCATTAGCAGACTGGAAAATAGACAGTTCAGAAATTATTCTGGAAAGATGCCTGAATTCAGTTCTTGCCTCAGCTGGAGAGAGCCCCGTGGAGCTGCACAGCCCTTCTTCCCTGTGCCAGCCCTCTCCAGCCCTCCCTGCTGTATCTCCCTGGGAAAGGTCAGGTAGCCTATTAATCGTGCTCTTGAATTGATTTGCAGTATGCATATATCCACCATTTTCTGGATCCTTTTGGAGCAAGGAACAAGGAGCACATTTTCAAAGAAAGAGTGGGTTAGCTTATTTTGGGCTTAGTTTTTTCATAGCTCAAATACAACCTCCTTAAAACCAAAGATAAGGCATCATTTCAGCTAGGGCAGGTGATGGCATTCTGACATTGAATTTAAATCCACTTTCCTGTAGTGAGTATGCAACTTTAGGTATAAAGTTCTAGTTGTTTGTTTTATTCTGAGTATTGTTACAATGTGTCTTTCACCAGTTTTCTTATTGAGCTTTTCCACTACTCATGGAAATTTGTGGATTTTTTTCCCGGTAAGTTTCAAATTTATATGCTGTTCTGCACTGAAAAAGACAACTACAGGACCATTATCATCTTTTCTAATGAGAACATAGAATAGAAAAATAAATGCAGTAACCAGCAACTACCTCTTGACTGACTGAATGTCTACAGTTATGTGTGTATATATAGGTGTATGTGTTGTTACAGGTATAAAATAATTATTCTATTTTTTATAAATATATGCATCAATCTTTTTTATCATTTAATATATTGCACAGACCATAACTGCTTACAGACAGTATTTCTAGAATCAATACCACAAGATCAATTCACACTAAAAATAACTTTAAAAGGATGAGAAAACTTTAATTATTTTTCTGCTTAGGTTTCAGATCCTTACAGGGGAAAAAAAGGAGATGAAAAGATCTTTTCAAATCTGGTGTGTGCTGTAAAGATGATGTTCCAGCTAATTTTGATGTGGACAGAGGTTATAACTGAAGTCAGGAATACATAGAAGATTGAATTTTGAACCATGACCCTGTTTTCATAGAAATGTATTAAGGAAACAAAGTAGAGTTACATGCCTAAACCAAAGCATTTCTAAGCAGGCATCTCTCAGATTTTTCCATGAGGTGTAGGCAGGTTAAGATGTGCTGTGACCATATTTGAGATTGTTGTATTTTATAATTGCTCAGTTTTCAGGGTAAGAGAGGTCCAGAGCCTGAAGATGAATTTCAGATATAAGCTGAACAGTAGCCAGGAAAAAGGTTAATATCACAGTAACTACCTGTTTATATGTGTCAGCTGAGCTGTAACTTGAGAAAACTAGAAGAGGTCATCATTAAATCCAGTGAAGTTTGAATGTATGAATGGATTTTTAAATTTGGTGTTAAGCTACACAGAGGATGAGGTATTCCACCAAGGTACTGCTGGAGTTAGTGCTTAGTGCAGCAGAACTGCAGGGTGTGAGCACGAGTTCCCATGGGCAGTATCGGTGCGATGCAGTGCATCCCAGTTTGATCTTGATTGGGGACCAAGATAATCCTGTCACCACACAGACCTGAAGTCTGCTGAGACATCTCCAAAAGGCACCTCTTGGGGTCCTGCAGGAGCCACTGCTAAGCAGGTGCTGCTTTGCTCACTTAATGTTACCCAGACACAGGAAAGAAGGGACTCAAGCACCAGCTGAACCCTGTAGCCAGGCAGGACCAGGGTAAAAACTGACAAAGTACCAGCAGTTCCCTTCCAAGTGCTCTAACCAGATCTGAGAAGAAATATTAATCACATCTTTACTGTCTAAAATAAAGAAATAGAGATGAGCTATTCTGAGGTACATATTTAAGGTTCTGGAGGCCTCCCAAGGTTTTCTTTGGGTTTTTTTTTTTCATTTGTTGGTTTTTATTTTGGTTTTTTTTTTTACTACATATGCAGTTAACTTGTTTACCAGTTGGAAATAAATTTTTGAAAGCAAGAGGCACTCAACACTTTTCAGGCATCATGCTCCCATAGATATTATGAAGAGTGGAACAAATAGGGCTGGAAGAGCTCTCTGAAGCTCATCTATTCAAACACAAGTTGAAACAGTAAAGATCAAATTTTTGGCATATTTTCATTTGCATTATCTATTTCTATTATTCCAGTGTGCAGCTTGGATCTGACTCCACTACAAGGTTTTACAAAATGAACTAGTGTGGGACTAAGAGCTCCCTGGGGAAGAAATGCAAACAGCAGTGGAAGTAACAAAATGACTTCTAAAATTCTGTTGCTCAGTTTGGCCTCCAATTGATTATTAGTTTAGGAAAACTATTAATTAAAAAGCCTTAATTTGATTACTCTGGTTAGTCCTGAAATTTAAGAAGCTAGTGTCAAGACCACAGAGCCTGAGATCAACTACAGTCTAATTACCAGGCTGGAATTTTTTAATTATTACAGATAAGATTATTGGGGGAAAACTGTCATGATTCAGAATTCGGAAACCACATCCTCGCTGTTTTCTGGCCATCCCACTCAGCCTCTGAGAGGGAGTGTTGAGAGTGTAGTAAGTGGAGGCAGATAACCACATCCCCAATCTGTCATCCTCAGACAGCAGAATTTCCGATGTGCCTTCTGCTTAACAAAGAGAAGTGATGAAAACAAAGAGGATGTAAGTAACCTCACTCGTTAACAGGTGCCTCCACAAAAATTACTCACAGTTGGCCTTTGCCAACAGGCAGAATGTCCATTAGCTTTTTAGCAAATTTCTGCCATGTATCCACTTAGAAAACTCAAGATGAATCAGCTAAAGGCATGAAAACATGTACAATTAAAGACATCTTAAACCCCATATAGATCCCCTCAGGAGCAAAGGGTCTGCAGACCTCTAATGGATCTCCCCTTCCTGAAATATCATAGTCACAAAAAGTTACTGTCTCTTTTGTCAGGTAGCAGAGCAGGATTCAAGCATTTATGAGGGGCATCCTTACTTAAGCTTGATGTCTTTGCACAAGCCCACCATTATTACTGGCTAAAGACACAACACTGGGCTGTGAACAGGAAGGGGTGATGTGTGGTATCCATCTTGTTCTGCTCTGCAGGGAAGAGTAGCAAGTTGGTTGTGTTAATGCATTAAACTGCCTAGCTCGATTTGGCAGAGGTGCCTGTCCAAGTTTTTAGTTCATTTTAAGCAGACCCTACTAAATAGCATCAAACTAAGGCCACTTGATTTGTACTGGAGACCTCCATGTTGAGACTGAATGCACGTTAAAGGCCCTGACAGATGGGCTCTGCCAGACTGAACAGCAGCAATCTGTAATGCTTTACCTCCGCCGTGTCTCCTGTAACCCTCTCCCAGTGCAGTCTGGCCCAGCAGCAGAGCAAACAAGAGCAGATGCTGATAAGGGTATTTCTCTGCCGAGTCTGCCCTGTGGACTGTGCGGGCAGAGGCAGCACCCCCTCCTGCTTTGGCCACTGCTAGTGCAGAAGCAATGAGTGACCCCTGGCAGTGAGCTGGGGGAGATGGGAGGTAGGCAACGTGTGGCCATCACTGCTGAACCTCACAGGGTTCCACCATGATGTCTCACACTTAGCTGATTTGCCAAGCCTTCTGTAGCTGCCTCTTGCTGGCAGCTTCTTCACATGCAAAGTAATTTGACCATAGTGAAAGTTTTTGCTTAAAGCAAAGCATAAGAGAGTCCTGGTGCAGGGCAGGAGGAGAAGAGAATGGGGTTTAAAGCCCTTTCACAGCTTTGATCTGAAAGTTTTTGGGGTTCCAGTTAAACCCATTTTTCCTTGCCAACAGCAATCCCCACAGGAACATAAACACAGGCCCTGTCTCCTCCCTCTTGCAACACTCGCCCGCTTTGTGTCTGGGCATACCTGCCAAGTTCTGTGCATCTCCATGTCTGGCACCTATGCAAACTAAGCTATCTGTATCTAATGTATATGTGGTCATAAACACGGCTTCTTAAAAAACCACTGGCTGTAGGGCTGGTTAAAAGTGTTAGGCTAAGCCTGTGCTTCACAGAGAGAGCTCCTTCAAAGACCAGGGTATGAGTGCAGGGGAGATGGGAAAGAGCCTTCTTCCTAGCCAGCTGGAAAGTCTTTCTGTGGAAAACACAGGTAACAGGGGCACTCAATGATCCTTATGTGTCCCTTCCAGCTTGAGATATTCTATGACCAATGAGCATAGCAGTGGAAGACCAGAACTCCATAGAGGGCTGTTCCCCATGGAAGGAGCAGTGCTAGCTGTTATCCCACGCTGTGTACTCATTAGATGTTGCCAGTCCCCTGTTGGCACAGCCTTCCTGCTGCCAATTAACTCCTTGGTCCCTCTTCCTCCTAATCCACCTCTTCCTCTTCATCAGATGCTCAGTGCCTTAAAGTTTCCCTGGGAACGGGGAGCACCCAGAAGAGGAAGGGAGGGCTGTCTGCCAGCACTGCATCACCCCAGCTCCCAGGGACAGATACACAGCCCACAGCAGCCTCTTTGCCTGGAGCAGTTTTTCCCTAATTCCTTCAGAACAAGCCTTGCTGCTCCCAATTTCTCCTGCTCTTCCCTTTCCCACCTCACAGGAAGGCTGGCTGGGAACCAGCACCCAGGTGAACCAGTTTGGGCAGAAAGAGTCCCAGTCTATTGACCTCTGTACTCCAGCTTCCCTTACCAAAGTGTGAGGTATTGGGATAGCCCACATACCTTTCTGAAAACATTGTAGGGAGAGTAAAGCAGGAAACATGACTGGGAGAGGTTGGATCATTCTGCAAAGCAGGGGAGAGAAAACAGTCTGGATCATGCAAGAAGTGAAGTGGGAAGCTGTGGGGAGAAGTCCTGGCTGACTTAGCAAACCCAGTGGCTGCAGCAACAGACAGATGGGCTTCTCAGGCTGCGAGCAATGGAAAGGGTGCAGCACTAAACAGGGCTTATCACTAGGCTCAGGTTATCGTCAGGGCTGTAGGCTTTACCTCCTCGCTGGAGCACCAAGAGACTGCTTTTCACAATCGCCAGGCTGCTCTGGAGATGCTGAAAATTTTGCACCTTGTTTCTGCTGTGTTATGATCACAGCACTAAGGTAAGCCCTTTCCTACGGGCTGGAAATACTCACTTTGGAGCCCAGATATCTCTGTCAGTTCATTTAGGCTGTGACCATGGACATCATCCACACATACACAATGCTTGTCCGCCAGGGTCCTCTCTGCCAGGGTCCTTAATCACTATAAAGGCCTGCATGGGGAGGGGAGGAATTAGTTTCTGACCAGCTGTGTGTCTTCTCCACTCCCTCCATGCCCTTTCAGCCACTTGCAGGAAGGACAAAGAAATAATCCCAAGTCTAGATACCATAACACTGTAGTTACAAGACAGCAAAATGAATCTTTGTTACTGAACTCTGGGATGAATGGTCTGCCTCTAAGTCTCAGTGTAATACCTCTTTCTAGCTACTAAGTAAAAACTCATCCCTGCTATCACTGAAACCTAAACCATATGCACAGTTATGATGCAATGTGGATGCTGCAACTAACTTCTGTTAATTTAGAGTATGACTATCAACTCCAACCAATGAGTGGTGAGAACATCCTTCTGTTACTAGAGTTTCAGGGTGGCATCAACTGTTGAGTGCAAAGTTTGGGTGAAATAGTTGACCAGGGAGAAAAAAATCCAAAACACTGAACAAAATCAAACACAAAAACAAGAGACAAAACCAGGAAGGGCAGAAAAATCAATGTACTGCTGGATTTTATATCATACATGTACTGTAAAAGCGCACCAGTTCAAAAGGGATTGGGAAATTTCACAGAAACTATCTTGTTATCTGTGCAAGTAAAATGAGACCTAATTCTCAGGCTGGGTTCAGTCATGCTGCTCCTATTAGCAAAGCCCCCTCAGAAACTAAACAAAAAACCATGGAATTTTGAGGTTCCTCTTACCTGCAGGAAAATCTGAGAAGGACATGAAGGAGAAAAATAGTAGCCTTAAGAGGTCCTTTCAGCCTTCCAGACATTAGCTGGTAGTAGAGGCCCTGGGATGACTATTAACCAGCTCATATTTGGCTATTCTGCAAATTAAAGTATTATTTATTTTAATTAGAGCAGGTAAAATAATACAGATATGGCAGAACTTCAAAGGTAGCTTAAATCCAGTTTTGTACTTTGTCAGTCCATAACTTTGGTTGTAGCTCAGGATCAGAGCATCTGTGCATAAATAGGTTTAAAGACCCATCTTCAGAAATCTTGGTGCCCAGAGATGAAGGTGGAGAGCCAGATACTCAGGGGATGAGAACTGGGGGAGATTTGGTGAAGCCTTGCATGCATGGAGTTGCACCAGCAGGCAGCTGAACCTGCCCACCACCTCCAACCACAATGCCCATGCTCAGGACCATCCAGTGGGGCACAGTGGCTCTTGTAAAGGGAAGATGCTTAAATTGTGTTGACTTTGTACTGCACAGAGACACTTCCACTAGCAAGTGTCCCATTCCCACACATGTCTCTGAGGCACGGGGGCCAGGGCAGCAGTGCCACAAACCTCCTTGCAGAGACACACCAGCATCAGAGACAAGGCATGGAGCAGGACACAGGCTAAAAACCGAGGCATGAGCTGAGGCTCCTCTGCAAAGCTGTCACTCATCAGGAAGCAGTACATGGGAGCCTGGGGAGCTGGAGTTAGGTAATCAACCCTGTAGAGAAGCACAACATAGCAGCACTGGCAGAGGCCAGGGACAGGCCAAGAGGCAGGATCACACCAGTGATAAGGAAAAGCTGGAAAGGTTAAGAGCCAGGACAATGCAGCAGCAGCACCAAGTGGCCCAAAAGCTGGATCTGAGAGAAGATGCTGTACTTGGAGCCTGTATGAACAAAAACCCTACAGCTGAAAGGTAGCTCCCCAGTTATATCCCACAGCTGGTGTGCCCAAGTAATGTGACAAAGGTAGCACTAAAAGCTGGTATTAACACCACCACAGCTAAATGTCAGCAGTAGCCTAAAGAGGGAACCTCACTCTGAGAAATGAATAGTTGTGAAATCCATAGACAAAACTGATGTCTGGTTCTATTAGTACCAAAACAGCAGTTTGACCTAAATATTAATTTCTGTTTGGCATTGAAAGACAAACAGGAATAAGGTCCAAAATATGAGTCATTAAAAAACAAAAAAAGCCCAACAACATGTATTGTGCTCTGCAATCAGCCCCTTCCCAAAAGGGGGCCAAAAGTTCTACATATTTTGGAATCTTCTTCTCCACAGCAAATCTTACTGCAGTTTCAGAATTTTTGGCTGACACCTTGATGACACTAGAGTCAGTCTCCAACACAGAGATTTTAACTAGACAGTGGAGATCCTTACTAATTCCAGTAAGTGCATTAAAAACACAGACTCACAGTATTGCAACACCACATGTTGTTCTCATAACACCAATAGTTTTGATTATAAAACCCTTGAATGCTTATTGTGACCTGCCTAATTGCCTTGCTCTGGTTTGGATCTTTTTGCCAATGACCTTCTGTGTTATTGCCCTGGCAAGAATGGAGTGCTGACAATGACCTACCAGTCACTGGTCCAGTTTTTCTAATGTGCACAAGTGAGAAAGGATCAGTGAGAATGTCTGAGATGCTCCAGTGCAGACTTCTGAGAGGGACACCCCTAGTACACATACATAGCATAATAGTTCAAGATTACTTGAACTTACTGGTTCAAGTAATTGTTTTTCCTTATTGCCACAGCTCCTAACTGAAACGTACTTACTATTCAAAATGCTTCCAAAACTACCCAGCAAATGTACCTGTTTACTTACATCTGCAGCATGTACACCTTAAACAGGACTGAAATAAAACACATGGGGGTCTGTTACGTCTAGTACAGAATACTGCTCCTCACCATCCAACCCTAGTTAGCTGGCAAGACTTCCGCAACATCCTGCTTAGTTTCATTTTAAGACACTAAGTCTTCTGTTTTGTTCGCTTCTGTTTAGCTTACTACTAAGATTGCTAATTTTTCCTTTATTAGTTTCTTTGTCTAAGCAGTTGGAAGCAGGCAGCTCCACCCAAATCCTTCACTGCACCAGTGCCTTTACAATGTTTATCTGTGTGTCAGCTTGGTGCTTTTATTTTAGTCTCTTAAATTGTTTTGCCAGGAAGCTGCCAGGGATGTTCCTTCCCCCTCCCTGGTAAATTGTGTACTATCTTCTTAATATAATTTTTTAAACAGAGACTATTTAACAGCTACATATGTATTTTCATGCTTCCAGTGTTAAGTCCTTGAAAGTACTGACGAGAAATCGTGCATTCACCAATCCTACAGCAGACCATGTGCGTGCAATTACCTCATTTACACAATCACAATAACCACACAAAATTCAATGCCCCATCTGGAAGATAGGAAATTGTATTTCCTTTTTTCTACCTTTGTCCGTGTACATAGTGGACTCTTGAGGATAAGGAGTCTCATTCCATGGGTGGATATATACACACACACACACACAATGCGTATGTTCACACAATACTCAGACAGTTGGGACCTGAGCTCTGCTGGGGCTGCCAGCAACTCTGCTAAATTAGTCTGCTTCACATTTTGGCATGAAATCTTTCGCTGACTTTCCCTACCCTTGCTATTTCCAGCCCAGGCTGACAGTTTTGGCTGGCTGCCTTCCATGCTTGGGCAAACCTGGGGAAGCACAGCTGAGTCAAGTCATAGAGCCTCCCCTTTCCCCCACTTGCCCCGTAGGCGTTTGGTGGGGTGATGGAAAAGTCCATTTTAAGAGAGAGGGGCAGATCAGAAAGAACCCAGGACTGGGCTGCACCCTCTGATGGAAGAATGGAAACTGCTTTCCTCTTCCTTCAGTCCCAAGTGGAAGGAGAAGAGTCTCCTGAGAAGCATGAATGCAAATATCCTCAAGATGAAGGTCAAGCAGTACCATAGCTGCAGGTGGGGCTGGGACATCACACAGGTCATGCAGCAGAAAAAAAGAGGGGGATGCAAATGCTTAGTAGAAAAGACAACTAATAGTGAACTTCTTGGTTTAGAGGTTTAACGTCTCTTTGTTGGAATTGCGAGGAATGACTCCAGCATGCGTCTGCATAGGGGACTCCTACATTACAAGCCACAAGGGACCCTGGAGGTGATCACCTCTAGGCTTTCAGGCATACTGCTGCCTCATTCCTGTCAGAAAACACCTGCCCCTAGGGCCACACAAACATGGAACTTTTTAAAATGATGCAAGCTGCACTGACTGTCAGGAATTTAAAAATATACATATTTAAGCATGACGTTCCATCTCTTTTCCTTCCTCAAAATAATCTGCAAGTGGAAGTATAGACATTTCCAGAAAAAGCGTTTAACATACATTTGATGGCCAAGCAGCACTGCCTTCTTCTTTCACTTATTTCTACAAATACAATCCCCTCTATTGCAGAGGGCTTATGACAGCCCAAGGGCATCTGAGAGGCGATTTGTTAAAATGCTGGCAAAAAGTAGTGACATTGTACATGCCAACTCCTGCTCTTTGGATGTAGGGGAGCCAGAGCCTGGGTCTGTTGTGAGGTCTCAGATGAGATGGAATAGGTTCTGCTTGTTTCACTGGAGTCCCTACCAGTAATTCCTGGAGAGTACAAAGCAGCCCCTTAAAAATGTTTAATCATTATTCCAGTCTGTCTTGAACTCTAGAAGTTTCTCAACTTAAGTCACCAGTCACATTCACTATTCCTGTCTTCCAGTGACAGAGCAAACATGCAGTCTGCAGCCACGCTTAGGCAGAGCTCCTGCCCGTCTCCTGCCGCA
This sequence comes from Sakesphorus luctuosus, assembly GCA_013396695.1. Lineage (NCBI taxonomy): Eukaryota > Metazoa > Chordata > Aves > Passeriformes > Thamnophilidae > Sakesphorus > Sakesphorus luctuosus. Next base: position 843,343 of record VWZD01010847.1, read on the forward strand.
CCATGGGCCAGTCCTGGCACTGGCAGCAGAGAGAGAGAATATGGCTGAAAAGAGATAAGAGACAGGAGAAACCTAGGAAAGAGAGGAGGCCATAGATGGTGAGGAATAAAAGAGCTGGATTTGTTTTTTTTCAGGACTGCCCTACTGTCAAGTTTTCCAAGCACATGTCACTAGCCACTTCCAGTATTGCTTACTGTGAAAAAAGACACATGGAAAACGACTCACCTTTGAGAGGCAGGCTGCCCTTACCAGGCATTTGGTGATTTTTTTAAAATTCAATCTCAAGCAAAAATATTTGCAATGTTTCCCATCTGCAAAATGAATCTATCATTCTTACAGCTTAACAGTTTTGTGCTATTACAGTGGATCCGGGAAGTTGTCTTTTTTTCTTCTTTTACTACTACAGAAGTAGTTTTTGATGAGTGTAAATTTCAGAAAGCTCATTCTGCAGAAGCCAAAGTACTACACAGAAAGTTATGGTGTTGGGAAATAGCAGAGCTGCTTTCTGTGTGTGACACAAACTCCTGATGATTAGAAGCACTGCATATGTACATCTCCCTCAAATTAATTTGACCTAACTCAGGCCTACAAATGTGAAATTTTGTGATTTATGAGTTGTTCATGATCACAGTGCTTAGCTGTTGTAGCTGGGGTTAGGACCTCCATCATGTCACACACAGAGCTGTCTTTCATGGGAGGATGTAGCACACCAGCCATTTCACCCCAGAGCTGTTTGGGGCAGCGAACAGCTCAGGCTAGCAGCTTCCTACAGTCACTGTGCCATCTGCAGTAGCTCTCACAGAACTGCCCTGCATGCAAATTCAAAAATCTGGGTACCAGTGAGGTTTGTTTCTTCCTGCTCCCCTCGTCCCAACATCCACAGCCATCTAACAGCACAGGCAGTATAAAAAATGAGAGCACTTGTAAGTAATTATTCACGCATTTTTAACACTGTGTGGTTAATCTGTGCTTCCTTTTCAGTGTTGTTAGGTGAAGAAAAGAGCCAGAAAGTATCTCAGAGAGGTACTGGTATTTTCTTTGCCTTTCAGGTCTTTTAAATGAGGTCAGCTTACAAAGAAGAGCTTGGCTGTTTAGCACTTTTTATATGACAATCTCAAAGCAATTGATATTCAATGAATCTACAACCTTGCTTGGATTTTGGATTTGTTATTCCTATACTCTCTGTAGACACTGAGGCAGAGAAAAGTTCAATTATCTGCCAAATATCAAGCAATTCAGCAGTAGCAGAACCAAGAACAAGGACTCAGCATGCTGGATATACCCTTGGCAGCTTCCTCAAGCTGAACAAGCAAAACCTGAGTGGAGGTAATACACACACTCCCAGGAGGGTTGCAGGCAGTGTCCAAGGCCTTCTGAGAGTGCACAGGGAGGGGCAATTCACCCACTTACACATGAGGTTTTGCAAACATCATCACACCTTATCTTTGCTACCCTTGTGTGTGGGAATCTGTAACAGGACCAAAGGCACCAGCTGGAAAAGAGACAATTGATACCTTATTTCACACACTAGTTGTTTTTAGCTCTTTGGTAGATGAGTTAAGCGGCTCGTAACATCCTTAAGAATGGCACACAAGCTCTGGCCCTATGAAACCAAGTTAGGAGGAGGCTTCTAAAAGGACAGAGGAGTTTTATTTCTGAGTATTGGTTTAACAAATCCAAACTGAATTACCACCACCTCTTCTCTATGAACGTGTTGAGGTGAGGGTTTTAATCAAGGACCCATTAAGAGCAGGAGAGGAAAACACACATTTCAGCAGTTTGAAGTCGCCTCTCGAATTTCTCCTAACGTCTAAAAAGGACAAGGGGAGCTTCCCTGTTGCACCCTCTGTTGCATATGAGCTCCAGATGTGTGCATGCTATTTCCAGAGTCAGAGGATACAGATGTCATTAAATATGCCGGTGATCTGCTCCAGTCTATTGAATTTTTTTTTAATCTGAGATGAACACCCTAAAAAAGTATTTGAAGACTCAGCAAGAAGAGGGGAAACAACTGCAATGAAAGTGGTAGTTCCCATATTACCAAAACAAGGTGCAGGGCACAGATCAAACCCAGTATCATGAGCCCTACGTCCTTAGAATTGATTCGGAAGATCTTGCAGGACCTCTAGAAAAAGTAAAAACATTCCAACACGGTGTTTTCTTCTCACATGGTAGTAGGGTCATGAAGTAGCTTTTTATGACAGTCTTCCTGTTATAGCAGCCTATTTATACACTCCAATTCAGTCACAGCTTCCACTGTACCGATTACCAGAGTGCTCATTTCCTCATTCTGAATTGCATACACTTCTTTTCTCAGTCTTTATTCTCTCCTTGTTAGATCTATTAACCTTGCATTACCTCCACCCTATTGTTTAGCCTCTCCTATGTTTCTTTTCTAGGGGCACTTCTCTCACTGACAACTAAGTAATCAACAGTTCAGTTATTGTACTTTAATAAAATAAACATTTAAAGAAAAGTTTTCCATCTTTGTTCATTTTTAAATGCCCGAAGAAGACATTCCACACAGTATTTGGGCAATGGTTCGGTAGCACTGAAGTTAAAACATCCTCTTCCACTCCAAACAGACCACAAAAATTAAGTTTTTAACAATCACTATCCTTTCTATAGTGCCATTTACTTATTATGTCAGTGAGTGCCTAAAGGCCACTGATCTTTTCTGCTTACAGCATAATTATTAAAGTCACTGACCTGTAAATAATTTGAAGACTTAAATCCAATTTAATGTTTTCCCATTTACACTAGACAGAAGCTGTGCAGCAAACTTTTTAACAATGCTTCTGAATTCTCAACACACTTAGTCCAAAACTCCTGAAGTTAATATTTTTGCACTTGGATTGTTAATGTTTGCTAAAACCCAAAACATTCTTCAGCTGACTAAAAGCTTCACATCCTTAGAACATAAAATCTAAATATAAATGTGGTGGGCGTATGTGGATCTTTTCTCTCTGAGGAGGCTCTGTTACGAATTTCCAATGTTTTACGCCATCACCAAGCCTCTGCTAAGCCGTGACACCTGTTCAGAATTTTCAGCTTCTTAACCCCTTATTACACTTCCTACAATCCCCAGCAGAAATGTAGGAGGTGGAAAAGAGTTCCATTGTCCCAGACTTGCTGTATTAATTCTCAATGACTCCTCAGTGTCTTTCAGTATTTTATATTAATACCCACCTTAAGGACAACTAACTAAATGGATGAACTTGCTTTTCTCGTAACAGATGACAGTAGATACTCCCACGATCAATCAGACACTGGAAAGAAAACCTACAAATTCCATAAGAGGAACACTAAAGATAATATTGTTGACAATAAGTATTATTACTATAATCATAAATGGTCTATACCAAAACAAAACAGCACTACAGCTTTTAAGTAACCTTATGCGAAATGCATTCTTATAATTCATATTAATAATGACTCACTATTCTTAGGTTTGATATATTTAGAACCATTGGCACTGCACAGTACCAGGGATGAAAAATTCTTTCAGCATCAATATGTAGCCACTCTGTAGCATTTCTGCAAAAACTGAACCATGAGGATATTCCTAGTTAAAAGTCAAAATACTCTGTTACAGAGACAAAATGCCTCCATAAGAAAACCTGTCATTACAAACAACATACATGACTCAGACTAATCACAATATAAATTTTGACCTGATTTATTCACACAAATTAATTCAAATTAATTTTAGACCAAAAATATATGATATTATAAGGATACTAGTATATTTGCCAGGTACTAGAGAATCTTATATAAATGTATTTGTTCCAGTGCTTCTCTGTCAACATCCTTTTCCATATATGCATCATAGTTTAGCTGCATCTCTTCGACCCATTGGCTGAGCTGTATATCTGTCTGAAACAACGAAAACAGATCCTTAAATTAACACCATGTTGAGAAACAGCAGGAGTTTCAAGGTCAGCACAACAATAAGAAGGCAAGATATAATACAAGAGATTAGTCATTCCAAATTCCGCAGCAATGATAAATTCATTTCTGGAAATGCCATTTTAATTTAAATAGGAGAGAACAAAGATGAACATTAAAAAAACCCTCAGTCAATAGCCCAGATATTTTTCTAGCACATTACAACTGCCTCTCTATATGCACTTGTATAAGCCCCAAACATCCTGATCAGAGGACAACATTCAGACAGAAGGGCTGAAGGAGCAGCTAACAGTACCATGGAAGAATCACAGGTATTTTTCTGTTTTACACCCAGGAAGTAATTGTATTAAGGCTGTAAAGGACTTCTCAGCTGCTCTGTGACCACGGCTTGCTTCTAGAAAAGGTCAAATGACATCACTGCTGCTCCTGGGGCTGAGGACCTATTTCACCCATCAGCATACAGGCAACAAGCAATCCAATTTCTCTAAAGCTGGCTACTGTGGCGAGCAAGGCACTTTATAAATAACCGTGTCATGTACGATCTGTTTTGTTTCCTAACTAAAGGCAGGCCACAGAATTTGTCTAGGCATCACACACATACTCTACCAATGCTCGGTAGAGTGGACAGAGAGGAGAGGTTGGTCCATCAGAAGTGGTTGCTACTCAGGGAACAGCAGTAGCACAGGGCATTCAACATCTTTGGAAGATGCACTGTCACTGTTTGTTTCTAACTGCAATTTAAAACCATGTCACTGATTCAAGCCTGATGATAATCACTTGGCTAGTTGGGAGACCACAGCTCTCCCTAATCTGTACTTCCAACAGCTCATGCTGGCATGTTATGAGTAATTCTCTATGTTGACAGCAGGTCAGAAAACAGAGTATCCTCAGGGTTGCTCTTTCTTTAATCTGTCCCTTTCTCCCACTGGCTTAACAAAACAGTTAAGTTCTACCTCTACACCTGGAAAAAGTCTGATGGCAGTGTGTCCAGGTGGTCTGGAAGGCCAGTGGCATCCTGGCCTGTATGAAAATAAGTGTGGCCAGCAGGACTAGGGCAGTGATTGTCCCTCTGTACTCAGCACTGGTGAGGTAGCAGCTCGAGTCCTTTGACCAGTTCTGGGCCTCTCACTTCAAGAAAGACATTGAGGGGCTGGAGCTTGTCCAGAGAAGGGCAATGGAGCTGGTGAAGAGTCTGGAGCACAGGTCCTGTGAGATTTTTAGCCTGGAGGAGGCTCAGGGGAGACCTTATCATTCTCTACAACTACCTGACAGGAGGTTGCAGCCAGGTGGGGGTCAGTCTCTTGTCCCAGGCAACCAGTGACAGGACAAGAGGAAGTGGCCTCAACCTGTGCCAAGGGAGGTTCAGGCTGAACATCAGGAAGAATTCCTTCACTCAAGGGTGGTTAAGTATTGGAAAGGGCTGCCCAGGGAAGTGGCACAGTCACCATCCCTGGAAGTGTTCAAGTGTTTAACCCCTCAGCTAAGGTATTTTTAATGAAACATGATAATACAATTATTTATGCAGCGTATTGATACAGGCCGGGATTTTCATTTTACTGGTGGGGACAATTGAAGTACAGGAAGATGTGTTGGTGGTCAACCTGAAAACAAAATTCAGAGTCCTATACTTTTTAATCTCTGCACAAAATTAAATGTCCTTCCTTACAGCAATACTGGCAAGCAGCTAACCTCACTTTGATAGAAAATGACAAAGTGTGTTGGCTAAAACTGGCTGAGGCAACTTACCTGGAGCTTTGAAAGTGATTCTTGAAGACTTGGAACTGTCACTAATAAGGACCCTCTTTTTCTTACATTACAAGCAATAAATTCCCAAGCTCTGAAACATTTAAAAGTAGGTCACGAATTTTTAAGGAAAAAGCCCTACATTTGATATACAATGAATCTAACAAAGGTAGACTAAGCCCACAGACTTGCAATACATTCTTATGAGTCACTATTATTATCTAAGCAAATATCTTTGCATGCACAAAATTGAGCTTCCTATTAAAAACACAGGGAATATATGATCTGACAATGTTAGATTTTGTAGCTTTTTGATACATACATGCATGCTATTTGGTATTGTCAACACCTTCACTTTGAACTAGGATTAAACATCGACATTAGGTCCCTTTAAACTTTTGGGTTTGAAGAAAATCCAGTCTGTAAGCATAGTGTTTTAAATAGGCTTCACAAGCTGCGATTTGTGTGTGTGTATATATATATATACACACACACACCTTGCAGTTTTGACAAAGTACTTCTCTTAAGACATTAGTAATCAGAATATTTAAATATAGCCCCCAGTGTTCCTTTTTTCTGATTTTGCAAGGTAGATAATTTCTCACAGCATAGCAATTCAGAATTTAATTTAAAGCACTTTTCAAATGTCATTTGTCTTCATCCTGCTAGTGCAACACTAAACCACTATCTTCGAGTTATCACAGAATCAAATGAATTCCCAGTCATGTGCCTGGAAATGTATCTCCTGGCATTTTGAAACACCCACTACCCTTCACCCATCCACTCTGTGCAGCTCTGGTTGACATTACCGCCTGGTATCCAGGGCAGTAGGGCAAACCTTAGCTGGAACTGCTAGAGAACGTCAGAGTTGACAGTGGAGATACAGGTACTCCTTCTTTATGACTGCCCATTCTAAAGGAACAGTAACTTTGGATGATCAAGTTATTTACATTTTAAACTGATGCTGCTGAATTAGCAAAAGTTCATCTGTGAATGTCTTGTACCTGAAAAAGAACCTTAACCACATGTGTGTTTGCTACCACACCCTTATGAAGATCTATTAGAAAATCACTAATAATCATGCTTTGCACTGCATCTATATTAAAGCTCTGACATCCACAAGGCAAGTCTTAATCTGAAGATTAAGCTTTATGCTGATACAGTAATTTTAGATTCTTTAGCAGCAATATACTAGTTTAACAGATCAGTGCAAGAATTCACGGCAAGGTTTGGGTAAACAAAGCAGAAGTGTTCAGTGGGTTCAACAATAAACAACCATGTAACACCTTAGCAGTTAAGTATAACAATTACATGTACATAGTTTAAAACAATTTCCTTATGTAACATATGTATGTGACTTCAAAAAGCACAACCTTGAGGTTCTCTATAACTCACAAGGTTACACATACATTGCCAAAGACATGGGTAACTTGTCTGGACACAGAGCTTACCTCACCTGCTCCCGTCTGTCAAGAAAATATTCAAAGACATTATTCATTACAACAACATCAGCCTTCTGAAGAAGCGAAGCCTGAGTACGGATGTCTGCGTGAACCACCTGAAGGGGAAAAATTTCACAAGACATAAATTAAGAGACTAATACACCCTTCAAGTAGTCATGAAGTCTGCCTGTTAGCCTAATACAGCACCTGCTCCATTTTGAAGCAGTTGCAGAAATGGGCATTTCACTGGCTTCACAGTAGATAAAACTGAAGTAACTGGAATAACATTTAAAAAATGAAAAGAAAAATCAGATTATGCAATTAAAATACGTGATCCATTATATTAAGTGAAAGAAAGTACATCTGAATTTTGGTCTAGAACTCTGTGTGCCATAGAAGAGGAGATAATGTATGTGATGGCCATTACACTTCACTTACCTATATTTTATGACGAATGTTTACTGATTTCAGGAAAAGAGCTAAGCTAGCTGAAGGGATATTAAAAGGCATCTCACAGGGTCAGTGTGTTACTGAGGTTTTATAGCTAGAAGACACTACAGACACAGACTTGATAGATGAATTCCCATAACACATACTGGGACTGGGAATGCTGGAAAGGCAGGATGCTCAATGTCACTGGAAGACAGCAAGTGCTTTACCTTACTAAACAACTACCTCTCCAGTCAGCATAGGAGGAGCTGTTTAGATTTCACCTACCTTCACCTAACAAAAAGGATATTAGCAAATCATGCCATTTTTCAAAATAGGTAAGATAAGAGAATATGGATTCTCATTAACATTCTGGTATGTTTCATCTTAAAGACAAAGAAATACATCAATCTGACTTGATGATCCTTGTGGGTTCATTTCAACTCAGGATATTCTATTATTCTGCATCCCAAATCTGAGCAGAAATGTAAACAGAAACAATTTTTGAACGGAAAAGTACTAATCAGCGTGGATTCACTAAAAGTAACTCATGCTTGGCCAAATGTACTGCCTTCTATGAAGAAACAACTCCCTGCACGGGAGAGAAGTGGATATTGTATACTTCAACCTCAGCAAGGCCATCAACACCATCTCTCACAACACCCTCACAGGCAAACTCAGTGTGTGTGGACTGCATGAGTGGACAGTGAGGTGGATTCAGAACTGGCTGAGTGGCACATCCCAGACAGTCATAATCAATGGCACAGGGTCTACTTGCACGTTTGTCGTTACTGGTGCCCACCAATGTTCAATACTGGCCCTAGTATTGTTTAAGTCATTCATCAGTGACTTGGATGAAGGGGCAGAGGCCTCCCCAGCAAGTTCACTGACAACACAAAGGTGAAGGAGTGGCCACTAACCCAGAGGGCTGTGCAGCCCTTCAGAAGGACCTCAACAGGTTGGAGAGGTAGGCAGAGAGGAACAGATGGAAATTCAGCAAAGGCAAATGCAGGGTCCTGCACTCGGGGAAGAATAACCCCCTGCACCAGTACAGGCTGGGGGCTGAACTGCTGGAAAGCAGCTCTGCAGAGAAGGACTGAGGGGTCCTGCTGGACAACAAACTGTCCATGGGCCAGCAGTGTGCCATGTGGCCATGGTATCCTGGGGTGCAGTGGGAAGAGCATTGCCAGCAGGCCCAGGGGGGTGATCCTGCGCCTCTACTCAGCCCTGGTGAGGCCACATCTGGAGTGCCCTGACCAGTTCTGGTCTCCTCAGTGCCAGAGAGACATGGAGCTCCTGGTCCAGTGGAGGGCTACAAAGATGATTAAGGCATGAGAGCACCTCTCTTACAAGGAAAGGCTGAGGGAGTTGGGCCTCTTCAGCTTTGAGAAGAGACAACTGAGAGGAGACCTTAGCAATGCTTGTAAGTATCTGAAGGGACGGTGTCAAGAAGATGGAGGACAAGAGGGAATGGGCAGAAACTGATGTACAGGAAGTTCCACCTGAATATGAGGAAGAACTTCTTTATTGTGCAAGTGACCAGACACTGGAACAGGTTGCCCAGAGAAGGTGTGGAGTCTCCCTCACTGGAGACATTCAAGAACTGTGTGGAAACAATCCTATGCCATGAGCTCCAGGATGTCCCTGCTCGAGCAGGGATATTGAATCAGATGACCCACTGTGGTCCCTTCAAACTTTACTCATTTTATGATGTATTGATTCAGAGCATTCCTTTCTAGCCTTGAAAAAAATTCCAGCCTTACCCAGTCTGTGCTTTTGTGATAAGAGACAGAAAGTGATCTGAATATTGCATTCCACAAATTTTGTTTGAAAGTGCATCCTTGTATGTTGAAAATTGTCAGAAAATCTGAACAACTTATTTGCTTTCTGTGTGACCTATTACTAGGTCAGGCTGGGAATATACTAACCTGATGGATTCAACATTTCACATTTTGTCACATCTTACCAATACTGGACAGATGTAGAAAGGAATTCTTAATTCTGACAGAAGTATAGGTTTTCTTTGAAAACCTGTTGAAAAATGTTTTGACCACTTAACAACATATCAATATTTGTTGGAAGGGTAAATTATGTATTTCTCCTTCTAACAAACTATCTTTACTCTCTTATCCTCAAAGGGAAAAAATAACAAACCCACAAAATTTCTGTACAAAAAACTGTACCTGAGCAGCAGCCCTTTAATCCACACAGTGAGTAGTGGACTGTTCCACCAGTGGTTAGCACTAAATTGTCTTAATGCACTACTAATGGTGGTCCTAATATTTTAAGCCACAATTCAGAAATATGTTTAAATTACTGGGAAACTTTGAAAGTATGTTGATGTTTCCTTGACTTGAATGATACTTAACTGAAAATTACTCTGCATTTACAGAGTAGGTGACTGTGCTGACCAAAGTGACCCAAGCACCTCATTCTCTACAGACACATCCTCATTCCTGCTGGGGAAGGTGGGCCCACATAAGCATGTGTGACTCACCATTAGCCAGATCAGGTACTGCTCCAGTCAATATTACTGGGTTCCTTTTTCGCTGGACCAGTCCCCTGATCTGCTCGGCTGAGTGCTGGCACAACAGAGGAGCCAGCAACTGATTTTAAAACTGCCCCATTGCCCCGTGGAATACACATCAAGCCTTTCACAATTACAGGCAATTTTTGAATTGAGGTCTCAAGTTTCCTAAGATCTGTTGAAACGTTTACTTTCCTCCCAGTATTTAAGTTCTCAAATGCTAAAAGATGCTGGGCAACCTTCTATGCACTTCAACAAAGCAAGTGTTGACCAATGAAACACAAGGTTCACTCAGAGATTTACCTACTAAAAAAGATACCATTTCACTTTGCTGTCCTTTGGGAACATGGTCTAATAAAAAATTCAGAATATCCTGAAAACAACAAACGCTATTTAAGAAGGGTCTCTTAAGAGTTTTTCAAATTTGTGTCATAAATTATTATCAGCAACGGGATTCTCACTGTTTGTCAAGCTGGTATGTATATCTGGAGAGGATTCATTTAGGGGTGAAATAAAAATCTAAGACTGAAATATTCAAAGCAGTGTGATAACAGGAGTCACATGACCAAATTAGCATCTAATGAGACTCAAATAGCCAAGTCCTCAGGCACTGCTTTGAAAACATATTATCTTCCCATCTTTATGCTTCAAAATTAATACCACAGCAGCATTACAAGGTGTGAAGGAAAACAAGAAAATAATCTCATAATAAAGAATATACAAGGCTAAAAAGTATGCTTATAGGTCTCCAGCTCCACCAAATTAACTTGACAGAGTTCCTAACTGTACTTTCAGTTTCATCACACTAAGGTGTTATGAACACAAAACATATGCAAAAGCCAAGGTTATGGATGAACTGTCAGCCACTGGGATTGAACTGAGCAACCCAATGATACTGCTTACCCTGTGTTAAATAGTTTATGTTTATTATTTCTTTCTAGTTTAAAATACTTTAATTCCCAAGAAATTACTACACTCAGCAATTTGTGTGAATTCTTTCAAGAGCGTATGCATAAAAACCAGAATTAAAGCCATTACTCTATCCAGTATCTTCTACTTACCAACTTTTGCTGGTAACAAAATAACTGGTATCCTCCAGAAAGGAATTTTTTTTCCTGATTAAAATAGTAGTTCTTCCCATAATGGGACTAGGGAAATGGTTCCCATAATGATATCACATTGTTTGAAACGCATGTTGTTTGTGGAAGGTACATTGCACTGACATTTTATGAAGTGAAATACCAATAGCTCTAAGTCCTTTAGGTGTCCTTAGATGCAAATTTGCAAATCCAGACATTTAGTTGTGTGTTAGTGACAGAGATTCTTTATACACTCATTTTCACACAAGTGAGTGGCAATAATGTCACTGATTTCACTGGGAGAAACAGCTCAGATATATCTGTTCTGTGTGAACCACTGGGCAAGTCCATTTAGGAAAAAGGCTAAGTAAGTAATTCGTATTTCGATAATTTCCCTCTCCCTCTCTGAGATATTTTTTTCCTAATGTCAAGCCTTTGTTTAGAACCAAAACAAACAAAGGCAGAAACATCTCAGAATGCTGATTTACCAGCCACTCACATAAAGAGGATACCCAGTACACAGTGGTTAAAAGTACATAAACTAAAACATACATTTACTTACCTTTATTCTGTCAATGAACTCATACTTTATAATCATCATTTCTTGCAACTGGCAAAAGTCTGAATTGATTTCTACTCCACAGAGCTGGGATGCTGAGCTATAAAGATAACCCTATATTAGGAAAAGGAAATTTAGTAACTGCGATGCCTTTAAAACCCATTCAACATTTTCAATTAAAAAGAATAGAATAAAACACAAGATTTTAAAACAGGAAATTGAGAAATGTCTTTCAGTGGACGTGACGTGATGTATTTTTCAGAGCTAAGCCCCTGATCTGGCAATTGCCACTTACATTTCATGAATTTTGGTAAGAGATCCAAAAAGGCACGTCAAAGTAACAAAAAGAAGAGGAAAGTTCCAACTTCACTTCAATTGCAAAACAGATGGAAAATAGTCTAAGGAGGAAAAAAGCTGTACAAAACAAGTTATAAAAATAGTGCCAAAGGAAAAGAGTGCATGTTTTTGTTCTTGGGAGAATAGAAGAAGAAAATAGCAAGAGAAGAGAAAACAAAAACATGAGGCACAACATATAGTCAAAGTGAGTGAAAATGGAGGACAACCTATGTGGGGTATTTTGATACGAAGTCTTTGTTAGCACCTCTAAGTTACTGTATTACTGACATTTTCAGATGCTTCATAGAAGTGCATATGAAAAAAAAAGCTAATTATGCCTTAATAACAAGTCCGAAAAAATAGTTCAGTTTCAGGCTGAGATTTTGGAAAGTTGCTGGAGATGTTATGGAAGAAAAAGTACAAATCTTTGAGCATACAGGGTTCTAATGAAGACTCTGCTTTATGTGCCACTCTCTCCACTGAACACAATAATTACACTTTGCTAACAATGGCAAAGACAAACAAACAATGCTGAAGATACAGAATATCTGAGATACCCATGTACTGCAACTTAATTATTAATGTTTTCTGAAACCACTCAACTGAGAGAGTAGAAAAGCAACCTGTGAAGGTGAAGTCACCCCTCCTCCATGGCAACAACATGTTACAAAGGAGAACTCTTTTTTTAAGAGTGCTTTATTTGAGAGTATCTTCTACTACAATAATACAAGCATTTAAGTACTTGAAAACAAATTCAGTCTAGCAAAAATGTTACCATTTAAGGAGGCAATGCTGCAAATATTTACAAATGGGAGTAACTTTCCTCATTTGAGTAGTCCCAAAATTAGATTATTCAGATGAGTAGAATTACACGCTCAAGTGTTTCCAAGATTAAGCTCTAAACAGCCATTGACTTTTGTAAGAAAGTAGTAATGTGTGTTTTGCATTGCTGTTGGCCATATGTTGCACCAGCCATGCCAAAAGCAATCAAAATTGCACTCAAGTTTCTCGATGAAGTATTTTATGTGCATTTTAAAACACAGAGCAGGACAATATGTTTTTGGAGGCAAATTCATATCAAAGTCTTCCTTTGTATGCCTTAACAGTTTGTCAGCTTCATAAAGGAATTTAACATAACTAATCTATATATAGGCATGGTCAAGACATAAGAGGACAAACTTATGAAAAAGAGACAGCAGGAACTAGCAAAAGAGCAGCACGTGTGACAGCAATATGCTATTCTGTTGGACAACAGACTTTTCCTCTCCATAAGCAAGATCATTTGTATTCCCTCTTGTGAGGAACAGAGGAAGAACTGAAATTGCTTGTAAACAGCACCTTATACTATTCAGAGAGTCAGGTCAGAGGTGCCTCTCAGAATGACCTATCCAAGATGGAGTACAAGAGTAGGTAGTCAGAGAAGAGGGAAACTATCTGTCACAGTAAAAAATATGAATTCCTATGCTGGAAGTTACCGCAAATAGCACTGCACCAAGCCTGGAGCCAACGTCAACCACTACCTTTCCTGTCAGGTCAGGCAGTACATGTTGATAAAGAAACTTCAGTTCCATGAGGGAAAAGGAATGCGAAATAAATTCTGGGAAATAAGAACAGAATAAAGGTGTTGGGTGGGCAGTACTAACTACTGTGTTATTAACCAATGAAATAATAACCTAAGGAATTATCACCACTGAAAAACTGAATGGTTTCCTACTTAAACTAGTGTTGGTGCTCCTGGAACATCAGAGTTTGCAGATCAAAGATAGCCTGCCAGGTAATTTGTCCCAAGTCTGGGGATTCCTTGCCTTACATGGAGAATTTTGAAATCCTTCATAAAACTGAATTACCTTTTTCTGCACAGTGACATAGATTAAAGGATACAGAACAAAGTAACTTGGCACTGTTTAATTGAAAGAGTTGAAAAAAGAAACATGGTACCCAAGGCTCAACACAATTCATGCAAAATTTTTATGGGCGGACATTATTAGCTTTAAATTTCAACTCCAGGGTTTTAAGGAACAGAATGTTCTCCATATAAACCACTCCTTCAATGCCTGTGCTATACTGGCAAGAGCACTGATCTGTACCACACCACAGACAACTTGCTACCATTTTTCAGCATGTCAGAGGAGACTGAGGCTACTGCATGGACTCCTACAGTATTGTCTTCCTCTTGCATCTTCCCTTCCAGTGGTACATAGCCCTGCCTCTTACCTGGCCAGTTTTTGTGGGCAACTAGTGTCACTCACATACTGCAAGTGAATTCAACTTACATGTGCAGGAGTGTCCTTCCACTGATTATGGGAAATAATTCTGGCCTGTGTTCTGCACCAGTCTGGACAAAGTCCTCCATTGGCCAGACGTTGTTGTCCAGCTGAGTCACTGCACAAACCAGTTTAGTTAAACTGAATTTGTTTCCCATGTTCCCAAAAGAGCACTTACCCAAAGATGCAGTTTTGTATGAGCCACACTCTGTGCAGTAGCTCCTACTCATTTTCCCTTCCTCACATAATGAATCAACAACATCATCATCATAAAGGAATGCATCAACATGAATCATGGGCAATGGATGCTGGCGTATCTGAGAAGAGAAACAGAATCTTAGAAAAGCAAAACCAAGTTTCTTAATTTCATTTACACTGTCACATGGTTAACTGTCCCACCATCCTACCATTCCCAAAATCTCCAAGATCCACGTTTTTCCCTACGCAAAAGTAACAAATCAAAATTAAGTAGCAGAAATCCTGCACATAAACAGGATCATCAAATTCCACTGAAATAACCGGTAAGTGGAAGTCAACAAATGAAAACAAAAGCTGTTTTCAACAGCTGGGGAGGGGACGTGATGTGAGTTTTGTTTTCTTAGTGCTTGCTTGGCTATAGAGGAGGTACAGGGTAAAGGAAGCTTTTTCTCTTTCTTTTTAATGAGGAGAATGCAACTTAAACTTTGGAAAAAGGGCAATTTTGCTTGCAGCCTCAAGTAACTATTGTCATCTTCATGCCTTATGCCTCATTCAAGACATCCCTGATGAACATGTCACTTTAAATCAAAAGTAGATCAGTTGGGACTCACAGGACTCACAGTCCATTTCTTTCTGAGTTATCAGAACATGAAAAGAGCTGGAAATCATACTGGGCTGCCCACATTATGGCCACAGTGAAACACAGGCCCTGCATTTCTGTTTTCTTTAAGGGGGCTGTTAAGGAGCCAGCATTAGAGAATCCCTGTGACATGTGCCACACCACACAGAATGAAAGCTATGCCAAATAACTTAAAATCAAAGTATTAGGAACTATGAAGCAGCTTTCTTGGATTCAGGCAAACATGCAGTAACAGACCTGAGAACCAAACTGAGATTTCCTATATCTCAACCCAGTGCTCATTCTCTACTACAAGCTACTACTAAAAGTTAAATCAGAATAAAGTATGTGGTTCAGCAAAAGCAGGCCATAATAATCAGCTTACTTTCTGAACAGCCTGATGTTCCGAAGTCAACATTGCCTCGATGGGTAAACGATTCCGCAGATCTTCAGCAATATTTTTGAGCACAACATCGTTGTTACTCACCACAAGGTCATCAAAGTCATCTATAAATCAAGACAAACAAAAGCCCTTCAACAATCATATGCACATCATGTGGACTAAGTGATGACCAGTACAATACAGTTGCAAGACATAAACAACACCAGATGGGTAAGGCTTTTTATTCAAATGCATTTTTCAGTCTTTGTTAGCCTTTCCAGCCAATGAGATTTTTGGATTGTAATAACTTTGCCACTTAAAATAAACTAATAGTGCTTTTCTGAAATCTCAAATTATTTTCATATTTATAAACTCATAACTTATATATGATGGTCTGGGCTGCCACCAAAGTGATACTGTTTCAGCTTAAGATATAAAAAACATCAAAGATGTTTTTGAACTATTGGAGAAATTATAAAACTCATAGTTGCTTGAATGCAGGCTTTTCTTTTTTTTAATACCTAAGTTTCTTTTTATACATACGATCTTTCTAATAAAGTATTTACAAAAAAATCAGGGATAATGCACAGTTCAACAGTTCAATTCACAGTACATTTTACATAACTTAAACTATCAAAATATTTTAAATGGGAAAGAATATAGAAATGGATGTAAAACAGTAGATTTTTGCAAAGCCCCACTGTAAATTTTTGCTATTTTCTAGGATATCTGTGCATTACTTTAACCCAATTTTTTTAAGACATCTAGAAAAAAATTGAGAAGGAAACCTTGTGAAGTCACTTTCTTCTTCTAAGGCTCAATCAATAGTAAGTGTCACTACTTCTCCATACCACTCTTTTAAAAATGACTGTCAATGCTGGAGACTCCACAACCACCCTTAGTAATCTATTCCAGTGCTTGACTACCCTTACTATGAGAAAGGAATACTTTCCTTAATTACTGATCTGGATTTTCTCTGCTGCTATTTAAACCCAGTACTCTCTGCCCTACTCGCAATGAAAACAGAAGTTTGTGCCTATCCATTATATCACCAACCAGTTACTTCTCTGAAGACTTATCATCTGTCACATCAGTCATCTTTTCTAGAAGAAACCAGATTTGCCTATCCAGAACTTTCCTGCATCTTTCCTTAGGAGTGTGATCATTCTCAACATTTCCCTTCAGATCTTCTCTTCTAGACTCTCTCATCCTTTATGACCTGCAGGATTGGGAACCAGACACTGCAGCCAGAGGTTTATTTGCACTAACCAGACTTTTCACATCTTGCAGTCAACACCTGCTCACACACCCCAGTTTCAATGTTAAGAGTATGGTGTTTCTAACTGGCATTCAGCACGAGATCTGCTGTACACCTGTACTCTGTTCCTTGTTATGCTTTCCTCAAAAGAAGTAGATGAAATTCCTCTTTGGACATCTCACTGCTCTGAGGATGCTGAACTGGTTCTAACTAAGGCATATCTCAGGCTGAAACTACATACCTGTGAAAAACAAAAAAACAACAAAAAGAAACCATAAATCTAATCCTGAAAAAATATACTAAACCCATCTATTAATTCTTGTCTAACAACAGAATGTCCTCTCTTCCCCACACCTTGTTTTTCTCCTTGTTCTATTTAGACTGCCACCATGCTGGGCAGTCAATGTGCTTTTTACATACACGTGCATTGCTCACAAAAAGAAAATCTGACAGCTTTTACAGGTGTTTAAAAAAAAACACAATGTTTTTTAGCATTGCTATTCCAGGTGGGCATTATTCTATGAGTATAGAAAAGCTTGATGGCAAGCAGGTTCAAATTAAATCTATAGAACATGCTATAAGTTTTTCTGTCCTAATAAACTTCATCTTTCCTATGGATCACAGGAAATGCTAGAAACAGTGAGAAATTTTAAGGCTAAAGTAGGCAACAGAGACCAGCTAAGCTTTTAACTATGAAATGCTTCTGAAAGGCTTTTTGCTTAAGCAGTGGAGTAAGAACAACATGATTAAACAAACCCTCATCCACTGGTGCAAGACACTTCCTCAAGAGTGCAAATGTAAATGGTTTTTTCAACGTGTGCCTAAACAGACTCCAACAAATAATCCTGAATCCCCCATAGCAAGCAGCGGAAACTTTAAATTACCCATATTCCCTTAACATATATTTGGTTTATATTTTATTTAATGTACAGCAGTAACACTCCAAGGCCCTGATGCGCCATTACTGTTGGCAGTTGTTACATGACAGGAAGACAATTCACTGTTTTGAAGCACTCACAGCCAAGTTCTCCAGAACCTCAGCTCCTAAAGAGATGTAGATCTCACACTGAAGAAGGGATAGAGGTGGCAGCTGCAACAGCAGCAGCACCAACACAACGGGTGCAATGCAGCATCTCCAGCTTGTCAGCATTTTACTTTGAACCCTCTAATGAGCACCCATCCTGTTAAACCACCATCATCATCCAACAACTTGCAGATTTTTATGAACATCCCAGAAGCAGTGAGGGATTTTTCCGATCAGCTCAGAGAAGATTTCTATGGATATGACAAAGCACAGAAGTAAACCCAGATATTATGGGAAGGGAGGGTGGGCAAATCTAACTGTAGCTCAACTCAGACCATCAGCACCACAAGACACCCTCAGAGTGCAGAGGCTCCAGTTTGCTGAGGTGGGTAACATCTGAGGAAACAAGGGGAAAAATCGTGCTACAGACAGAACAAGAGAGCAGAAAGCTGATATTAGCAGCTGTACAGATCAGTGCCTGTGGGCAACAAGCCTCTACATCTGGTCCTTGCTTTAAAACAATACTATTACTATGCAAGAGAGCTCATCCAGCTGTTATACTGCCTGTTAAGAGTATCAAATTCATATATAGCGTTTAATGAAATGCAGAGAGTGTTCCTAGACCACCAGGCCTGCCATGTCACACTGCGAGTACAGAACTTTAGCCCTCTTCCTCCCAGAGCTAGTGTGTCAATAGGACCTGCTCCCTCCTGCTCTGGGTGACCTTTCCTGGCCAGCATTAGTGGCAGAGACTCTCCAGACTATTCGGTGTCCCAGCTCCACAGCAGGGAAATGGATACCTTCAGTGGGAGACAGGGAGCACACACATCTTCCTCGAATCCAGAATCCCCCTTCCCTGCCTTGACTTTGATTAGTGCAGTGTCTGTCACTGCCCATCTTACAGGGAGCCCTCTGAGCTCTTCCTACCAAACAAAATAGGACACACACCAGTTCTTGTATGCTCTGTATGAAACAGGTCCTAAGGAAAATCTTACAACACACGTGCAGCTCAAATGAAAAACTGTTGAAACACTGACAGTGAAAAATAAATGACAAATGGAAATGCCTCTTTCCAACTTTCAGTTAATACTGTAAAGCATAATAAGCAGAACAAAGAAGAAGGAGGTCTGAACACGCTCCTTCCGAGATGACAAAATGGCAGCTGCAGCAGGAGCTGCATATTCAACACTCCACACTTGCCTGTAGAGTCAGTGAGTGAACTCTGATGCAGAGTTCTCTTGCTCCTGTCAAAGCAAGAAACAGCAACAGCTACCACAATAACTCATTTACTTTTGCTGTATGTAAATATTTGTAGATTGCTATCAAGTAGGAAACACGGGTGCCAAATATGAAAATATGCATCTCTGCTATCAGCTCTGCCCTTGTGCTTAACAAATGGTTCACTCTCGAGAATCTCAGTATCACCTTACAAAGGATCTTCAAAGAAGAAACAAAAATAGAAAACTATTTNGTGTGCAAGCCAACCCATGTTCTGTGAACAGACAACTAACCAGGAAAGAAATGTACAATTCATGAAACGCTGCAAGATGAATCACAATCATTTGTTTATGGAGGAAGCCTGAGTGTGTAGTGTTTGTATTTTACTTCAAAAACCGGTTCCACTGGATCTTCTCAACATGCATTTATAAAATTTAATTAACACATTGCAAAAAGCCTCATTAACACGCTGGTGCTACTCAGCCTTTGTACACAAGCTAAGAAAACATCACAAAGCCTCACACCATACAGAGAGCACCGCTATATCAACATCTGAACATCCTGGCACTGCAAAATACCTGACTGAAGACAAGCAGTGCATGATTTCCAAATGACAACGGAAGATTTTGTGTCACGTGGAAAGATGAGGATTTAGCAAAAGTAACCATAACAGCAAGCACCTTATGGTCTTCTGGATGTATACACAGATTCACTGAAGTAAAAAGCAAGTATTAACATCTGTGTTATTTAATATAAGTTTAATTTAATAATTCAATGTGTTTGAATAATATTGAACAAATAAGTCAAGGAGGAAGTACCACATCTCTAAAGCTTTGCTATCGCCTTTTTTGGCTAAACAATTTGAGAAGCAAAATGTGACCTCAGTATAACAAGTACTTCAGGAATTCCATCCCTAAGCATCCTCAGCTATTGGTAGCAAGTAATTGTCTTTTTCCAACAGAAATATAACCAGAGCTTATTTTATTAGTTCTTTGAGTCTTTTACATTGATTAATTGAAAGAAGCTTTAAAGTTAATTTTAAACAAGGTAAGTCACATACCTATTTTACAATCACTAGTTTTCCTGACCACTACTAAGTTTTAGTGACCAGCAACTTACAAGTACTTGGTACTCTTGAGACCTCTCCCACAGCAGTATCATTTGTCACAACAAAGTAAACTATTGCCAGTTCCCAAAGTTGATGATTCATGGGTAACATCCCATTTTACTTTATGAAACAGAATAGTGGAATAATGTGGCAATGCAGTGTTATTTTTATCTCTTCTGGAAGGATATTTTATTGGATAAATCACTTCGACCAATCTGGATATGAAGCCTTGTACTTAACTGCTTTTTTGCACACACACACACAAAAAATTAATATACTGTACTTGTCACATTGTAGAACCCCATGCTTTCAGTCTTTTTAAAGATACTAATTTCACTTTAATTTCACTTGCAGTGACAATAGTACTGAAAGGACATATTGAAAGAGTCAAGTTTTTTCTTATACTATCTCCTCTTCTTGTCTTGTGAAAATATCATCTGATAACTTCACCTGGCAGGTCTGACAACATGCTAATGCCAGATAATACAGTACACAATAGAACATGCTGGACAAACTTGGTCAGTTCCTAACAGTGTGATGAGAAGTTTCTTCTCTACATGCAGAACACTGTACTAAAGCAGCACATCTTCCATAGTCCAATTAAGTCAATTTCATCAGATAGTTCTCCTTCACTGCCTTTTAAAAGCCTGAACTCAAAGCACTGACTGCCTTCAACTTTCAAATCACAAGATTAAATCATAAGCCAACCTCTTAAAAAGCTGGTTTGCTCCCAGTACAAGTCAATCCACATGAAAAAAACTGATTTGTACTTGATTAGAGGTTGTTTAACAGTAATTTATACTTACAATGATTTATTATTCAATTATTATTTTGACTTATACATCTGATATTGAGTATTTTGAATACTGTATGAATAATCAGCAATTCAGACCAGTACATCACCTTAGCTTTATATTTAAAAGCTTCTAATGATATGTATAGGTTGGAAAGTTTGCAAGATTATTTTATTACGTTGCTAAATGACTGAAAAAAAATCAAAAGTTAGTATTAGAAGAGTCAGTTTTAGCCCCACTGAAAAATTATTTCTTAATCTGTCTTAGACTACAACAGAACCGAAAGAGCATAAAGGATCTTATCACCTTATCCGTGCTTCCCTGACAACAACTTTGTAACAGACTGGCTTTGTAATCTGCAGTGAAGTGCCAAGCACAGCAAAACATTCAGTAGTTGCCAATAAACAGAGTGGTTTGGTGACTTCAATCACAAACTTGAAATCTGGATTCCTGTATTTACTTTCTCCGATTCCCTTTTCTCTGTTCATGTACACAGACAGCTTGATCAACCCTCCTTTCACTGCTATCTCCTCCAGCACCCATTCTTACCAAACGCCACCTCTTCTGCTACTGAAAATGCTTAAAAGTTTGGGCAGTGGAGGTGTGAGTGGAAACATGAGCATGCACACATTCTTTCAGAATCCACACATCAGATGCTGGGACCTCACTAAGGGGGATTTTCAGGGGGGTTTCCCCAAGTGGTTCCAATCAGCTCTTGGGCTTCACCCAGGTTTTCTTAGCCAGAATTTCTGGACCATGGTTATTGCAGAAGGATATTAAGGCATTAATCATCCCATTATAAAAAAGTTAAGGCACCAAAGGTTCCTGTTCTTCTTTCTAACTCTTATTATTTAATTTTCTTTGAGATTGAAGACTAACTGAAAAGACAAGCTGGACTGCGAGTCCCCGTGAAATGACGTACATTTCACTGCAGTGTGTGGGAAGAGCTGGCTGATTGTGAAACAGCAACGCAGGGTTGCTAAGCAGCTGCTTTACAACAGGACTCTGCTTCCATCACACAGAAAGGTTTGGAATTTCTAAAATTTGCAATAACCCAAAAGAGAAAAAAAAAAGAAAAAAAAAGCAGCGTGACTGGTTATTTTATTTTGTACTCATACAAAGAAAAAAATGAACAGAATCTTGCATACGCTCACATTCCTGTAATTGCTCAGGAAGTTTAGTCAGAAATCATTGGAATGAGAACATGTTCAACGTTCTCTCAGTTCAAAATACATAAAGAATCTTTACTTTAGATAACTTGCTTTACTATTAAGTAATTTGTCTCTGATTAAAATTTTGCAATAGTATTCCATGCATTCAGTCTGTAAGTCTGAAAACAGTAACCATGTTAGAGGGCTGCAAAGATGATTGAGAGACTGGAGCATCTCCCTTACAAGGAACACTAACCAACACAAAATGATAAATAAGGCTGTCTTTGCAACAACACTTACCCTAAAGGGCAGCCACTTCACGCAGAGCTGAACTCTAGGGATGCATGAACACTTTAATAGAGAGAGAGATGTGAGGGAGGGAAACACGCCTGGCACTTGCTAACACTGGAATCATGCCCGGTCCTCCTTGGCTGGAGGTAAAACTGTAAGTTCAGCATCTTCACAGAAACAGAATTGGATCCAGAAGAAGGGGGGAACCCTCTTACCACAGTAAAACTATTTGTCTGTGGAGATAACATTTTTGTTTACATTTATCCTATCCTAGTTTTCATTCAGAATATTATCTCCCCATCCCTGTAACTTTTTTTCTTTTGTTCATCAGAAGTTTATTTCTTTCCTACATCTGTATTGCCAAAGACTAGGCTTTTATTTCTGTGTGGCACAGAGGTCTGCTGACCTTCTAGTGCCTCCCATGAAACAGTCTTGTCTCTGCACAGGGAGAACTCCATATTCCCCAGCACAATTCAGGATACAGCAGCAGAAACCTCTACCAGCTCCTCACTATCCTCAGTCCAACCAGTATCAGTTATCACAGCACTATCCAGGTGCTATAATGGGTAGTATAAATATTCAAATACAACAATTTGGGGGTGGGGGGGGAACCACAGTAAAAGTTACTGCCAAGGATGCAGCCAAAGAAGCAGCTCAGAGAAACAAGACAAAGAGAAGCATCATGTTGGGAACGTCACCCAAAATATTTGCATCTCTGAAGAAACTACAAAAAGGCTGAAAGAATATGACCTGTAGGAGAAATGCCTCTGCTCACTCACTGTTCAATGCTGCAAGAAAATAAAACCAGGGAGAGACACTTATCTTGTTCTCCAGTCCTGTATTCATCAGGGTGATGAAAAAGTGAACTGGAAATACACCAGGACACAGCCATTCCAACAAAGCAGATTGGAAAAACAGGAGCAGGTTAATGACTCAAAGAGGGACTGAAACATCTTAATTGTTTAACAATGTAAAGTTCTTACAGAGGGGCACAAAGCTTACTAATTCCGTGTCCACTACCATAATAATAATGGCCAATCTTCGCGAACAAAGATCTGGGAAGGGCTCATCCCATGTGTGCCCTCCGAGCCTGCGCAGTGGATTTTTTTTTTAGGTGAGGCTCAGCGTGCGCAGAACTGGCCCCACCATTTAAGTCCTGAGGTTCATTTGCCATGGCCGAGCAAGCTTGGACAGTGACAGCGAAGTCTCCTTAGGACTATCTACAGCACCCGGTACTAACCGGGGCTGACCCTGCTGAGCATTCGAGATCTGACGGGATCGAATGGCAGGGAGGCATTGAACTGCCGGGGCGGTCTGTACTGAGACTCGAACTCGTGACCTTGGGAGTCGGAGACCGGAGTGCTCTCCACTATGCCACGGGACCGCCCCCCACCACCATACACCTACATGTAAACACACAGGTATGGTAGAGAGGGAGACTGCAGCACTTCAAGAGAGCAGAAGAATTGGGAAAATATTAATACTTTTCCTTAAAACATCAAAATCAATAGACTCAGGAACTGGTAAGGTCTACAAGCAGCAGCATGTGCTATAGGCTCTACGTTTCTCCACAAATGGGGCAATCTGGGAAATAAAACTAGCCTAAGTCACATGTCCCAGATGACAACTTGGGAATGAAGAGGGTTACCTATAGTTCTATATGGCATCGGCACTTCAAAAAATAAAATCACAAAGTGTAAGCAAATGCCAAAGATGTAGATGCCTGAAGTGCAACTTTTCAGAAGATTAATTAATAGCATCCAGCTAGGATATCAACAATGAACACTTCGCCCTGAAAGACAAAATTAATATAAAATACTATCAGAGCACAAGCCTGTAAACAAAGAATCTTAAAGCAAAAAAGATTCTGAAGATGGCCTGTCATGGAGACTACAGAGATGAGATTATATTCATTAGTCCAGCTGCTTGATCCTGATTGCCCTACATATCCTATCTGCTCTGTCCTCTGATCTGCAGATTTGAAAAGCCATTGAATGGCAACTGCAAAGCTAATTTTGTTAGTTTAAAGATGATGTACAGAGTGAAGCAGCAGCAATCACTATTGATACAAACAATATAAGGACACGAAATGTACCACAAAGTAGTTCAAAATTTGGAAGCTGACCTACACTTTAGCTTGCATCTTAATTATGAAGAGTAAATACGAAGCAAGACTGTTTCCTTTCACTGAAAGACTTAGGCATAGATCTAGATCACCAAAAGTCAGAAAAAAATATTTGAGAGATCATAATCTAGTAAATGCTAGGAACCATAGCATATTACCTTCCACAGAAACTACCTGTGATAATTTTTTGAAACTATAGCATGAAAAACTTCTTTAAAATGCATTCATTGAAAAGCATTTTGGAAAGTCTACATGAACTACATAAACTATGCTGTTGCCTAGAAGTTCTCTTATGACAGTGGTAAAGCACAATCACAGAATCCAAGCAGAGAAAATAGTACTAGTTTCCTACTTAGAACAGTTCAGCATTTTCAAGTTCCACTAGTAAGTTCTCATGTGCTTTACTGTATTTGCAAAGGAGTCAGGAAGCTGAGAGAGCCATATATGCACCTCATCCAAAGTAATATAGTTTATAGGAGGTGTGCTGATTTATTTTAAATGAACAAGCAATATGAACAACTGCTTATGAAATTCAATGAGATTTTTATATTGGAGCATATTGAATCTCTAACAAGATTATTTGCAGTAACCCCAGCACTGTTTGGCAAGTAGAGCATGCTCCTGCATTCAGACAAGGACTCAAAAATGAAGGGATGAAATACTGCTTATAGCAGACTGCTCTAGTGTTATGTCTATTCACATATGTAGATGTACACACGTGTAGATATATGTACACACACGTGTGTGTGCATCCACACACAGAGAAAATGTTTATTTACAATTAACACTAACTACTTTCATCAAAATTCAGCCTTCAAGCCTTAGGGAGTCCCATCTCTGCTCTAGTTATGTGGGCTGACTCGGAGATGCTCTGAAATACCTGGCAGTGTGTCTCCTGGGAAAGAACCTGTTTGGGCAGGAGGTCTGCATGCCCATCACGGATGGTAAACACTTTTCCCAACCAGTTCCCTTCCTGTAAATCCAGCAGAGGGACTGCTCCGCCCGGGAAGGACTTTTCCTGCCCCTCCATCCCAGTGGCCCTGGGAGCTGCAAGCCACAAGTTAACAAGTGAGTTTGCAGCCCAAGCACCTGGACAGCTGGACAACTTCTTGGTGTCACAGCTGGCCTTTGCACCACAGTCCCCGTGTGTTTGCTTATGAAGATGTTTCCACCCTAAAGTGGAAGCACTGCAAGGAAAGACCTGAACAGGAAGCATAATCCCAGCACAGCAGGGCATGACTTGGGAAGTAATGTATGATATGATGAATTTCTCTAAACTCACGGGGGTTTACTGTTCCAGCAGGCAATCATTAATTAACAGGACACACATACACAGAGTGGATGCTTGACACTGGATCAAAGGACCGGAGGGGCCTTCAAGATCCCCATGGCAATGGCCAAATGCACCTACACCCCAGGACCAAGCAGCGTTTAGTCAGTTTATTCAGCACGGCACTGTGTGCCTACAGCTTTAGTGCACTGCCTGTATTGAAGTTTTCCGTGGCATCCTTTGGTTCACTGCAAATTAACAGCTTGTGCACTGGCCCACATTTCCTTTCTCCATCTGCCACAAGATACTTGACTGCAGCACGTTGATGAAATTACATGCAGGCACAAACAAGAAAGTTAACAGAATGCTATCTTAACTTCAGATGACATCAAGTGGGGAAAGCATCCTTCGCAAATCATCGGAAACAGCTACTTCTAAACTTCTGATAGGCAGCAGTCAACACGTGTGAAGCTGAACAAGAGAAGCCCACACCCAGAGCCCTGGAGGTGCGGCAGGGCCAGGGCGGCCCCGCACGGACCGCGACGCGGGACGGTTCGGGTGTCACGCCCTCAGCACGGGCGGCCCCTCATACGGCACAGACGGAGCGGACGGTGCGGCCCGGCCCGGGGGCAGCTGCGGCGCAAAGGCCGGGAGCGGAAACGGGCGGCGCTCGGGCCTCCCGGAGTGCCGCGGCCTGGCCGGTGCCCCGCGCGTCCTGCGGCCCGGCTGGGGCACGGTGCCCCCCGCCTGGCTGTGCCCGGCCCGGCTCTGCTCGGCTCTGCCCGGCTCTGCCCGGCCCGGCGGCGCTTACGGGAGTGGCGCATCCAGTGCAGCAGGCGGGGCAGGTCGGCGGCGCGCGTGCCCCGCACGGCCGCGAGCANGTGCTCGCGCTGCCGCTGGCGCCGCGCCCGGCCCCCCGCGCGGGGGGCGCCCCGCCTGCTCGGCTCTTAAGGCAGTTCCCGGTGTGCCGCGGGGCGTGCCGTGTGCGGGAGGGTCGTTTTACGACGTGAGGCCACCTTAACAAGGCAGCAGGTGCGCGTGCCCCGGAAGCGGAAGCGGAAGCGAGCAGGGCGCGCGGGGCGAGCGCCAGTGCTGACGTTTCCCCGTCGGCGGCGGCCGCAGCTCCGCGCGGCTCCAGCGGCGTCTCCTCTCTGGGCGGCCTCGCCCCGTCGGCTGCGCTGGCTGGAGCTCGGCTGGCTGGGCTGGGCGCGGCTCCGCTCCGCCCGCGGCCCCCGCGCTGCGCTCCCGGTGAGTGCCTGCGCTGCCGCCGCAGCTGCCGCGTAAGCGGGACCGCCACCGGCGGCACTTTCCCGGGGCGCGGCGGGCGCGGAAGCCGAGCACCGGCACCTGCGGCAGTACGGGCCGGGCAGGGTTTCGGGCCCGCCAGAGGTCCGTGGCAGCAGTTCTGGGCACCCTCCGCTGTCCGAATACCCGGGACGCGGCTCGCCCGGCCGCTGTTCGTGGCCGGCCCGGGGTTCCCCGGGGAAAAGGCAGCGACCGGGCACGGATCCAAGGCTGTGCCTTCATCTCTCCTTTCGCATGAAAACGAGGGCGTTGGGCCGTAAGCGAGACAGCCGGTCCCTGCTGCCGCCCCGGCGGCGCCTTCCCGTCCTCTGCCCCGTAACTTTAGAAGATGGAAACTCGTAAGCAGAGGTTGAGTGTCGCTGCCGTAGTTCAAGCCAGTCGCCCCTGTGCAACAGCTGCTTCGCTGTTGCATTATTAGACGGTTATCTGAAGCCATGTATGTGAACATTTAATATACGTGTTTTGCACAGACTTTATGTCCCTTTTGCTTGTCTTTTAAACAGCTGTTCAAACAGCTCTTACAGTTTAAAGCTTTTATCTTTTTAAAGTCCTGTACGTTAAGAAGTACTGCGAGGTTAGCTAGGCAGATTTGGTCAGAGGTTTGTGCTGAGGGCTGGGCAGTCTGTCTCTTCAGAGTTGCTTCATTGCTGGTTTGCTGTGGCTTAATAAACCCCTCCGCTACTTCTGCTGCCCCTTGGTTCCTGAAGCGCCTGTTCCCGGCAGAACTGCAGAGTCTTGGCACGCTGTGCAGCAGAAGGATGGCCTGGGAGCTCGGTGCGGGGAGTGCCCGGGCGGCTCGGGCTGTGCTCAGCAGGGCCCCGCTCGCTGCAGCCCAGCGTGTGCTCTGGGGGCCCTGCCTGCTGTAACCTTGCTCAGTGTGTCTGGGGGGGCTGCATTAGAGCTGGACTCTCCAGAACCAGGGAGGCTCAGCATGTCCATGTTCTGCAGTGCAGGCACTGCTAATGCCCCTCTGGCTGCCTGCCCACCAGGCCATTGTCTGCACTGTGGGCTCCGGCTTGGATGGACTGTGTGGGACAGGCTCGATTCATTTCGATGCTTGGCACTGCTTGGTAGTTCTGATGGCTTGTGACTTCTTAATGTGCTAGTGAGAGCAATTGATATGAAAATGCTTAAACTCATCTCCATAGCTAAGTATTTGCATTATTCCTACTATAAGGCTGCTGGAAGAAGCCTTTTGGAATTCTGCAGAGGAAACATTTGTATTCTGGGATATAAACTTTCTGTATCTGGAGATACACAGAACTTTAGAAACTAATTTTAAATACTGAGTAGTGACATGGTTGCTGTATGTTGGTCATTCTATCAAATTTCTTAGCAGTTACATCCAAGTAGTATAGTTTGGTTTTGTCTGTAGCTGCAGTTTTAGCAGCTCAAAGCAGAGTTGCAGTGCTGTTTTTAAAGGGTTTTAGTTTTGAATTATTGTGGTTTTCGTAGGAAATGAGATTGAAAAATGTTTTGAGCATCTGTTTTGCTGAGACCCTTTGGTAGATCATATTGATGATAATGCTTTTTTAGAATGATTGTGCAGTAATGTGACTTGTATGCCTTGTAAGGAAACCTTGGAGTTTTACCCCTTCAGATAATGTGCATAAGTCCTCTTCCAGCAATGTAAGAAGGTGGACATCCATGCCTGTTAATGTACTGATTTGCAGATACTCTACAGGCAGTGTTCTTTAGGAAGCATTGACTAATTTTTCAGTGAATATTGAGATGGTGTGAGAAGGGATGTCACTTTGGAATTGCCTGTACATTAAATCTAAAATGTGTAAATGTATTTATTTGCACCATTTGCTATACCCCTATTCTGTACTTACAGTGGGTTTATTTATCCTGCATTTTCTGAAGGTCCAGGAGACTTAGTTCTGCATTGTGACCTCAGTATCCAGTGGGGGATGTGAGATTGATTGGCAGTTCATTTTGGAGCTTTATTGTTAGTTTAACCTTCCAACTTTGTGACAATAGTACCTCTTGATTAGAGGGAGCAATCAGGAGGTTGGCTTACATGAGTGACTCATTTTAGCTCTTTTGGAATATATTTGGAACATATATAGGAGGTGGAGTGGTTTAACACGTTGACTACAATATTTGTATCCTTCAGAAATGAACTTTTTATGGTTTCCTAACTGTAAGTTGTGGTCTGCTTTAGTCTTGTGTGTGAGATTTGTGTCTGTACTGAACAAAAAGAGTCTTTTTGCCCAGTAAATACATTAAAAACTACATTGTGAATTTTGCTTACTAGTATGTAAGTATGTTTATAGGGTTAATGAAATCAGAAATTCAGTCTGATTTAGTGGAAGCCAGATAAAATGCAATCAATAAACCGTGTTCAATACTGGCTTTGCAGGATGCAGAGTTTCTCAGCTAGCCCTAATTTTATTCTGCCATATAGCATATTGCTGATAGCACGATAAAAAGCAGATAGAGTACTTTCTGGAAGTCTGGCTGGACTGTATTTTCATGATGAATTCAATGCACTTACATTTACACAGTGAAATGCTTCCTAGTTGGAGTGTGACTTCTCTGTTTTTAAGTAGGCCATCAGGATAGCCTAAAATTAGCTTCAGGCTAATATTTCCTAAAAATAACTACAAAAAGTAAAACTTGTGCACTTTCTGGAATGCAAAGCAGGAATATTCACCCAAAAGTTACTGGAATAATTAACTTGTGAAGGCATAAAACTTCAACTAGTTTTAAATTTGCTTTTTTTTCATTTGTTTTCCAGATTCTTCTGAGTTGTGCTTGAAGCCGCCAAAATGGTTCTGGCAGATCTTGGAAGAAAAATCACCTCAGCACTGCGCTCCCTGAGCAATGCCACCATCATCAATGAGGAGGTGCGTGGGGTGCAGGTGTGGTGGCACCAACGCTTGAGAAGTTCTGAGGAAAAGTTATCATCAGGCTTTTCTCTTCTTTCAAGTAAAGCTTCTACTAGAGGTTTTAACCCCCTGAAAGTGCTTGACACTGCTGCTAGAACTTAGAACTAGATTTATCTGTGTGTAATCACCTCAGACATAGTGGGTCTTGTGGTCTAAGGGTCCTTGCGCCCCATGGCTGTCCTTAGGGAGATCAGTGTTCTCTGGAGGTAGTGCTGGACAAGGCACGCACCGAAGTTTGGATGGAAGGCAGTACCCGCTCTGAGGGATGTGTAGAAGTGTACTAGGCTGCCAGAAGCTCAAGTGTGGAGGAACAAATAGCTTTCAATGTAAGCTTTGCTGCCTGAAATCTGAGGAAAGTGTTATGTTTGCTGCCTTTATGTTCTCAAGCCAGTGTGTGGTTCTGGGAGTTTGTTTCACTTAGTACAGTCCGTATTTTTTCTAATTAAGTGTTTGAAATGAGAACAGGGTGTATTCCCTTACAGGACTGAAAAGGAAGGTGGCAAACTAACTAATGTGATGGTTTGAAAGTGCCTCTGAATAAATAAATTGTTAAAAACTATTTTCAAGTGGACAAACAGATGGCCTTAAAGTGACTAAAAAGTAGACTTATTGAGAGCTGTAGGGTTGGAATTTGTGCATAGAGGGAAATTTTTAATATATCATCAGCTGGGAGACAAATCTGTAACTGGATCAAATACAGCCCAATTAATTTTTTTCAGCAGTAGAAACTTTTATCCTGCAAGAGCTCAAGATACACAAATGAGGCCCTTTATGGAGGTGTTACTTTCAAAAAAACCCTTTCTGTTCAAGACTTTTCACTTTGAAAAACGTTTCAACTAATGAACAGGGTTTCTGAGCGGCAATTGGCATTAATGCAGTGGGAAGTGTTCTGTGTTACTGTGTTATATAGTGTGCAATTGTTACAATTGAGAACCCTTCTCTTCCACTACTACCCTTTCAAACTGAAAGTGTATTTACATAGGAACAACTGCACAGAGTCATTTTGTGGAGGTCAATGTATTTATTGGACGGTATGCACTGAATTTGTAAAAGCCATGGTTATATAATAAATAGACTTTCACATTCTTATTTGAACTAATACTGGTCTACTCAATCTTGTGTGTTGTAAACCATTTTTTTTTATACTCCAAAGGTTTTAAATGCTATGTTAAAAGAAGTATGTACAGCATTACTGGAAGCTGATGTTAATATCAAACTTGTGAAGCAACTCAGAGAAAATGTCAAGTAAGTGAAGATTCAATGCATACAACTTTTGATTTTTTTAAAAGTTGTAATTTTGAGATTACAGAAAAATAACGAATTTTCAAGTTTATATTTTTAGACACACCCAGTTCACCTTTAAAAGGAGAATACAGTTTGCACTAAATTTAGTCCGTTTCATCACAAGAATCTTCATCGTCTTTAGCTATTTATTGCTTTTACAGGCTTTTTTCAGAAAACTGTTGCTGTCATCAGTTAAATTGTCTGATAAACAAGTCCCTCATTACTTCCTAGACACTTCATCTTTACATATTCTGTGCTGCCTATAAATAGATCTGTGTATGTTACCTTCCCTACTTTCAGATGTGTAATTAAAGTAAATGCAAGTCTGAAAGACACAAGTATTTTAGAAACCTGTTTTTGCCCTCTGTACAGAAGTGTCTCCATTGCATGTCACATCTCTAAGTACATCCTATCTGCAAACTCAGAACAGGTTAGGATGCTGTTGCACTTGCAAAGACTTAATTACTAGGTTCAAGCAATGCTTTAAGTTACACTGGTGTTTCATGGTTTTCTTAAATTCAGGTCTGCAATTGATCTTGAAGAAATGGCATCTGGCCTTAACAAAAGAAAAATGATCCAGCACGCAGTCTTTAAGGAGCTTGTTAAGGTAGGACTTCACAGTTCTGCATTGCATCACTTTTCTTGTGCAGCCTGGGCTATGGGAGCAGTGCAGTAACAAGCCAAGCTTTTGGGTGGTTATGTGGCACCTGCAGGTAAGTTATAAGGCTGCTCACTATTGCCGGCAGTAGTTCTCTAATTGAAACTACTGCCTGGGCATGTCTCAAACTAACTTCAGTTTAAGCTTTAAGTTCAACTGTTCTTACTCTTCAATTGCAATGTAAAGACAAAGTAAAAGCACTGCTAACTTCTGGACTGTCTTTGGCTGTCCCAGAACACACCTTTGCTACCCCAATGAAGATTTATTCAGACTACTTACAAGCCTTTGAAAAAGTGTTAAGTGACAAACCAGCAGTTCATGGCAACACTTCCCATTAATGTGCCTGTTTGGTCAAATCAGCCTCCTTCCAGTTAACAGTATAGTCTTTTGTTCTGTACCCTGTGCCCAGCCATATGATGGCTCTCAGGGATGTATGTACCTTCTACTCATTTCAGAAGTCAGGCACCAGTCCTAAAAAGCCTTCAGTGCTGTAGGATTCTCACCAGAAGCCCATCCTGAGCAGTGATGGAGGGCTGGAGGTCTTGTTTCTGTGCTGGTTGCTACACTTGTGCCACCTACACAGGCCACCCTGACTGAAATTAACACTGTTACTGTTGCAGAATTATTATGTATAACAAAAAATATCTTGCATGGGCTGTTGCTGTTCACTGTAAATCAGCACAAATCTAAGCAAAGTTAAGACTTAATACGCAAAAATTGTTTTGTTCCACTGAATGTGAAACCAGGCATCTTGCATGATACCAACTGTCTGTGCTTTTGGAATTTGGTTCTGCTACATATGTTACACTTTGTTCTTTAGCTTGTGGATCCCGGAGTCAAAGCATGGACACCTACCAAAGGAAAACAGAATATTATAATGTTCGTTGGTTTGCAAGGAAGTGGTAAAACAACAACTTGTTCAAAGGTAATGTGCAGTGAATCTCTTTGCATGGTTTTTGGTTTTGGTGGTTGTTTTGGGTGTTGGGGTTTTTTTTTTGCTTGGGGAAGGTGGTGGTCCTTAGACTCCTTAAGTAGGATTTGCTTGTGATCTGTGCTGTTTCCATTAGTAGGAAAGTGCTAGCATGCTACAATATAGAGATATTTTTGCAGAGGGGTTTCTGAGATGAGGTGGATGTTCAAGGTAATATTCTTTTGGGCAATTTATGGCTTGTAAGACTTCCTTAAAAAATTTTTAAACTCAACTCTTGATGAAACAATACTGTATATGGATAAAAAAGATTCTTTCTATTTTTCTTCGTGCTTAATTGCTATATGGAGTTAAACCCCAACACTGTAGTTCACTTTCTATGTTTAAGACTAGTACCATGAATGAAACCTATGTCATACCTCAGTTAAGTATGTGGTACAAAACCTTTCCAGCCCCTGATTCATTGAGGAAATTTACATTTGTGTCTTTTCAAGGCTAGAAAAGAATGCTCTGAATCAATACATCATAAAATGGGTAAAGTTGGAAGGGACCACAGTGGGTCATCTGGTTCAATCTTCCTCCTCAAGCAGGGTCATCTTGGACCACATGGCACAGGATTGTGTCCAGATGATTCTTGAATATCTCCAGTGAGGGAGACTCCACACCCTCTCTGGGCAACCTGTTCCAGTGTGATTCTTCCAAGAGGTTCCCTAAAGAGGCAAAAATTACCTATCCTGAAGTCCATGGCTGTAATCTTACTGCTTCTACCTTGCCCAATACTGAACTCCACAATCTCATTGTCACTACAGCCAAGGCTGCCTCCAATCTCCCCATCTCCAACAAGGCCTTCCCTGTTTGTTGGTATAAGGTCAAGCAGCACACCATTCCTTGTGGGATCCTCCATTACCTGTGAGAGGAAGTTGTTATCCGTGCTTTCCAGGAACCTCCTGGACTGTGTTTCACTGTGCTACTTCTCCAGCAGATGTCAGGGTAGTAAAAGTTCCCCCACAAGAGCCAGTGCCTGTGACCGAGGCTGCCTGTAGAAGGCCTCATCCACTTGTTCCTCCTCATCAGGTGGCTTGTAGCAAACATCCACAACAACATCACCCTTACTAGTCTGCCCTTTTATCCTAACACATAAGCTCTCAACTTGCTTGTCATCCACCCCAAGACAGAGCTCAGTGCGTTCCAAGATGAAAGGAAACATCTTGTGGAAAGAAAGTGCGTCTTCCTTGCTTTTGTTGTCATCTGCTTTTGAGGGTCACATGTAGGCTATACTGAATATATCACTGCTCTGATTTCGTAAAACTTTCCTAGTGCTTCTGTAGGCAAACTTTATTTTGGAAGTTTGTCTTTGGTCAGTCAAGTGTTTTGTACCAGAGAAGCTGAGTGTTGCCAGAAAGTTAAGGATTCTATCCACCACTCTAACACATGTCCTTGCAGTGCAAAGATCTTTGTTCCTTTGGAAGTACAGAAACCAAGAGCTGTATGAGTTGTAGCCATTATGGTACTTGATACTGAAGTATTAATGCTTTGAGTAGTTTCCAAATGCTATCCCAGTCTGCAGTATTAACAGTAAGCAGAATCCAAGAGTTAGTAACATGGAAACTTGAGTTATTTGTAGTCATTCCCAGCTCAGAAGCTGAAATCAGAAGCAGAGTCAAGCAGCTGTTCTTGTCTTGCCATTAATAATTATTTATAAAATACATTTCTAAATAATGGCCATGCTAACATTTGATACTTGGACAGTTACACAGTGGCCTCAGTTACGCGAAGGCTGGTTTGACTTTGAGTGCTCTGTGTGTACTTCAGTGACTCGCAAGCTGTAACAGTGTTGTGTCTGTGGGACTTTGGTGTGACTACTTGTTTTGGATTTCTTTTCACAGTTAGCATACTTTTATCAGAGGAAAGGCTGGAAAACCTGTTTGATATGTGCAGACACATACAGAGCAGGTAAGGCAGACTTTAATGA
The DNA here is from genome assembly GCA_013396695.1 of Sakesphorus luctuosus. Taxonomy (NCBI): domain Eukaryota; kingdom Metazoa; phylum Chordata; class Aves; order Passeriformes; family Thamnophilidae; genus Sakesphorus; species Sakesphorus luctuosus. The sequence continues at coordinate 878,110 of VWZD01010847.1, forward strand.
TGTGGTTATCTATCTGTAATACTTACAGATTTTCTTAAGTAGTCCCTTGACTATACTTATCTTACAGGTGCTTTTGACCAGTTAAAGCAGAATGCCACAAAAGCAAGAATTCCCTTTTATGGGAGGTAAGCATCTTTCAGAATCAGTTTGGAGAACAATTTAACTCCAAAGATGTATTGTTCCTTATTGAATGTCTTGCACTAAGCCCCATCCAGTATTGCCTAATTACTTAGATTTTAGTAATATATTCTGAGTAGTATTTGCTCTGATCAGATGAAAATTCTGCTTAATTCAGTATACTGCCAGGAGCAGCAGGTAGGGATAGTATAAGAAGAGATCAGACATCCAGGAATAATTCACTATGATGCTCTCTGTGTATAGCAGTTCATAGACTTTTACCAGACATATTCAGATTTACAGGAAGTGTCTTACAGATCCAAGGGTATTGTTTTTGGACGCTTAATTTTTATGGTCAAGTAGAGGCAGAGGGGGACTAAAATAGCTTTTATAAAGTAGTAAATAACTTTCCCCTAAGCTTCACTGGAGGTGTACTGTCTGGGTGCTCAGTTAAATCTTATTTCAGGGAAGGGGTAGTAGAAGTTAGTGCAGTTTTCAGCAGGTGAGACAGATAGTCCTTTGTACTTCAGCTCACTGAGTAGTAAGGGTAAATGGCTTCAGAGGGCGTATTTTTAATCAATTTTTGCTTGATATAGGAGGAATTCACTCTTGAAATCCAGGTAGATTTATAGTTAACAAGTTTGTAGTCAAGTGATGAAATTCTAAATTAGTTTCTTTGGGAACAGAGAATTGCACATGTTTAGAGATGTTTCTCTTTTTGATCAGTTACACAGAAATGGATCCTGTAATTATTGCCTCAGAAGGTGTTGAGAAATTTAAGAATGAAAACTTTGAAATAATCATTGTTGATACAAGTGGACGTCACAAACAAGAAGACTCTTTGTTTGAAGAGATGTTACAAGTTGCTAATGCTATAGTGAGTAGTTTTGAGAAATACAATAACTTCTGTCATAGTCATTTGACTACAATAGATTTATCTTTATATCCTAATGTTCTGTGTAGATTTTGCTTTAACTACTAGATTATATTAGAAGTTACAGACATATGAATAAGCAAAGGCTGAATGACCAGTGCTTGATAGTTTTGTGTTAGTTTTAATTCTTCTATCTGTAATTCAAGGATACTTGAATATAACTGGACTGCCATTCCTGCTTTAACTTTCCAGGATCTTTGCATTGAAAGAACCAGTCTGATCTGGTTTCCTGTAACTATGAATACAAAACTTTGTGATTGTCACAAATAATTGCCCTGAAACAGAGAGGATGATTGGATAACTTTCAACAGTTTTGATATGTAAATGAAGCTGGTGTTTCTTTTATGGGTTTAAAAAGTCTGGCTATTTATTTGATTCTATGGTCTTGCATGACAATGTGACACTTTCCACAGAATTCCTACTAATGGCTAACTTGTTTTCAGAGGAATGGATGTCTTAAATCTCTTAATGTAGAACTGACTGGAAGATGTGAGCCATTAATTTCTTCTAGCTACTAATTAGCTTGTTGGCTCAAGATACTGGCTAAAATCAATTGAAACATAACTAATAAACACAAACCTATTAAATTTTAATCTTCTGTGTTGTAGATAAATCTTTTATGTAGTTATATAGCACTAGAGTCTTTCAAATGGTTCTTAAGTAATACTGTTCATAAAATGTCCTGTTTTAAACTGCACAGCCCTTAGATACTGTTACTGCAGTAAGTTCTGCTACTGAACATAATGCATGAACTCTTTAGTAAAGCAGGAAACTATTATTTTGTGTGTATCATTTCTCCTAGCAACCAGATAACATTGTTTATGTGATGGATGCTTCCATTGGCCAAGCTTGTGAAGCTCAAGCTAAAGCTTTCAAAGATAAAGTAGATGTAGCTTCTGTTATTGTCACAAAGCTCGATGGACACGCCAAAGGAGGTGGAGCTCTCAGTGCGTAAGTACTGTGGTGTAATGGTGTGCACAGCCAGCCATGAAATGCCTTACTGTCTCACAGAAACCTGTTCTCTGAAAGTGTCACTGTCACACTGCAGAAAGCCTGAGACTTAAGTCAGTGAGATTCTTACCCTTCTTCTGGTGGATGGGATCACTATCAGGCACTTTTCCAAAAAGATAAATTTGGGCTTAATATGTACGGCTTAGTTGAAGAGTTTTGCTTCTCATTTAATGCCTAAGAGTTTTCTCCAGAAGGGGAAAACCTCTGCCTAGTCATATCTAGTGGCCACAAAGCTGTGATGCAAATCAAACTTCTGGATTGCCAGTGTCCAGCAACTTGGTAAAAAGTTGTCTGCTGTCATACTTACCTGAATTCAGTTCTCATTGGACTTCCCAAGTGCTCTGTCTTGGCAGACTGACTAGACAATGTTGTGTTTTATCTTCAGCCTTACGTACTTGTTCCAGCTGCATTTCAGTGATACAGCGTGTGTGGAGATGATTTTTCAAAACAGTCCAAGTTTTAACTGACACTGACTTAGTACATCACTGACTGATTTTGATCTGAAGTGTTACAGTTCTTGAACTGCCATATATATTTTACTTTATTTATAGCATAGTGATGAAAAACTAAACCTTTTGGTATTTTCATTTTGCTCTTGTTTTACTTGTCATGCATTAAGTTGGCTGTATTTGCTTTATACAGTCTGTGAACTGGAAGCTGAGTTTCATCTAAAAGCTAGTGCCAATAATTGATCAGTGAACATGTTCTGAGTTTTCTCACATCTGAGCTTTTTTCCCTGTGTTGAAAATGAGATTCTGTTGTATGAGGAAAATGTAACCAATGCCTTTGTCATCTGACCTCACAGTACTAAGATAAAGTGAGATGATTTATTTTATTTTCTTTCCTCTTTCCTTAAACTCAGCAATGAAAATAAGCAACTTCTACTCCTCTTGATGATTTTTTCAAAGCAGAGTTTGTATTTTACAAAGTACTGATTAGAGAAAAATCTTTTTAACTACTCTCAGCTACACATCCAAGTGCTGGATGTTTTTTCATTAATAGTTTGAGGAGTAAGACAGATACTGCAGAGAGGATGCATAGTGTTGAGGATGCTTGACTGATTGTGTTAATAGATGGTACAAAAGATGGATGGTTTTTGAGGCCTTTTCATAAAATATATTTTACTGCAGAGTTGCTGCCACAAAGAGTCCTATTATTTTTATTGGAACTGGTGAACACATAGATGACTTTGAACCCTTTAAAACACAGCCTTTCATCAGCAAGCTGCTTGGTATGTATGTATTGTGTACAATTGTACTTAAAAGACACTTTGAATTGGATAATGGAAAGTCGAAGTGTACTTTTTTTAATGATCATTTCAGAGCTGTTTTCTTTTCCCAGGTATGGGTGATATTGAAGGATTGATAGATAAAGTGAATGAGTTAAAGCTGGATGATAATGAAGCACTCATAGAAAAGCTAAAACATGGTAAGTTATTCCCAAGGCCTGAACAGCAGGTGCATTACAGTGATGTAGTCATGGTAGGTTCTCTGTGACAGAGACCACTGAGTTAATGTGTGTTATTTGTAGACACAACTTGCTCATGTGCATAGTGAAGAATGGCTGTTCTTTTTACATGTGGCAAGCAAGTAACCTGAGTGGTGTTTTTTCAGTAGTAAGTCTGTCAGACTGTAAGTGCAGAATAATTAGCTGAATGGTTCAGCATGTGCTGTCCAAAAGTGTTTATCCGTGGTAGTAGTGAAAAGGTTTATTTATCCACTTACCTATGCAGTACAGTATTTACCTTGTAAAAATGAAGAATAATTGAGAAAGGACAGTAAGACCAAAATGCTACTGTGACTTCTGCTAACTTTTTTTTTTTGTTGTACTTCAGGTCAATTTACATTAAGAGATATGTATGAACAATTCCAAAACATCATGAAAATGGGACCATTCAGTCAGATCTTGGTTAGTTATCCCCCAAATCATTTTATTTTACCAGATTTTCATTGATATTTGAAACTTCTGTAAAATGAGAACTCTTTGCTGAAACTGGTGTTACAGTCTGTGCAATCCGTTTTTAAAACAAGGGCATGATCCCTGGTTTTGGAACTGACTTCATGAGTAAAGGCAATGAACAGGAATCAATGGCAAGGCTAAAGAAACTGATGACTATAATGGACAGTATGAATGATCAAGGTAAACCAAATGTCATGCACTAGTGTTCTTTCTCCATTGTTGTTAACCAAAGATGACTTTCTGGAACCAAAAAGGCAATGCAGCATCTACAGGGACAGAAAACTACAAGAAATATTTAACACTCTTAGAAATGGCAAGTGACAATGAGAACATGTGTCTCCAACTTTCTGAATAAGTCTAAATATTTAGACATGCCTTGGTGACTGCCTGTTGCTGCTCTGCCTTGTGTAGAATAGGTGGGATTTTGAAGCATTCTGGTAGCAATTAATGCATTTTTATTTTTCATATTGTAAGTGTTCTTAAATTATTAATGCTATACTTGCAAATTAAAAAGCTGTTTTAATCCTTAATCTGGCATTGCTGTCTTTTTTTCCTACCCACCCTCGAGTTTACTTGGTGACATAGCCCAGCCTCTGGAATTCAAAGTGGTTTTAATCCACCCATAATTCCTGCAGGATATGCTCTTACCCTTGTGCTAAACCCATTAATATGGCTTAAGGGCAAGTGTGCTCAGGGTGTGTAATTTATTCAGACAATTTTTTCTATCATGGTGATGAACATATGAAGATAACAGCTTTTTAGTATTACTTCATAGAATATTAGGTCTCTATTTATGTAAAATTCTGCATTGTGACTTCTAAAACTAGGGGTTTGTTCTCTGGCTCAAAACTAAATTCTCTACAATGAGAACAGGTTTGCTACCAATTGTAACAGTTTTTTATGTCAGTAACTCAATGCATCTTTCTTTTCCACACTGTAATTGCAGAACTTGACAGTACAGATGGTGCCAAAGTTTTCAGTAAGCAGCCAGGAAGAATCCAAAGAGTAGCAAGAGGTTCAGGTGTTTCTACCAGAGATGTTCAGGAGCTTTTGACCCAATACACTAAGTTTGCACAGATGGTGAAAAAGATGGGCGGCATCAAAGGGCTTTTCAAAGGTAAAACAATGTGAGACAACAAAAACAAACAAACCAAACAAACAAAAAAAACCCAACCAAACAAAAAACCCCTAAAATTTATGAACTTGGTGAGGACGTTACTTGATGTGTGAACACAGAGGAAACGTGAAAACATTGATTAGGGAGAGGAGAAAGTGAGTTGTAGTTTGCTCATTTTCATGATATTTGAAAACTCTTTTATGTAACTGTAAGACTTGCACTGTTCTTCATGACATGAGTGTGTAACTTGGTAGGGAAAGCCACTGTGTTTCAATCAATGTGGACTTGATTACTAGCACAATACTAACACTGCAGTCTGTTATATGGGTGCAGGGACTTACAGTACCTTTAAGTGGCTGACATAGTGACTTCTGATAACGGACTCATCCATTGGAATCTAGAATTAGAAGGTAACATTCAGATTTATTTCTAGCCCCATATGCTAATCCACTTTTTTTTTTTTAGGTGGTGATATGTCAAAGAATGTAAACCCATCTCAGCTGGCCAAACTGAACCAACAGATGGCAAAGATGATGGATCCAAGAGTTCTTCATCATATGGGTATGTGAGCATTTGAAATACAGAATTTAGGTGTGTGATGTGAGAATATCTGCATTATATATTAGTATTAAGTATTTCTAGGGTTTTCTAACAAGAATCAGAGTTTAGTCTAAATGCTTTGCATTTTACAGTGCTTAATCTAATATTTTCGTTTGGACTGAGCTCTCAGAATGAGAAATTGGAATGGTGTCTGCAAATAGTGATGACTTAAAGCATGACTGTGGTAAAGCAAGTCTTCCTAAAGTTCCCTTCCCTTCTCTTCTAAGCTTTGCTTCAGGTTATTAAAGTTGACAAGACCACCTTTAAATAAAGACTCCCATAGTACAGCCTTACTAATTGATAGTGGTAATTCCTTCAAGGTTTTTTCTTCTGCCTAGTTCTTAATACACAAGTCATCTTAAAACTGCCTTTAAACCTGGTGTTTTGCAGACTTTTCTGTAATTACTCAGTTCTTTACTTCCAATAGGTGTTTAAACCTAGTTTGACAGTGTTGGGTTTCTGCATTTGTAAATTACTGAAATAGTGTGTGTATTGTAATGAGGCCTTGAGCAAGAGAGCTGTGCTCTTAATTCACACGTTCTTGTTCTCACTTATTTTCTGCAGGTGGCATGGCAGGTTTGCAGTCAATGATGAGACAATTTCAACAAGGTGCTGCTGGCAATATGAAAGGCATGATGGGATTCAATAATATGTAAAGCAGCCTTAATACAAATGGACTTGGTTGACTCTTCATTGCAACTTCAGTGAAAGAATTTGCTTTCTTCCTTTTTACGGTGATGAGGGAGTAGTCTTTTGAAATCTTATCTAGGCTTCTCAGTTTCTACATCTAATTTCTGAAAACTATTTTTGCTTAAATTAGTTCCTCTCCACTAATAACTGATGGCACAAAGAGTAATTCTGTTTAATGAAACAAAATCATGATGTCAAATTTTAATATTTAGAGACACTTTTTAATTGTTTACATCAAATGGCAGCCATTATATTTGTAAACAACCCTGATCTTTGGTTATAGTAACATAAAATGTCACAAATATACTGTAAAATAAAATTTAAGTGGTTATAATCAAGGGAACAGCCTGTTTCTTCAGTTCTTTCTAACTGCCCTTTATCTGATAAATATGAAGTGAGATGATTTCCTTAGTTTGAGTTGTTTCTAAAGACTGTTGTAACTCATGTTTGGCATAGAATACTGTAAGAATAGTTCAGTATCTGAAAATCTGTTGGTGCTCAGGTGTGGACCATTTTTAGAATATGGATGTGCTGTGCTCAGGTGTTTGTTCTACAGAATTTTATCATTCTTTCCCTATACACAAGAAATGAAGTCACTGAAAAAATGCAGCTATACAAATATCAAACTGTCTCATATACTGAAGATAATCTTCATACCAGCTTGCCAATTAAGCNNNACCAGCTTGCCAATTAAGCAGGTTTCTTTGTTATGGAGATAATTTCTAATGCATACTAATTGGAATTCTGTGTTGGTACTGAACTTTAAAACAGAAATATCTGTATCTAACAAAACATATTGCCACAACTCAGCTACAATGAGATCTTAATTTCCTATAGCATTTCTGTAGTACTTCAGTATCAAAAAGGTAGAATCTACAGGCACACCTCAGAAACTAGGTAGACCAGATGAACTGTGAAATCAAACATGGATCTTGGCAGATATCTTTTGCTCTTAAGGTAAGAGGGTGTATTATGAATCTTCATATTCTGCAGAGTGCTTGGTTTGTAAATGGACTCCTATTGCTGTTGCTTTGAGAAGATAAAAGCTGAATGTAGTAATTAAAACAGCCAATTCTTTGAGAAGGTGGCAGCTACCAGTGAATAACTTATATAGGAAATTATGCTCTTGTATTAATAAGAGGTATGCTGTAACTTAGTTTATAATGTGAAACTATCTTCTGCTTGGTTAGTGGTATTTGTACTCAGCGTATGGAGGATGTTGAAAAATTTTCAGTTACGCCATTTACTGAATGCACTGCATTTTATGCATAGCATTAGTCTGGTAGAGGATCAGTTAAGCTGGATATTTAGTGTTTTAAATATAGCAAATAATGAGTCCTTGCATATTGCCAGCTTTTAGGGGAGCTTTCCTCAGTTACTGAAGAGGTGTGTGTTTACTAAAACCTGTTTGTTTTTTTTTATAGTAGTTTCAGTTCTTGAGCAGTATAAACCAATGAAATAGACAAAATGATGCAGAAAAGAGTATCATATCTTGCTTTGGAATGCAGTTGGTAGGGGAGAGTGGATAGTTAAATGCTTTTGATGGAAATCAAACATGAATAGGCATATTGAGAGTGAACACTGAAGCACTGTGCTTCAGGACAGGCTCAGTCAGACTGTCAAGTTCCCAACAATTAACACTCTATTTTCAATTTGCTGCATACAACTAGTTTTTGCTTTTAGTTCACCGTTTCCAAACTACTAACACTGCTACCAGATAGGAAGAGAGTTGTCAGTAGCGGAGTATTGGCAGAAGCAAGGGCAAGTTCAGAATGGATTTCCTTTAAAGTATAACGTGTCAGTTGTTATTTCTAAGATATATGCTGGAATGAACAAAGTGTGTACTGTTCTTACCTTAGTGAGCCAGGTAGAAAATACTTTGGAGCCTGCTTAAAAAAATTGCCTGAGGATCTCAAGTCTGAAATAAAAAATACATGCATGCTGGAGACACCAAGGAGAGTTCAGCTGTATAGGAGCACTTCTAAAATTATCTCATAGCTTTGTAAGGGAGAATTTAAGATACTGGGATATAATTTTTATGTTTATGGATCCTGCAGAGTTCAATGCTTGGAAGAAAACACTAAAGGTGTTTCAGTACAGCAGAATGTTCTCTGTTCTCTCAATTTCATATTCTGAATTGGTGACTTACATGGCCTCTCATAGCTTGATGCAAATAAAACACTGTTGGCAAGTGTGTAAAAACTCCCCACTAGCCTCTTCTTGCGTTAGGGTTTTTGGTACTCATCCTCCACAGCATCTCAGGAAGCCTGCAGAGAAGTTTTCTCTGGCGTACAAGAACCCTGAAGAGCTAGAGGCAAGCAAAATTTGCTGAAAATACTTAAAAGACACAGGTCTGTCTTCCTGTGTGTATCTGGCTGAAAGCTGTGGCTGCTGTCAGACAAACTTGTGTGAGCTCAGTCTGCTGCTGAGCAGCCAAGTAAGAGGAAACAGTCATGATGGTCAATAGATAGCTGTGATGGGAGCTGGACAGGTTACTATTAGCACACACAAATTAGCTATGGGTTTATTTGTGAACAGTATTGTTCCATAGGACTTTCAATATTGACATAGGCTAAGTTTACTAAAATTGTCTAAGTTGCAAATGTCAGTAGTTCTGGGAGGTGAAAGATTAAGTTCAACATTACTGTACAGCTGCTATAATCACAGCAGAGGTAAAGGAAAGCAAGCTGGTCAGTTGATTACTTAGTATGGTTCTTTAGGAGCTGTTACCCTGTTTCAACCAGTCCTTACTAAACAGAATGTAGACTACTGTAGGTAAGAGATTTATGTATCCTAATTTGTTTCTTTGCAAGTTTAAGTAATATATATTTTTATTGCCTAAAGCAGATGTTCAGCCCAATGCTGTCTAGAATAATACTCTAGTCTTTAGTTCATGTGTTTCTGTAATCATATGTTCAATATAATACATTTTGTGTGTCAGCCCTTTTCACAAGGGAACATTTTCTGCCTTACGCTACTATAATTGTGTGATATGTCTGTACTTTAACTGGGCTCTTCATTTGTCATGGGGTCTGGATAATGCTTTAATATGACTAAGAAAGTGTTCAAGAGCCCATCTGTGCTATAGACTGTGATTTTTTGGAAGCTATTCTTAATGATGCAAGATTCAAGGGTGGCTCTTCCTCTCTAAGTGCATGTTACAGCCATTGGTTCCAACTTAAAAAAAAAAAAAAGAAAACTACTCACTCCTTTGTCCCGATAAAAACGATGTTTCAAACGCTTGCACCTCCAGCTGCTCTCACTAGTCAGTATTGGCTGATGTGCCTGTGCCGGGGTCAGCCCTGGTTCTGTTCAGGCAGGGCCCTTCCCTGCAGCGCAGAGGCCTCGGCTCCGGCTCTGCTGGAGCAGCTGAGCAAACCCAGTACCCGGCAAACTCCTCTCCTTGCCTGGTGGCAATGCACGGTATTTTCTCACCCGAACGAAGCTCGGGGCTGGGCCACCCTTGTTTGCATTTCTTTCTTGTTCAGGGTTTGTCCTTTACAAGGTGCTGAGTTGCCTGAGCCAACACTCGATACTGGAAGGCTGAGCAAGAGTGGCCCTGGGAGCGGAGAACCCCTAAATCCTGTCCTGGACCTTCCTGTGATTGTATTATTTTGGACGTTTTTACAGTATTTTGGGAGAACGATGTGTATGTTGCCCCCAGAACACAGGTTCTTCCCTCGCTGCAGGGCAGGTACGGTTCCTCCTGCGTCCAGGTCGAGCTGTGCCTGACAGCCCGGCTGCCTCCGCCCTCTCCGCGCTCCCCTCGGACCGCGGGGCTGCGGACACACCTGCCATGGCTGCCCTCAGCCTCTGCGGGCTGTGCCCCGGCTCCCGGGCGGGGGCCCGGCGGGCCCCAAGCGCCGCCCCGGCGGGCGCGGTGACGGGCGCGGTGACGGGCGGTGCCGCCCNCCGGCACCATGGAGCCCGAGCAGGTGAGCGGGGCCCGGCCCGGCCCCTCCGGGCGCAGCCGCAGCGGGGCGAGGCCGCGCTGGGCCCGGCCGTGGGTGGGGGGTGGCTGCGGCCTGACCCGGGCGGGAGCGGGGGAGCCGCGGGAGCGGGGTCGGTCTGTCGGTCGGTCTATCCGCCCATCCAGCGCGTTGTAATTACAGTCAGTACGGCGGACACGCGTGTCTCCGGTGTCTCCTGTTCGCCGGCGGACAATGCCTCCGACAAACGAGCCTGATGAATATTAAAGCGAAACAGGTTTCCTCTTTCCTCCGCGCTGTCAGGTTGGCGAAGGCGGGGGAGACGGCGAGGGAAGCAGCTGTTAATTACAGCACAGCCTGGAGCTCGCCCGTCCCTGCCAGGGCTGCCCCTGCTCGGCCGCGGCTTCGGGCGCTGCCCTTCTTCAGCAGTGCCGCTCTTTAAGGCCTGCTTGTTCCGAGTGTGTCTTTTCTTACAGTCCTCTGACTCTGTAATTTTGTTGTCTTCTGTCTCGGAAAGATTCATGCTGTTTGATTTAATGTGAAACACGGGTGGAAAGTCAAGCATGCAATAGGAAAAAAACCCACTCAAACCTAAACAAACTCCCCCCGAAACCCTAGGCAGAAAAATTAACACAAATCAGTAGGGCAGCCAAGATAACATGTTAGGAATATTTTTCATTGCCTGTTACCAGCCTTCTGTTGACTAGCAGTGTCAGGGCAGTAGATCTGTGCTAATTGAAGGGCTCATCTCAAAGTGAGAGTGGACATCACACACTTCGGTGTTTTGGATCGTAAGCTCTCTCAAGGATTCCTGCATTCGATGATTTAAAAGATGCCAAAGGGAGTAGTCTGATGTTCCCATTGCTTTGTGCTTTTCTTTTTCCTCTCCTTCATGAAACTTTATGTTATTGCATCACCTAGTATTACTTGTGTCAGCTCTCCTAGCTTACCTGCAGGTGTCCAGGCACACCTTGTCCTTAATTGTTGTTTATTTATTTTGACATCTTAGGGGAAGTCTGAAATTCCATTGTGCTGGATATTGTTCCAACACTGTCAAAAGATGCCCTGCTCTCTCGGTTTCTGGCCAAAGGGTGAGATAAGAGAGTGGATATATAGAGGGTAAACAAGGAACAGCAGTTTCAGATGCAGATTTTCCTGGCAGGCAAGATTTGTATGTGTGCCATAAAGCCAAGAAAAATTCCAAGAAGACATTTAAAAGGAACAGGAAGTTGCTGTATAATGTTTACCAAAGACCTTAAGACTGTCAGCTAGTGTGGTGAAAGCACAAGAGTGACAGGCCTTCATGTCTAATAGTTGCTGAAACAGAAGCCAAAGTAATTACTTCTGTGATGTGAGGTTAAGACAAGTGCTGAGTCTTTCAAGACTGTATAATGTGTTAGAGAAGGACAAGCCTGTGGAAAAAAAAATGAGATCACAAACTTGACTAAAGCCATGTATTGGAAGAATGATCTTTGTGATAACTTCCTGAAAAGAAGATCAAATTAGTAAAGGAAGATCTAAACAGGAAATACTGTAACATTTCAGCTATGAAGTGAGTCTAGCTGACAACTCTAGAATAGATCTGCATTGCCACAGTTTTGGAAAGATAAATAAAGTTCACTAATGCTGAACTTTCTGCCTGTAGCTAAGAGAATTGGCTTTTATTGACTTTTTGCAGGTCGAAAGGAAAAAGACAAATCCTACAGTGATAACTAAAACCCACACATGTTTGTGAACTAGGTAATAACCAAAGCAACACCTGATATATTTCATTTAATAATGTAGGACTTTTAACCGGATTACCAAGATAACCAGGTTCGTTGTTCCTTGATGAATCCTTACTCTCTGGAACTGTTGCATTTATCTGAAATATTGTAGTACTACCAGTTACACAGAGCTGCTTATTGTAGGTAGTGTAAGTGGAGTGTGGGATGAGTGTGCAGGGAATTAAAGACTGCTTGTTAAAGTGAAACATGAGCCAACATTTTTTTCTAAGGATTTGTGTTAAACAAGCCCAAATCAGATGAAGAGACTGTGCCTTTGGAAGAGCTCATGTTGCTTGCTGTTATTAATCACAGTGATATTTATGATGTGGTATTTGCAAGAAATGGTGCTCTTCAGTTCTGTGACTGAACATGCAAACCAGCCTCATCGTGTGATGCCAATAAAGAAGGGTGGGACATTCATAAAAAGCTGATTCTGCAGTGCTTTTTGCACCAAAAAATACAGAACTGATGCCCAGTAAGTGGCACCCACTTTTATAGTGGCAGCAAGGAGTGCTTCCTGTGCTTAGGTTGCTCCAGCATTCATATTTCTGTAGCTTTTCTCTGTTTCCAAGACTAATAGACAGCAGAGAGAGTGCATTGAGCCACGGATAGTTTTGTCTTTCTACTTGAAAATCCGATTCTGTGTGAAAATGCCATGCTGTTTTAGCTGAATTACTCCATTGAAAACTTACGTCGGAATTCTACTCTGGTCCTCCAGGAAAATACCCGAAATGTGCCACTGTAGCTAAAGAAGTGCTGGGGGAAGCTGAGATGACTTGCAGTTTTGAGGAGTGATGGTAGGAGGGCTTGGAGAGATGATGAATCAGTGCACTCCCTCTCCACACTGGAGAGCTCAGCACGTGATCTTTACCTTCCCTCCCTCTTCTCTACGGGCATGGGAAAAATCTGTGCCTGGAACGGAGGAAGCCCTTTGGCTCCCCATAGCCCCCTCCTGCCTCTCTATCCCATGCCCACTGTTTCCCAGCTAACCAAGCCTGTTTGCATTGCAAAGCTGTTTTGTGTAATCTGGCATGAGAGATGGCAGTGGTAATGCTGTGCTTGCAGTGATTAAGGGATGTCTTACAGCTGTGTAATAAAATACATGTTTTTATTTATAATTTTGAATTGTGCTCTGTGTAGATCATTAAGTTTTGCATAGGGAAGAAGTCAGAAATTGGAATATCCCCATTTAATGCACCCTGGAATCTGTGTGCACATACACACATGTCATTCCTTATGATACAGTTTCAAATTACATGAGCTCATGCATTTTTAAAAATCCTTCATGGTACATTAAAAACATGTGGCTGGCATTCCCTAACCTTTGTGGCCTTCTCTGCATGATGGAAGTGTTTTCAGAAGAGTTCTGTGCATTGGCTGTGGTGGTATATAAAAACTACCCAGACAAAGACTCTGTTTTGATGGCCACAGTACAAAACCTTACAAAAATTCACTTGCTGCAGGAGTAAAGAGTTACTGATTGGCCTTTGAACTAGAAGTATAAATTTTTAATGCTTGTGACCCAAAGTCTGCATTGTAGTATTCAGCAGCTGAAAGAACAAAACCAGACTTTGTACTTCTCATTTCATATGTCCTTAGCCACAGAACTCAGCGTTGTGCTTTCAGCATGGTCCCTTGTACTAATCGTGGTTTTTTAGGAAAGCCCCCAGAGGCAGATTCCTTGGTGTGTCTTTTTAAAGCTGGAGCCTGGCTGCTTAGTTGTTCAGTTCTCGTTTGTGCTAGAGGTGTCTGCCTGAGCTCACAAAGGTGGCTACAGCCTATGAACTGTTTGATTAATTTCTTTAGATTTTAGTTCCAAACCCAATGCATAATGCAGTGCTCTTTCGGAATAGATGTTTTTAATACCACCTTTTCATGCTGAGTGAAGGCACTTACCTTTTAGTTACTTTTAGAGGAGAAATGAGTTTTTACATATTTCCAAACAATATTGTTTCAGTCTTTTACATACAGCCAAGCTCTTTCAAATGTCGACTGCATATGCTAATCAATCTAAAATATTTTAAATATCTCATCAAGTTTTGTAAGTAGGGACTTTCCAGTTCCAGAAGCATGCACTTGAGATAATGATTTTTTTTTTTCTTTATAGCAACTTGCAAAGGGAGAAGGTGGTTTTGAGAATGTGGAGCTTGGTGTGATAGGAAAGAAGAAGAAAATTCCAAGGAGGGTTATTCATTTTGCAAGTGGAGAAACAATGGAAGAATATAGCACAGATGAAGAGGAAGATGAACAAGAGAAAAAAGACCTGTTGCCTCCTGTAGATCCTGTAGGTATTTTATTTGATAAATTGCTCCTTCTGGTAACTATCCACATTTTATAATTTATTTTTGGTCTCACAAATCTGATATAGTATTCAGTATTAAAGATTCCATTAATTTCTTTGGCTTTAGGGACTCAGAAATCTGTGAGAAGTATTTTTGGGAAGTTTTATCTTAAGAGTTCTCCTCTGCTAAAATTCCCCTGATCATTAGAAGTGGGTTTAATTTCCTCTAGTTTGTACTTTCTAGAATTTCCCTCTCTAATGATATTTGCTTGGTATCTCCTTGATTTGTACTGTTGTTTAAAAGAAAAGGTGCAGGGAAGACGTTCGTTTCCTTATGTTTGTTGACAGTGGAGAGTTGAACCTGTAATTTAGGGTTACTGTACCAGCAATTTGATATAATTAAAAGAACACAGAAAGGAAAGAAACATGACAAGCAGAAATAAAGGAAATCTGGTGTAATTCATTATATATAAAAACCAAGTGTAAAAGGACCTGCCTAGTCCATGTATGTAATGTTCACCTGTTTTGTAAGCTGTTGAGGTAGTGGTTGACTTGTGAATGGAGTTTCCTTTTATTGGTCCAGATTCAAATGGAGTCTCAACAATTAAAGCTGTTGCCAGCAGTGTGTATTGTAGCTGCTAAAATACATTTTCCTTTTTGTCAATTATTCTGGATCTAAGCTTAGAGGTAAAATGAAACATATGATCTGTTTTATTGTGTTGGCCCATCAGATAAACTATTTTGTGGTGACAGTGTGATTGCAAAGCTCACAGCTGCATGTGCCACCACCGGCAGCAGCACCTCCCCACCCTCTGGCAGGCAGTCCTGAGGAGATCCACATCCTTCATCTCTCCATGTGCCCAGTCTCATGTTTCTTTTATGCCAATCCCAGAAACAAGTGTCCCAAACACCTCTTTTCTCTAACCTCCTACAACAATTCTTACCCCAGTAAATTGGGTCTGCAGTTCTGTTCCCTGCTGATGGGGCTCCCTTTGGGCTTGGATGCCTGTGCTGAGATCTAGACTCCAAAACTGACCGGGTCCTTCTTGGTGTGCTGGGGCAGTCAGGCAGGCAGGAGTTGTGGCTTTGTGCGGCACAGTCAGTCCTGCCTGGCTGCTCACGGGAGGCACTTCAGGGTGCAGAGCTGCTTGTTCCCACACTGCAGAGCAGAGTCCTTGCACACACAGGAGCCAGTGCACTGCTCCCTACTTGACACTGCTGGTGAAATGACTTCTGCACCATCATTTGGCAGTCTAATTAAGAAATGTTGTGGTTGAAGATTTCTATTTACTCTACAGTAGTAGGCTCTGTATTTATTTGTATGTATCCATCCTGGGAGAGCTTGGCTTTGTTGAAGGAACTGAAGAGCTGGAATTTCTGCTCCTACTCTTCTGAAGAAGTGGTGAACCATAAGAGGTTTGCTTCGGGAAGGACTGCCAATTAATACAGCTTTCCCCCTCTGTAAAAATAATTTATCTTGAAGGAAAAAAATGGGGGCTTGAGGACTAAGCTGCAGTGAGACTATGGGAATTTACCTGGGATTGGTGTTCCTAGTGATTCACAAGCAAAGCTGCTGCATTACATCTTGTATGGATTGATGCCAGCACTCTCGTTCTTACTGGGCAGTTCTTGTATACAACAAAAAGTAACATTAGGCTGAGAGCAGGTAGGATATCATCAGATACATGAAGTTTATTGAAAAGAAATGTATTATAGTCACAAACAATAAGATGTTAAGCTGCCTTGCTGGGTGCTGTTTCGTTTTTTTTTTTTTCTCCTTAAGGATCTTAAAGACATGCAAGAACTGTAAAACTTACTGAATATTGTGGTAATGTTCAGGTATGTTCAGTGGCAGGTATCCATGGATGTATAGGAGAATTTTTTCTGAATTATAATGAGCAGAGGACTAGATGTATATCATTTCTTTGTGCCATTTCCTCACAGTAGAAGAGTTCTGCTGTGGTGCAGGGATGGAAGGCTCACAAGCCCTGGTGTACATGTGTGAGAGCAGAGAAGGCAGCTGCTGTGCAAATGGACACTTAACTAAAGAGCCCTCCAATGTACACAACAGCCAGGAATGCTGTAGGATTGTTCCCCTGCTTCCCTAATACAGGTTTTTTGTTCTGAATACCAAAAAGTAAATTGTATGGCAGAGTTAAGATTGCTCTACTCTCCTTTCATAGTTTATTAAATCCTTAATTTTTTACACTTTTTAATAAAAGGACCCCCCCAAACCAGAATAGTTTATTGTAGAGCACAGTATGCCTTATTATGTATTGCTTTTTACCTTGACAGAATGAACTTGATTAGAGCAGGAGTTGCCATTAAGTGAGGTTCACTTTATCTGCTGCATGCTTCATGTATCCCAGCTGAGCCAGACAATTGAAGAAATGTTAGTTCAAGCTGAGCTTTGATGTTTTAGCCAACAGCTGCTTTAAAAATGTTTTTAATATATGATTTCTATAAAAGCAATTAAATAGTCTGTTTGCTGAGACCAGCATGTCTAAAACTTGTTATCTCAGTTGGGATGCAAAAAAGTATGTTGCATGTAATAGCTGTTTGTGGTCCAGTTTATTTTTAGCAAAAGCACATTTAGTATTTTGATTAGAAACTTTGCATTCAAAGCTCAGCTGATATTGGCATTCTGGCAGCTTTTGAATGAGTTTAAGGGAAGCAAATATTTTGCTGTGTTGTAAAGAAATGTCTTCAGTAAGTACCTTGCTTTGATTGTGTTTAGAGCTAAGCAGGCAATGACAATGTTTTTCTTACTGAGCACAGTAGTATGTATATACTCTGGTATTATCATAACCAAAGCACCTGGTGTGGTGAGTGCTACCACTCATAAGAAACCCAAATTCTCAAAAAGAACTGGATTTTAAATTTTGCTTTGAAACAACTTCTGGTATTTTTGTAGGTCAGCACTCAGTTCTTTAACATTGTTGGACTGGCATGTCCATCCTGTTGTGTTTTGGTTTTATGAATCCAGAACACAGGGTATTATTTTTTAGATAATAGCATTCAGTATTATCTGAATGTTCTCAAATTGAAATTTAAATGCTTTAACAGAATAAATGTTTTGGTTTTGAGTCTTCAGGCATAAAATTTAGATGTTTACACTTCATGGAAAAGTATCTATTTGGTGATGTATATTAACTATTAAATACAGGATTTGGTGTTTCTTAAATCAGGAAATCATTAATTTTCTCATTTTGCCATTTTCTCTTACAAAGAGAAATGTTCTGTGTTTTGGAAAGTTTAAATGTTATTAGGGACTGAATGTAGATGTGGATTGTCTAGGAACACAGTGTGCTCAGAAGTTCAAGGGAGTGCTGTGTGCTCCCTTCGGCAGCCCCATACTACGAAAAAATATCATGTTCTGTTGTTGAACCAGAAAGCTCTTGGTTTTATCAATGGTTGAATCCATTATGTCCATTCCTATTTAAATTAAAATTCTACATGAAGATTGTGCTGGTTTAAAGGTAAACTGGCAGGAGAAATGAATCCAACTCAAGAGAGATTACAAATCAGAGTTACAATTTACAAATAAGATTACAGCAAATACAGTGATACAGAGAAAATCTGGTTTTAACCCACAAAGACAGATGTATAACCCAGCACCCTGGGACACAAACAGAATGGTGTTCATCAGCCCCTGTGCTGAGCGCCACATGATCCCCCGGAATGTAAAGGAAAGGAAAACCTGTTGGTGAGGATGATGTCGCAGTTCTGTCAAAGTAATGATTGCGGTCTTGTTGAGAGTGGCAGTTGCAGTCCTGTTGAGGTTCTGGATCTAACAAGTGGTACCAAAGTCCCCAAACCTGAAGATTATGTATGCTCAGGTTCAGGTGGGAATGCCCAGTACCTCCCCCCCAGAGGAGGAGTTTCACAGTGGGTGATTTAACTCTGTGAGTCACGGGATGTTTTTGGAATCTTTGATGGTTTAAGTTATTGCAGCTGCCTATTATGCAAGTCCCTAATGGCCCATTAGCAGACATGGCCCGCCAGGCTGGGTGTGAAGGTGCTGATGCCTCCCCAGAGGGGAATTATCACAGCTGAGTCACTGGTGTTAAGACAGAAAACACTCCCCTGTCTCACAGGGTTCTTTAACACCCAGCCTGTAGCCTGAGAGGTCAGCTGTGCCCTGGACAGCTGCTGTAAGTGGTCCATTATTAACACTTCATCAGAAATGATGTAGAGGGTGTAGAACACACAGTTTTGGTTATACTCATATAGTGATAAACTAGTCCTGGCTGCTGTAACTAGAACAAAGATTTTTTGTCATTTAAAAATCAGTTGTCATAACCATTGTGTTTTCTGTTGTAAGCAACGAAATAAAGTCAGGATAGCTGAATAATATAATTAAGCATTGTAGAAATGTATGCTAAGAGACTGATGGCAAGAGAAACACTGTTCCTTACAATAAGCCAGTGTGCTATGTTTCATTCTGCTGCCCCTTGTTTCCAGTCAAGAAACACAGTATTACTGTGTCCTTGAGTTGATTAAAGACTGAACATGAAGGCTTCTCTGGCTGGCCAGAGGAGGTTGACATACAATATCTCAGTATGTGGTTTGGCAGGTCTGTGGGACCTCACTTGGGTATGGTTTTCCAGTTTCCAGCTCAGTGCATTAAAGCTACTTCACACACTAGGGTTGGTTTCTACTGAGGCATTGATTAACAGCCCTGTTCATACCACTCAAATAGTTCTGGTTTCTCCAGTTCTCGCCTCAGATTTGCCATTTCTGCTTCCATTGCTGAGGTACTCTGAGAAGCTACACAAATTTACCCTGAGGAGGTAAGTGAGGGATGAGTAGAAAAATAAGATGATTCCTTGAGTGCATTCCCTTGTTCCTGGTCATTCCTGGTGGTTTACTCTCCAAGCCATCTCCTTTCTCCAGTTGAGTTTCTGTGAAGTAGCTGCTCTCATGGTTTTGTGTTGCCTTTTGAGACACTGGAAAGAAACTCCTTTTTAAATTGAGTGGACTGGCAAGGCCTTGCTTGATGTGGTGAAGAGTGTCTGGTTGGGCTTTGTCAGAAAGCAGAAGGTCCCCATGAAGCTGAACTTAGAATTGCTTCTAACGCACCAAAGTGATTTTTAAGTGTGGTGTGGGAAGAGCATGAATAGAGTATATGTAGACAGAACCTTTGTGTCTGCAGAGCCTCAGATGTTCCCTGTGCTTGTGTCACCACAGACTTGTTAGAATGTTCTGGGTCTGAGTTACTTCTGTCAGATTGAAGTTCAGAATGTCTTTTTCACACTTGAATGTTACAGGGGTTGTTGTAGCTTCTTTCTTACAGTGCACAGGAGGTCCTTGTTTGTCCTGCATGCTGTGTGAATGCTTTTTAACCCTGTCACCTCCTCATGAAGGATTGTACAGAACCCTGTCAATGCCATTATTTGCACCTGTGGCCACAAGCTTTTCCAGCACTTCTTTTGACTTCTTCAACTGAACAAACTCCTCGTTAGCCTGTCTGCCAGCTGAGCACATAATCAACAAGCTGAGGTGCTTTTGTGTGAACAGGAGAGCAGCTGGTTTTGCTTACACTTTTACCTTAGCAGGACATTTTCCATACTCCCTGCCAAAAATATATAGCATCTGGGTTTTTTTCAGCTTGCCCAGCTTGAGTTTCTGGCTTGACAGACAATTTGTTCCCACACTGATTTGCAGAGACTGTTTGGGAAGCACTGCAGTCTAGTAGCTTGTGTACATGCATACTGAGGCTGTACCAACCAGTCTCTGTACTTGTGTTATGTACAGTAATATGGGTTGTCCTGTACAGGTATCTATTAAATGAGATCACAGAAAAAGGTTACTATCAAACAGTTCTTAGTAACAAGTTATAAATACTTAGGTAACTGAGTAGAGAAAATGTGTTTCATGAAATAAAAGCTGACACTTTTAATTGCTACTTTCCACAAGAAAAGTATTTCTACAGAGATCTTTTCTGGAGGGGGGAAATATGTAACAAAGAGCTGACCTGAATACAACAGCCTGTTAACTATAAGCATGTTTTAGTTCACTATGAAATTTGAGTTTGTCTTTTCACAAAAGTGAAAGCCTACAGTTTTCTTCCTGATTAGCTTGGATCTGCTTTTCCCCTTTTCCTTTTTAATACATGATTTGTTGTTTTATTTTTTAAAGATACACTTTTCTTTATTGAAAAGCACAATCTGTATATGCCCATTGTTTTATAATTAATTTAATTTCTAAACTTTCTTTAAGTTACTATGTGTAAATATATCAGTTTGTCTGGAGGCTGCAGTATTTTCTCTGGTGGCTGTGAATGCACCATAGTCATGCAAAGGGCAGTTCTCCCTGTTTGTCTTCCTGGCCTGCGCTTCCTTAAGAGTCTGCATTCTGCCCCTGCAGCACTCCAGTCCATCCACTGTATTTCTGGGATCCAAACAAAATCCTACCCCTGCAGCTGCACACAGACCCCTAATTCCTCATGTTTACTTCCCCTATTGTGTCCTTAGTGTGCCTTAGGCATCTTGGAGAGACTTCCTCATGTACATGCAAATTCTTGAGGCGACCCCACTTGAGCCCTGATTTACTCATTTTGTTCACCCCACCCCAGGCTTTTTGCTTTGAGGCCTGTCCATCGCTCCCTCAGAGCTTTGGTAACTCCCTCCCTCCCAGCTCCTGGTTTCATTTTTCAGGTGCAATTTCAAGGAATAATTTGTATTTGGTTGTAAAATTTAGGAGCAGCCTGTTGGTCACAGGTTTGAAGGTTTCATTTGGTTTTAAACAGTCTTTTGCAGTTCACTCATTGTCCTAATGAGGGTCCATTTGGTTACCTCACTTCACTTCCTGGCCTGATGGAATTCAGAATGTTGTGGAAAAGCTCTTTCTAGTTACAGGGATTGAGTTGAATGCTTGTCATTTCCCAAGTCTTGGAGTGGGAAACATAAACCAGAGGTAAACCATGGTTGTATTTAGATCTTGTGGTGATACTTTGCTTCACTTGTCTGGTCTAGACTTACTTTAAAGCAAAAATATTGTGGCAGCTGGCAAACAGGAAACAGTGCAGATCTTTCTTCTCAACCTGTTTGAGCTTTTGCATGTGTTATTTTGTGCTGTGTACATGCAGCTAGTCACATTACTCTTGTTTCTACAGACAACGCTCACATGGGGACCCTACTTGTGGTTTCACATGCTGCGAGTTGCAACATCAACCTTATCAGGTATTGCTTTATTTGCTGGTAAACGAGTAATGGAATATTGAAAGTCACAAAGTTACCTTGACATACTGTAAACCACCTTCGGGCTCTACTTGCTGTTTTTTCAAAAGTATGAATCAAACTGTATTTAATCTATGGAGATGTACTGTCTTGGCTGAGGCACATTTTTTAATTTTTTACTTTCCATCAACAACTTCTGCCTGGAAGAATGAACAGAAAATACCCTTTTGATCAACACTCTTCCCCTTTTTCTTCTTACGGAGATATGTTGGTTTTAGCAAGAGAGTGTATCAGCTTTCCATTAGGTTTTTTATGGAACCATTTTGTGTGATGTTATCTGAAAAGAATGCTGTCTGGAATAACTAAAGTGACAGTTTTTCTGAAGACAGCAGAAGTTATCCCAAGAACACATCTAGTCATGCCCTGTACAACCAATGTCTGAGGTTACAAAATAGACAAGACTATTGTCAAGGGTCTTGAAGCCACTGCTTAGAAATTTATTTGACTTGTGGACCTCATAAAATTTTGCCAAGTTTTAGAAATGCTTATCCCTGTGTGTGTTCTTTCCAAGGTGTGGAGTATCTTTATTGGCGGTTTTTAACAAGTATTACGGAGTTTCTGTCATTGTACACCTAATTTTGAATATTTCTAAAAACTATTGGCAGTCTGTTTTTGTTGGTTAATCTATCCTTATTTTGAGAAACTATTTTTTCTAATGTACAGTGTAATTCTATTCCTTGATGCATCTGTTACTCATACACAAAGTAGATACTGCTTTCTTTTTTTCCAGAAGTCTTTCATGAATTTGAAGCCTGGTACCTTCTTCTTCCCACTTCAGTTTTGGCTCTTACATTTGTAATATGAACTGCTCTTTTGCACAAAGCTCAGGATGCCAGGATATGTATAAAATTAGTTATTGTGAATAATCATTGAAGAAGTCAGTTGCTGACTTCTAACTTTTTCCCTGAAGATGACTAACATATTTGCATCATTGGGGGAGATTTACACTTTGAAATGCAGCACATTTGACTTCTTGCTTGCCTTTACTCAAGAACCATTGCTGTAGCCATCACCATGATAAAGAGACTGACTGACAAGTGCTTCCTATTGCATACTTCTGACTAGTCCTTGCTGGTTCTACTGCTTTAGCACAGTAGTGCTCTACAGCTGGAAAGCTGAGACAGCTGAAACCTAAATATTGTATTAATCCGCTAGTACACAACACAGAACATTGTTAAAACTGACTCGAAGTATGGTCATACCAATAAATGGCTGGTTTGCCAGTACCATTAGACTGAACTGCCAGTACAGTTGTTATCCAGGTATTTTTGTCTAACCTTAATTTTCAGTTGAAGTTCAGTTAAAGGCTAATCCTTTAACTGATTCTGAGCAAAATGAACTTAGATGCAAAACTGAAACTAGCAGAATTCAAACACTACTACCATTTAGATTTTCACTGAATTCCATGTTCTTCTCCTTTTGTTCATTCTCTATCTTAAAGAACAATTACTAGCATATTCAGCTAATAATGACCTATAAAATAGATTAGCCTTGCAGATTTTGGTTTTATCTTTTGAACAAAGTAGTAGGACTATGGAAAAACATTCATGAAAGATTCTGATACTTTTAAAAATAAAACCGTGCTTAAGAATTTTCTCCTAGATACTAATCACGTGTAAACCTCTCTTTAATTTTTAGTGTGTGATTTCCTTGGGGAAAAGATTGCATCTGTTCTGGGGATAAGCACACCAAAATACCAATATGCCATTGATGAGTATTATAGAATGAAGAGAGAGGTACGTATGTGAGATGGGGTTCTTGTACTCCTTTTCTCCCAACTTGCCTTCCCTGGTGTTCTAGAAAATATTATTTGTATTCCAGCATTTAAATGAAGTTTTAGACCCCCAGTTTCAGCTTGCCTTCAGTTTCCCTTTGATGTATGATTAATGCTTGCCCATCCATCAGCCTTTTCTCTCCAGCTCATCAGTCTTAGGTGTCTGGGTCCTGACCACTACTCTGTTTGTTTCTCTTGTACAATACGTTTTCAAGTCAACAGTGTGAGAAAGTTGAATGGACAGTTCTACTGAGCACTGTAAAGAGGCAGCTGCTGGCAATGTCCTTTCCAACTCTAAAACTTGTTCAACACAATGTCAAGAGTAAATTGAACATTGATGTTACCACTGTAACTGGACATGACTGGTAGGCAGCCAGTGCTTTACATAAAAAAAATCCAAACCCTTAATAATCTTCATTTGAAAGAGATGGAAAACATATTTAAAGCTATGTTACTTATTTTTGATAGCTCCTTATTATTGAGAGCTGAAAAAAACTTCAGAGAAGGTAGACCTGTCATTATTGCTATTCACTAAAAACTGCTTATCCAGGGATGTCTTTTTTGTGTTCGTTTAAAATGGTTAAATCCTTCACTTTTGCTGATTTTTTTCCCCCACATCTTATGATCAACTAATGACTGTTTTCTAGTGGAACAAATGTCCTTGCCTGTCCCTTTGGGGATTCCTTCTGTCTCGTTGGTGCTGTCTGTTGTAGGGATGCAATCTGCAATGGTATGGATGATTCTCCTGGTCCTGGAGGTTATTCCATTCCCTAGGAGAAAACGTGCTCCCCGCTTTCCCTGACCACATGGTCCCTGAGAGCCCCTGAGAAGGACACACAGAGACACCGGAGAGGGAGAAGAAAAAGAGAAAATTTATGGCTAGTCAGGGGTTTGTTTATATGAACCTTGGAGGGATTCAAAACCCACCAATAGAAAACAAGAGGGGTTTGGCTCTGGGCCAATGGGAGTGAGGGGATTTACATTCGATAGCAGAGGGGTTCAGGTAGCAGACATGTTGCAACCTTCCTCCAGAGCCCTGAGATAACAGGGTATTCCAGGAAGAAGAAGCAGTGGCTTTGCAAAAAGACATTTTAACAAACATTTTGTACATTGAAGCAAGATTAAAAACATCAGTTGTTAAAGCATTATCAGTGGCTTGTTGATCTTCTTCACAAATCCATTTATGGCAGGACTTTCTCCATTCCAAATATTGTAAACCAATTCCTACATTTGCCTGTAATAGGAACTGGTATGCTCTCATGGAAAGACTTCAAGTTAATGTAAGTAAGTGGTAAACAGTAAATAGCACATGAATCTGGTTATCTCTTTTTAGGAGGAAGAGGAGGAACAGGAAAACAAGATGTCAGAAGAAGCAGAAAGACAGCATCAGGAACAACAGAACAAGCCACAAGCTGAAGCTCCAGTCCAGACAGACCAGCCTGAAGCAACAGCATGCTCTTCATTTGTGAATGTAAACTTTGAAAATGAGGCAGATTGCCCGTCTGTTGGGAAAAATAAACTAGATGTAGTTCCTGTCCCTCCTTAAGTGTAAAGATCTGTATAATGTAGGAAATAAGAATTGTCAGGTGTCACAATCTGCTATAAACAGGAAAAATAGGATTCTACTTGTTCAGTGAAATGCAACTCCAACCATTCTTATTGATCAGGAGAGAGCTGTGTGATGTCTGTTCAGTCTGTCTGCCTAATAAAGGCTGAGGCATTCTGCCAAATTGTCACTTCAGTTAAAATGAAAATTGCACTACAAACATTTGGCCTAAAATTGAATGTGTGAGCTAATTTCTGTGTAAAGCAAGTAAAAATGTCTTTTCTTTGAATTGCTGTGTCTCTAACACCTGTGGATTGCAGAGGCAGTGCTGTTTCCTACTTCTAAACACCTGTTTCTGATTCGCACGTTGTTTCCAACTGGGCTCTCTATGAATAGATTGATAGGAATTAATACCCTGTAACTCACAAGTCATTCTAATAAGAATCTGATTTCCCTTATTTATTGTTGCTGTTGTATGCATGTACTTTTGGTCTGTCGTTAACACAAGAGAAAATGTTAGATTTAATGTTAATTAGATTTAAGGGTCTGTTTACTTTTTTTATTAAAAAAAATGGTCCAAGGGGTTATAAACACCCTTAAGAACTTAGTAACAAGTACCAGCACTCTTGGAAAGTAAGTGCTCAGCTGCTCCATTCAGTGCTGTAGCAAAGTACAGAACTAGCATCAGTGTAAGATGTTCACACTACAAGTCCAAGACTTAAGAGACCCATGTGCTGGAATGCATGCTCTCAATGGTCCTGGGAAAGAAAGAGTAGTCTTGCTAAATTACATTGAGTGCAGTGGACACTCTGTATGGTACCGGTCTAGAACTGTGAAAACCTTTTTAACGTAGATTGCCCAAGTCTGTGTGCTGGAGTAACCTAAACAAACTCTATGTGTTCAATGTTAAATTACCAGTAAGGGATGTGCCATTGCAGATATTTTTCACTCTGCTAGCACAGAATATATAAATAACTAGAAACCACAAAATAAACTTGTGGCTCTTTCCTTCTTTTAAATAAACATAACGTGTTCTGATGCTGCACATGCAGCAACAGTAATTTTTATTTTTGTCCAAGTGAAATGCAGGTAGCTCCAGAGCAAATACTGCTCAAGGCTATTTTACTGCAATGACTATTGTTGTACCTGTAGCTTGTAAAAGGTGAATGGTTTACTTTGCAATGAGCAGATGTCAGTGCCCCAGTCATTTTCTATGGAGAACTGTTGTAGGTAAAGGAGCAGAGCCCTGCACTAGGTACCATGTAAAACATTACTTCTGTTCTTGAGATTTCTAAAAAAATTTTAAAAATAGTCTACTGTGAAATTTTATGTTGTCACATGTCCCTGGCCTTGCTCCCACTGTCAGCTAAGGAGCCTGATGGAACACCAAGAGCCAGGTAACCTGGCTGTTAGTTCCCAGTTCTGTATTTCAGACAACTCTCTGCCTGGACTAGTGTCCTGTAAGCACAAACTCCACTCATCTGTCTGTAGGGTTCCATCACTAGAGAAAATCTGAGGAGAAAAACTCAGTCGTCAGCTCTGTTCTGTCTGTTTTGATACTCTACTGCTTCTTTTTGAATTGTAAGACAGAGAGTGCTGACCACAGTGTAAAATCATTCCCTAGCCCTGAACATCTGCAAGGGAGAGCTTGGTTCAACACCTGGGGAACACACAGAAAACCAGCTTGTTGGGAGTTCTTACACTGTCAAAGGTAGAAAGCCTCACAACAGTGCTTGAGTAACACCTTGACAGCTGAAGGATGCTTTGCTTTTCTTCCAAGAAATTAATGTCAGTTGTTTTTTTAACCTTCTTTTCCTACTATGTGTTGCATCAGAAATGCGCTCACTGCCTTGGGTTTAAACTTCTTTGTATAAAATACTCTATTACTCACTGTGCCTTAACTTAATCCTTCCTTCAGTTTTTTGCAAACTGTATGAAAGCGGCTACTTTCATATTGGTTTAATTTTTCTGTAAATGCATTAATTGGTTATTTTGTATTTAATATAATTTTTGAACTGGAAGTTTGTTGTGGCTTTTCTTTTAGAACTTTGTGGTCTTTAAAACCTTAAGCCTGTACACACATGCCTGTGCCTGCTCACTGTTTTCATCTTTACTAAGTCTCACATCTCAGCTGAATATTCAGGTTCCTGAATTCAAAATATCATTCTACCCTTACCCCTTCCTTAAAATCTCACATAGAACATGTGTTCAGCACTACCTCAAACTAATAAACAATGCAGGATTACAAACACTTCTGGCCTGGAGCTATTGTAATTCTATCTGAAAGCTGAAACATTTCCATAGCATTCTTAGAGTGTTTCAGTTTTAACCACTGCTGCAGCTCAGCTGTACAATCAAGTTAGATTACATAAAATACTTGCACAGGAGGTTCAGTTGGTGAGAGCCTCTGTACATGTGTTTGGATTAGTTTTAACTAAACCTGAAGCTAATGCAGTTTTATTTCTGTTAATGAACTTCTTAAAAGTCAGTTCAATGATTTATTTATCCTTTCTGTTAAGACACTTAAAGCTGGACATGTAGAGAATAAAAAGGCCTAAATTCTTTATCTGTTACTTCACAACAGAGCACTCAACAGTGCTATCATGAGAGGAAGCCATACAGAATGCAGCAAAGGGCTTGGGATGGCTGTGTGGATAAAGGCCAGTGCTGAATTCACCA
The DNA here is from genome assembly GCA_013396695.1 of Sakesphorus luctuosus. Classification (NCBI taxonomy): domain Eukaryota; kingdom Metazoa; phylum Chordata; class Aves; order Passeriformes; family Thamnophilidae; genus Sakesphorus; species Sakesphorus luctuosus. Next base: position 905,754 of record VWZD01010847.1, read on the forward strand.
AGAACCACATCCTTACTTTCAGGGTAAAGTCACACTTAGAATAGAGTATTTAAATAGACAGGGCTTGGCACACATGAAAAAAATTTATTAAAAAAAAAGATAATTTTTGCCTTTTAAACACTTGCTTTTTTGGTTTCAGAAATTGGTTCTGTGATTCCTGTACGTACATTTTCTGTCATATGTGGGGGCAAAGGGGAGGGAACAGGAATTGATTCAGATGAGTGTTTCCAGCTCCCAACAGTTGGTGCATGAGATTGAGATCTCTCTATGGATAGTTTGCTGGAGTTCGAAGTCACGTATCATCAACATCAGCAGTGCTGTCATTATCACTCGCCACAAGGGCCTCTCTGTTCTCGTATGTCCAGAACCCATTCAGGTCAATTAGAATGCTGGTAACAGTGTCTCCTTGACTGCTATTGATCAAGTCTTGAAGGGAGATTTTGTAAGGGTCTTTAGGCTTCACCATATCAAAGATTTCATCCTATGAAAGAGAAGTCAAAATTGGGAGAAACCCCCCCCCCACATTAATGAGCAGAATAATGGCTATTTCATACAATATAATCATTGGGTAACTAGTGCCACCCACACTAATTTACAAAAAAGCAGCTATTAAGTCCCAAAGCATTTAAGATACAAAGCACACTGACTGGCTACAGTTAGGAGCAGTGTGCTCAGCTCCCATTTCTCAAATAAGAATTTTCTTTTCTGGGGAGGGTTTGGCCTGACAGTGGCAGTATGGAACTCAGTTCGCTTGTATAAGCTAAGTTTTGTAGAAGTTCTTGTATTTTTAAGCACTAAAACTGCTAAATATAAAGTAGACAGTAATAAAGACAATTTTATAGGCTGGTTTTTTAAGTCACCACTCTGACCCCACCCCTCGAGGAATGAACCTGACCTGTAAAACAGACTTATCAAGAACCTTCAAGTATTAGAAACAGTGACATTTATTTAACAGGTACTTTGTCTATTACTAAGGAAACTACTAGAACATACCAGGTATCTTACAGAACAACAGCTGAACAGAAAGCCATTTTCCAACCTATGAGTAGGACAAGTCAGCTCATCTCTACTACTCTGCAAGTAATTATACAACAACCTAGAAACTACAATGTAATTAAATTATAAAATGCTTATTCAAAGATTTAATGTAGTATTCTATTTAGGAAAGCTAACCTTGACATCCTGAAAAGAAACTGGTTCTTGTCCATGAATTTTCATTTGTTCCTGAATAGCCTAGGGAAAAAAAAGAAGTTAGGAATGGCTAGTGCAGTATTATACTGACATGTATGAAAATTGTTAATGCTCCTTCATCTTAAGCTGTATTGCCCTGTAACAAAGCATTCACGGTACAGCTTGTTATCATTTTTCTTCTACATGTAAGGCAGGTGTGAGTTAAGGCATTATCAATGATACAGATCTCCAGGTTCACACTTCTTGATCAGTATGATAAGAATCCCACTTTCATTATGACCAACATTTGAGCACTCTGCAAAGGAGATATACAGACACTTGAATATTATTCCTCAACACTCAAAGCTTAAGATACTAATACACCCTAACCAGAAGGTTACATTTTCTGGCACAGTATGAAATACAACCTAGGGAAAGAGAGCAGGAAAAAGACCAATCAGCAGAAAGACAAATTAATTATTTTAATGTGATACTATTTAGACACCTGCATCACCAAACCTATGTCTGCAAATACCAACTATGAACAAAAGCATCTCACTGGCACAAGCTGCACAGCCGTGTCAGCACAGCCTCTGCAGCTGCAGAGCGATTCGCACAACGCCAGCAGGAAGGCAACTATTCAGGGTCAAAAGGAACTGTCCCGACTTCAAGAAAACCTTACAACATTCCATGTCCAAAAGTTGAAAAGAGGGACACATTTTTGGAAAAGGGAACACACTGACTACCCAAAGAGGTTCTGGAGTCTCCCTCCTTGGAGAGATCCAAAACCTGCCTGGACAAGGCTCTGAGCAACTGGACCTAGTCATGGAGCTGGCCCCGCTCTGAGCAGCCCGAGCAGGTGACCTGCAAAGGTCCACTCCACCTAATTTATTTGGTGATGCCAAGGCACTAAAAGAAAAAAAAAAGTTGGATTTGGTTTTTCCTTTTTTTGTTTGTTTGGTTTGATTTGGTTTGTTGGGTTTCTTTGGGTGCAGTCAGGGTGGCTGATGTTTGTTTGTTAAATAAAACAAAACAAAATAAAATGGTCCTTTAAAATCTATTTAAAATCTTTCCAGGAAGCAACAGGTAAAAATGCAGACTATGAAAAATGCAAGAAGATTTTTGCAAGCAATACACTGAATGAAAAATCCCACAGCTGTACTGGCCCATCACTGCATTTCATTATTTTCATTTCTTCTACTGAATTCTAGGATTACAGTGGAAATTAAAACCATGGGCAGTAACCAATTAGAATCATCATAAGAGATTTTATTAGACAATTATTTGGCAATTTTAGGACAATTTCAATTAAAAAACAACCCCAAATAAAGTATTTTTCCTAACCAAAATCAAACCAGTTAATTTCAACTGCAGATAAACTGCTCAAAATACCTTTTGAAATCTTTCCAATTTTTTGATTTTTTTAAAAATATTTTAAATCTTCTTAGAAGTCATTACCAGCCTCCCTGTGGCTATTGGTAATTTAAAGGGATTTCCTGCAGATCTGCATGCAGAAGCACATAGGCTATAACACCATAAACACAGAAAATGGCCCACTTGTATAAAGAGACTTACCCTAAAGAAATAATTAAGGGAAAAGACATTCAGGTGTCCTTTGTTCTCTATATCAAGGAGTTTGAAAATATATTGGAGAGCTGCAGGCTCCTTTCTGTTTTCTAATGCAAGCACAAAGTCCAGGTAGGTTTTATAGTCCTAGAAGTAGATACAATCATGTTTATTACAGTCTTCTTTCTAAATTGATTTTGCAAGCAGGAACCCTATAATTGGTAGCTATTTCATTGTAGGGGACCAGTCTATTTTCTGAAAAAGACAACATGAAATAGAAAATGGCTGCCACAACTAATGTGAACAGAAAAGTTAGTTTTTAATGACTGATGATGACAGGAAATCCTGCCATTGTAGAGGTAAAATAGGACTGCAAACAAAAATCCAAATTAAACAACCTATATATACACTTTTAAACAATGTTTAATATATCTTTATACTGCTGAACATACTCAGCTAGTGAAGAAAGACCATATAAAAGGTGGTTTGGTGGTTTGGCAAATCACATTTTAGAAACACATTAGTTAACCTTACAAGTATCACACTTTTCTTTTTCATTAATACTGATTCTTGGTTTCCTAATCAAGACATGGTTGTGACAAGGACAGAAATCCTTCAGTCCTGTACACATAACGCTGTTCACCTTAACACTAGAGAGTTGTGCTGCCACTCAGAAGGAGCTTGACAGGCTGGAAAAAATGAGCTAACAGGAGCCTCACCAAGATCAATAGAGCAATGCAAATGCAAACCCCTGCAGTTAGGGAGGAAGAACCCCATGCACCTGTACAAGCTGGAGGCTGACCAGTCAGAAAGCAGCTTTGCAAAGGCCCTTGCAGCAAAGGCTGCTGAAGCATCCTGAGCTGCATTAGCAAAACCTTTGCTGGCAAGTCAGGGAAGGTGATCCTTCTCTATTGAGCATTGCTTGGTCTACATCCGAGCACTGGGTCCTGCTCTGGTCTCCCCCATACAAGAGAGAGATAAACCGAAAAGGGCAGCTAAGAGATCCCTAATGATCTCAATGATTATGTGATTCTACAAATAAACTGCTAAGGTGACAGAAGGGCTGTAGAGTGAATGTGTAATTTATCACTTTACGCTTGAGTCATCTGAATGCAAACAAAAATAGTGGCTGAACATTGAGCAAAGCTTTAAAAATGTAGATAAGAAGGTGTTATTATTACTCCAAATTAGTTAGAATTCAAATTTTTCACAGCTATGGAAAGCTTACAATGAAAAACACTTGTCTTCATGAAGAAGCAGACAGGTTAGCTAACTTGCACTAGTCTCAACCAAAGCCACGTCTTTGGTTCTTTTAAAAACAAGTACAAGTAGCTAAAAAGCATTGCTGTATCCATACATTTTTTCAACATGCACTTTTGTTGTGCATGAATCTACATGTGGCTCTATCCTAGAATGTCTGGATTCTGTACCATTTCTGCTTTTTGAAACAGGCAACTTATCTTTAAGCCACACTGCAATCACCTTGCTGTTAAGAAAATTAATCTTCCAGTACGCTGCGTGGTTGTTTCTGTGCACAGTGTTAAGAAAAAGTTACTTTACCTCAAGTTACTCTTTATTTTAAAGATAGTGATTATTAGACATTTCCTGACTCAATAAGCCACAGCCTTTATGTTGGGAACAAAGTGAAAACAGGTGATTACCATTTCACCCTCATAGGTTAAGCATTCCTGAAAGACACGATCCAAAAATATGTTGGTCAGAGTCCCTGTTCCATACCGGGACAGTTCTTCTTTGCTGAGCATGCCATTGTGATCTTTATCAAGGTTTAAGTACTGACCTAGGGAGGAGATACAGAGAGCAAACCATAACATACCTCTATCAGCACAGAACTGTTTCAACAGAGAAAGAAAAGTTAGCATTTCAATGTTTATTTAATTTCCATAATAAAAATCAACACAGTTAAGATATGCTAGAGCCACAATAATATTCACAAAGCATCATTAAGTGAGCACAGATCATGGAGTGAGAGAAGTGGGATTCCCATAACAAGGTGTTAGTAGTTCTAATCTACAGTAATACCTGTGTATACACAGAAAGGAGCAGAAGGCTAAGAGCATATTATTTTGACCAGATGTGCTGTAAACATGAAAGAAGATCTAAAGATGATGCAAAAGCATGAGTAGAACAGTCCAAAGAGAAGGTTACAGAGGAATCTTTTACCTTGTACAATGAGCACAAGGTGACAGATTATAAAACTGATAAAGAGCAGTAGTGGAGAACTGAAACGGTAAACAAAGTCACAGAGATAGTGAAAGGAAGCTACAAGGATTTGAAAAGATGAGTTAGCAGGAGGATTTAACATGCCAAAACCAGAGGAAAAATAACACTAATAACATGAATAGTCATACCTGGCAGAGAAGAGAGAAGAAAAGTATTTACATATAAGGGAACCTACCATAAACTCTTAATGCAGAAGGAGCAGAAAACCAATTTGTTTCCTGACTTTCTTTAGAAAGTTCTTCATCCCTTAACTAAGTGAAACACAAAGTTAGAATTCAGAAATAGTAAACTAAAATACAACAGTATATGCTAAGAGATCTTTACCTCCAGTAAATCATCCAGGAAGCTGCAAGCTAAAATATCCTGTATCTTTATCTTCCCTGCAGCAAGATAAGAAAAATAAAATTTAATAGTTGCTCAGCCAACACATCCATTTGACTGTTCTCATTTAGGTGGTTTTACTTAAGAAAGAAGTATTCTGAGCAGAAAAAACCAATTTTTTAAAAAAACAAAAATTAACTTCTAACATCAAGCATAAGGCTCTAATTTAAGAGATAAATTAAAAATACCTTTTACAGTGACTAAATAAGCCTGATATTGCCAGGAGTTATCCTGAAGCCTTAAAAGCCAGAAAACTAAATTAAAAAAGTGAGTGCTCAACATCAATGCAAAATGTAAAATAAAAAAATGCAACAAAAGCACGCTTAAATAATTTGTTAAAATAATAGTCTCTTAAGTGAGAGTGTGTCAGATGTGACACAAAGCTAAGGTGGCAGAATGCACTTCTGCTGGTGAAGCTCTGGTGCACTGACACTGTGCTAACAGCTGGGCAAAATAATGGCATTATAACTTCCCCCACACCCTCTCTACGTGCTGGTAATTACCTCTGCCAGAGGCTGTTGCCCACACCATTTGGATGGTTACAAGTGGCACAGCTAGATCTTGAAAACACATGCAGGTTGTGACTTAATCTAAGGCATACAGAAAAACAAACTGTGGTCTGAGGGAGCTACATCTGTAACAAGGATTAGCAGCCCTAACTGCAAAAATTTTCTACATGGTGCACACAAATTTAATCACAAGAGAAGCACATCACTAGAACTATTCTAGAGCATTTCCACAGCAATGTGGATGTTCTGACAAGCAGTTCTGTTGATAGTTGCTGTGTCTTCTATTCACCCTAAACAGTTACAAAATTAACTACTGCTAAAAGTGCATTATAATAAAAAAATATCTTATGTATCAGCTTCTATGAGATACCCATCAGTTGTGGTACTATAATTATCTCACGGAAATTCATTCACTGTAAAAGTAGATTATTAGACTCACAATAAAGACTCATGCTCTTCAGTGGAGATTAATCTTCAAATACTAAGCAAAAGCCTACAAGCACAACTACACATTACTTTGAAAACACAAGTAGCTTCAGTGGAAACTTTCAAAGAGTGAAAATCTCCAGCATATTTAGAATTTTGAAAACATGAACCTACCCGTTCTCAGAGGATCCAGAAAGAAGAAGAACTTTCTAACTGCTGTGCAGACATAGAAGGAGTAAAAAGACTTTTCTAAGCCATCCAGTTGTGGCAAAGTAGGGATAAGCTCCAAAATATAGTTTTCTAAATCCTGCAGAATTAAGAAAGCAGAACAAGCTTTAAACACTACTTTTGTTGCATGCTTGCTGGATTCCACCCTGGCTTTCATGTATATTTTGTTAAAAATACAGTCCTGCAGCTATGCGGCAAAGAGCATGAAAGCAGGCAAAAAAAGCTTTTGTTGTCTCTGTGAAAGAAATGCCAGGTCATACATATGCACATGTGATTCCATGACTGAAACAATCCACTAATAAAGCAGAATTTAAGAAAGGACATGATATTTACATGTAAATATAAATGCATTCAACTATACCTTTTTCAAATATCCATGCATAACTCCTAACTGGATTATCCCATTGCTGAATACTCTCTGATAGATTTTTTTTAAAGAGTGGTAACTAGAACATTTTTATTTATTTTATAGTATTAAAGGAGAATAATTGACTGAAGAAAGTTAATTTGTGATTCTCACTGTATCTTACTAAATCTAGCAAAGTGCTAATGACATGAAACCTTAGTACCCACAATCTCTTTTTCAGACAATTACCCATATGTTAAAAAGGATAGCAGCACTCTCACCACCAAATGTCTAGAGAATACCTGAACTGTTATTTATCCAAACAAATGTGCCCACAGCAAATCTATGTTATGCCATAAGTTTTTACAAGACAAGACTAGAGAAAAAATGGACTCTTTCTGATGCTCTATCCTTTGATTAAAAAGAGACATTAGGTTAATCAAGAATTTACTTACTGATTCTCTGAGGTAGCCTTGTCCTGCCACATCATATAAACTGAGACCTATTCTTGTCTGATGAAGCCATACTGTGAAACAGAAAACAGAATTACAATGCCAGAAACCTATGGGGCTTTTGAGTTCTTACCAACATTTGAAGTTATTCTAGAGGCCACAAGGCACAGCTGGACGTTAAGTGCCTCTTTCCATTTCTCTCAGATTTAAACAAAGCCATGTCATGTACTGCTTAGAAGCACTGTTTCAGACTCTAATTTTCTAAGAGTCACTAGCAATACATTGGGGTCAACACTGCCTTATAATAACAAGATGTGAAAAACGGCTGAGTAGACACCATATTTTATGCCACGCTGCTTCCGATGCAGCCCAGGATGCAGCTGCCCTTCTGGGCTGCAAACGCACATTGTTGGCTACAGGGAATCGTATGGATTAATTTTCTCTCACTCACTTAGAGACATGAGAAGCACTGCATTAGACAGCTACACAATGTTAGATACAGTTTGCCACGACCCCTTGTATAGCACAAGACACTGCAGCTACAAGCAAAGGTCTTGCCCTCACTTCTGATATACAAGAAGATAATTATAATAGTAGATGCATCTATTTTTGCTTGAGAAGGCACGTTAATTGGACAATCTACAGGACAATGTGCTTGAGGCCATTGTTAAAGCACTGTAACAGTGATGAAGTATAAGATTTGGCATAAAAACTGTTACTCTCATACTCAATGCTAAATTTAATTCCCATTTTATGAAAAACAGTTAAAAAGTTCCTCTCATGCAATATGAGCTCTCCTTCATAACATCTCTTCAAGGTAAGTGTTTCTCAAGGTGGCCTAAGTGTCACTCAGAGATGGCAGAGGTTATACAGTGAGGCTGTTTCTTCACTGGCTGAGTTTAAAGGTAAGTGCATCGTAGATCATGAAGTGATTTTGTGGTGGTGGCAGCTTTTTTAATTTTATTTTTTTGTTTAGAAAAAAGGTATCACTATAAACACACAAGACTTAAAACTGGGTGAAACAAAGCTCTGAAAGAACCTCTGTTGTGTCCATCTGGGTAGGCCTTTTTGAAATGCATACAATTTTCACAGAATTCTTCACAAGTTTTTGAAAATAGGTCTATTCTCTTCTGCATACTGTGCACATCTGCACACCATGTTTCCTGCTCAAAACATCTCTCATCCTTTGCACCAGAAGATTTTAAGTTAAGCTCCAAGAAAGGCATCACTGTGCTCTCCCGAAGGCTCTAGCAGATCTAAGAACACAGCAGCCAAGGCAAAAGACAATGAGACGACCTTCCTTTCTGCCAGCCAGTCTAATGTTTTTAAATAAGATCTAAAAGATTAAAAAAGCATTTTTCAGCCCACGTGGTTATTTACAATAAAAAATAGCTGAAAATATTGTAAGGCTATAGTGACAATCAGAGAAACATACTGACTTATTTGACAAACACAGAAAACAGACAACACCACTGTATAGAGCGAAAAACAACAAAACTATCTGCCTGGTAACAGTGGTTAGGATGACACTTGCCATGGAACTTTATTGTTTTGCACTTCAGAGTATTGCCTGAATAAAAGAAACCAGAATGATGATATATAGAACAAACAGACCAAGGATATCTCTGGCTAGGGAAAGGTGGATTTCCACCTCACAGGAACCAGAAAAAAATCCCCAGCCTTCAGGAAAATAGTGTTCACAGTTGAGCGCTAGATCCCACTGCTGTTGAAGAGGACATCAAGTAATTAATAAAGCTGAAAATAGCCTTAAAATAAAACAACTTCTCTTTAACACAGAAGCATCAACTAACCTTTTCGCATGACATAATTGAAAAACTGCATGATGGATATCCTCCCATAAGGATCATTATGGAGTAACTTAGCAAAGATCTTCGCTGTGAAGAACTGCCTGTAAAACATAAACACAAAGCTACTTCTGTGCATCTGATAAAGCCACACTGACAGATCCAGTTGCAGCATTTGAACTTTACAGATACTGTAAAATAACGTTGTAACAACACAGAATGTCTTAACATTATAGTCATCAAGTAACAATGGTAAACTCAATAAAAAGCAGCTGCCTTTGCTGTTCATGAGACCCTTTGGTGATGTGAGAGTTTTGAGAGCTTTTATTCAATTTAGTTTCTCTTTAGTACAATATGTTTGGTACCTTCCAGTCTTCTACAACAATATGCACATGAATGGAACCACCAGCACTGACAATTAATCTGCTTTTTCCCAAAACTCAATCACAAACCTATGTGCACAACAGCCATCTCCAATAGGAGCATAAAGAAGGAATATTCACTGCATGCTGTACACAGAACATCTGGTTGGAAATTCTGCATCAGGAGATACTACGGAAGGTTGGGCAATATCACTGCAGACGATTTCCAGTTCAAATACAAAGTGTGCGGTTTACTGATCACTAACAGCATAAAAATGCTCATGCTGACAAAAATTTCTTCTTCAAAAGGATGCAGTACTGCACTTGCAGGCATCTCTGCCAAAGTTTCCTGAGAGATGCAGAGCAATACATCTTTACAAGGATGTAAAGCAACTACTTCATCAATAACTTCATGGACATGATTTTATCTCACCACTAAACAGTTCACATCTATTTTAGCAACTGAAAGTTACAGCAGCACTCAGGTTTCACCAAAGTGAGCATATACAAGAGAAGAAAGCCTTACTTGCATTTTGGCCCAGCTTTTTCACCAACTTTCAGAAAGTTCTCATAATTGATCATTGCTTCTTCCCCAATCATTGGTGATGTCTGATGTTTGTCCAGCAGAAACCATAGATTCTTAAAAGATATTTATATTTGGTTAAGAATGTATCATTCTAGATATGTGACTGTGCTTAAGATAAAGGAGTTAAGAAACTCAGCAAAAATGTGGGTTTGATGCAAGGTTCTCTCAGTTAATCAGTACATTTGTCAGTTCAGCCAGAAAAGCAAGAAGGTGCTACTTCCACTGCCTTGAACTGCTGATAAAAACATGCTCACTCTCTCTCACCCACTAGGATTTCTAGGGTCACACCCCTTTTACCTTTGCAGAGTAGTAAAATCAACCAGCTTTGGAGTTTCTCTCAGTGACATGCAAACAAAACTTACTTCATCATCTGGGCCCACCAGGGAAATCATTGCAATGTGCTGGAAACCCAGAAGCTGTTAATTTAGTCCTCATATACGTCATAACTTTGCAGGAAGCTTTACACTGACATTACCAGCCCGAGTCTATGCAGTGCTTCAGCTTTAGCTAACACTTCACAAGCAGTCTACGTGCCCAAATACAAAGCACCTTACTAGAAGGTTCTGTCAAACTCTCACAGTAGATAACCAAGATCCTTTCAGAAGCCATCATAAGACATACAGAAAACATTTTCATACCTGCAGCTCTTCGTTATCCAACAGCTCTCTACTCTTTCTTTGCAGAAAGACAGCTCTAGATTCTTCTCTTAATTTCTGAAGCAAGACTTCATCTTCAGCTGGCAGCTAGAAACATTGTGACATTTTAATTTTCTGCACAGTGGTACCACTCAAAAACTACAAAGCAAGTCCTGAGTCACACACTCTGGTGAAGCTGTTTACTTGACAGAAAACAGCCAGTACAGCACTGCTGTATGTACTTGCTTCTGCTATAGGGATGTCACTTCCATACTAACTCGAACCATTTCAATGCAGAAGGGTTTATTTAAAGCAGGACATCTTTGACATGAGAGATGGAGATATACCTGATAATCCAACCAGTAAGCACTTTCCCGTGGTTGCAAGACATGAGCGTTCATACATAAGACATTTACCATTGTGTTTTCACTCAGGAGAGAGCAGTCCTTTCTAGTTTTTGGTAGGCCTGACTCTCAAAGGTATGCACGTCTACTAGATTTGTTCTACCCAACAAATAAGTGGGAAGAACATCCAGTGTCAAAGTTCTGCCAATATTTATGAGCCAAACTGTACAGCACTACTGGAACTTGGGAGAGTTGCATATGCATTCATCAATAGAAACTTGAGAACCTAACTGGCAGAAATGCAAGGAATATGTGACTGTAGAGGTTAGTTACCAGCTGAGCAGGTAAGTTCACAAGTACCAGCAAACCCCAAATGTCAAACTTGTGCTACCATCCCAATCTGATCCATCTCACACCTAAGTTGCTGGACCAAGCATTTCTGCTGGGCAATGCAAGCAACAGATCCACCTTTAGTCGGCAAGGCCAATGACCCACCGTTTTCATGAAGCAGCACCCCCTCATGTCTAAACAGGAACCAAAAGATACATAACACTGGTATGTCACAATTTAGCTAAAACAGGAAGTGTCTCTGAAAGAGGACTTCCTATCTTCAGCAAGCAGCCTGATGAGCAAACTATTTCATGGCCTTTGATGCGATTTAGTAATTATTTAAAACTGCAGAAATTCACAACTGCATAAAATAAAAAATTAGGGTAAGCTATTCACACTACACAGATTTCAGTCTACTTCAGCTTCTGAAGCTGCAGGGTCCCTTTGAATGAGCACAACTTCATAATGCAGAACAGCCTCTTGCTAAAGTTTATCTGGATACCACACTTACCCTGTAGTAAAATCGGGGGATGTTTGTATATGACGCATTGCCACTTGTTTTTTCTCCTTTCCATTCCATGTAATATTTTGTGAACAATTCCATTTCTTCATCTTTCAGCTCTTGTTCACTCTTTTTGGCTGATTTAGAAAAGAATTTTCATGATGTACTTTAAACAGAATTCTAATGTAACGAGGGGCTTAAAAAATAGTTAATACTGGGGATTATACAGCTGTGCTGTTTACTAACACACAGATTAGGTGGAAATGAATGGAGCACAGGCCTATCACATAAATTATACACGGATGTGTGGCACATGTATATTTTGAGTAAAGTATGTAATTGCAGCAGATACACGGGGATGCCTGACAGGGCAGCAGCGTTCCTGTTTCACAGTGGCAGCGTTGCTTAAGGTGCTGCTTACTGCGAGCAGCAGCATCTATGGCCTTTCCTCCTGACGGGTTGGGGATGTCCCAGCGGACCCGCACCAGCTCCGTGCGCTCACTCGCGAATAAAGCGTTCCCAGCCAACGCTGCCACGGGGCATGTGCTGCGCAGAGAAGCTCTGGCGGCTCCTCCCACGCCGCTGTTGCCACTGACCCCACAACAGGGGCCTCCGTTTCTCCGCGGGGCGGGCTGGGGACCTGCGCGGGAGCCCGGACAGGCGAGGTACGGCAGCGCCGGGCAGGCCGCGGCTCGCCCCGCCGGCCCTGCCCCCGCAGCCCGATAGGGGCGGGCACCCCGGGGCGCTGTCCCGGAGCATTCCCGGAGCATTCCCAGCGCATTCCCGCAGCACTCACGCGCACGGCGCGCAGCCAGGCGGGCCCGCAGCCTCCGCTCCCACTCCATGGCAGCCGCAAGGCACCACGTGACCAGCCGGCCGCCCTCCCGCGCGTGCGCACTGCCCCGCCCGACGCATTGTGCCCGTCAGTGCTTCCTGCCCTCAACCAACATGCCGGCGCAGCCCCCGCCGTGCCCCGCCCCGACGGGCCGCACAGAGAGGCGCGATTGGCTCCCGCGCAGGCGCGTGCCCCGCCCCGCCGCGCGCGCCTCCCGCGCGTGTTCGCCGAGCTGCGAGTGAGGTGGGCCCGTCCCGGGGGACGGGACAGGACAGGGAGCTGGAATGGACAGACTGGCCCGTCCCGGGGGATGGGTCAGGGCAGGGAGCTGGAATGGGACAGACTGGCCCGTCCCGGGGGATGGGACGGGACGGGAGAGGGAACTGGAGTGGAATAGACTGGCCCGTCCCGGGGAATGGGATGGGGCAGGGAGCTGGAATGGGACAGACTGGCCCGTCCCTGGGGATGGGACGGGACAGGGAGCTGGAATGGGACAGACTGGCCCGGAGGCAGCGCCGCCCAGGCCCGCGCCGCTGTGCCCACCGGCAGCTGCACTGTCCGCCGCCGTGGCCGAACCGGGTCCCAGCGCACCGAGTGGGGGACGCGGCGCCCTCGCGGCCTCCCCGTGAGCCGCACCAGCCGCCGGTCCTGCCGGTATTTACCTTTACAACGTAGCACGTGCCTGGGATTTCAGTGTTGTTCCCGCCCTTGGCGGTGCTCTGCCGCTTTGGCAGCGTACCAAGGGTTTGGGAGTGGGGAAAACGAGTTAAACGGAAGTCTGTCACAAGTTGAAAAATACGAGGGAAGCAACGTAGGAACTACGTGCTGGGGCTGCCTGAGGGGTCTGGGTTGGGATTCCGCACCTATAATCCTCGAACTACCTTGAGCTTCGGGTTTGCTGGCATGCAGATGTAAATACGATGGGAAAGCACAGAGCAAGTCATGATGTCGTGTTGTTATTTTTAATTTTAGGAATTCTGCCTCAACTTGGACGAAGGCAGGAAAAAAAAGCCCAGCGCTTTTTGTGTAGCTGTGTCAGAGTTGCCTTTCTGCATACAAGAGATACATCTTTACTGTAACCAACATACAGAAATGATAAGATGCAAACCTGCAAAACATCTTCGCTAGAAAGAAAGATACCCTCATTTTGGATGAATGTCCTCACAGTCTAAGAGATTGATTTTTGTGAAAAAATATTTTACCAATTTTTGTTTCCATGAGAGACAAAAAGGACTCCCAGAACAAGCATTTTGAAACAAAACTTTATACAGCTTATGGGCTTTTATTAGTAAACGTCCCCATGCAAGCTGTCTTTTTCATTCTATAACTTCAGATACAGTGAGCTAATAGTGAGATAATTTCTTCTTGTGATGGCACTCTTTTCTCAAACTAGGCAGCAGGTTTTTCAAGCTTTGCTGTGGAAATGTCACATGTTCTGGCCTGTTTCAAGATGCCAACAACTGTTTGCTGCCTCTTTCAGCATTCCCAACAGGGAAAAAATGAACTATTTCAATTTTATGACGTCTTCCAGCGCTGCATTACCCGTGGACCCCAAAAAATGTGGTGTTTTAACTACCAAGAAAAGGCCTGAAGTGAATTGCGAAGAAGAAAAAGGATGGGATGAGGAGTCTAAAGAAATACCTGAAGGAAAACTCCACTTTTCTTCCTCCGTTGGAGCTGCAAAGAAATGGTCAATGGGTCAAGTTGGGTCAAGGAATAAGTTTATGAATATACAACCTCCAGAAAAACCTTTGCAGGCTGAAGAATGGAACAAGCTAAGGGAAAACTTCCAGTCACCTGAAATATTTGAAGAAGTGATGTTTAACAGTATGATAAGGTGCAACAGCCACATTGACGTGGCAAAGTCCTTGCTGACCCACGTGGCAGAGCGTAATGGGGACGTTGCATATAGTATGTTGGTCAAATACCTGACACTGTGTGTCCAGCAGGGACAGGTTTCAGAAATCTGTGATGTGTATGATATAATGAAAGTCAGATTTAAGATTTTAGAAACTGGGGCTTACAACCTTCTTATCAAGGGGCTGAGTAATTCCGATCAGTGGAGAATGGCCTTGACTATTTTGGAAGAAGCGAAAAAGACTATGATTCCCTCACGGACAAGCTATGAATCCTGTATGAAAGCGGCCAGCCGCCACCAAGAAATGAAGCTTGCCTTTGAACTGTACCATGAAATGTTGGCTAAGAATGTAGTCCCAACCTTGGATGTCCTGCAGTCTTTTTTTGACTTCAGCAGGGGTATGAAAGGCACTGAGTTACAGAAACAACTGTTTGGCATCCTCTTATATTTGAGAGAGAACCAAATATACCCTCACAAAACATTTATGCAGAGTATAAAGCAATGGTTTGAAAGGTAAATCATGTTTCCACAGCAAGGTGCAGTTCATGAGAATGGGATTCAGATTATCCCAGAGATTAACTTCAAAATCCTTCAACATCTTATTTTGGTTGTCATTTCTCCACAAGAGACATGTTGTAGTGAAAAGATGCATTTTATTTTTGCCCCCAAATTAGTGTGAAAGTGTAAAATTATTACTGGTTTCACCTTTTATTTTACCTGTTAAGTATTATTCCTTGATACAGAATGTAGGAAGTTGTGATGGGTCTTGGCTGTCCGAAATAGCTGATTTTGTTTCTTTCTGGGATGGCACATAAGGAATATTGGCAGGTATATGAGGGTTTTTCCTGTAATCTGTCAGAGTGTAGAAATAATAAGTAATTTGAAAGTTAGATGTTTTTTTCTTTAAGGGAAAATGGCAACAAATTCAGTTTAGTTTAAGCGAAGGTTAAATACATTGGCTTTGTATAGAACATGAGATGAATAATCTTAACGTGAGAGACTGTTGTAGCATCGTATTTAACAGGCCACTCAGTTTGTGTTCATGAGTAGTGATGGTCAAACTGCAAATTACAACTAGTTATGCTGTATATGCACAGTGGGGCTCACCTTAGCCTCTTACATGTTTGTCATGAGGTTGTATGTGAGCCCATCTATGATTCCTTCTTTAAATGTTGTCTTCAGTTTATATGAGCTACAGAGCCATTTTACAAGTTAGCCTTCCTGAATGGAAAATATGGCAGTGGGAAGGCACTACCATTATTGGAATGGTTTATGAATGTGCAGGGCACCAACTTAAAAGTTGTTCTTAAAATCTGGGGACAAAATAAACTGGGGAGGTTGATGGTGTTACTTCTTTGCATTTTGTTAAATGATAGTTCTTTATATAACATTCTCAGGCATTACTAAGTCATATATGAATCTTTGTATATTTTCTTCGCACGGTAGATGATTGGTTTTTTTATTTCTAAATGTTGACCAAAATGTAATTATTCTTTATCTGTTATTCAGGTATTGTTAAATAAGAATCTAATGTTTTTATTTATCTTTACCTCTGTACATACTAGTATACCAGGAGGGAACTGGAGAGGACACCTGACCAACATTAAAGACAGGTAAATGCAACATTTTATTCAAAATTGAGGTGTTGTCTTGATTATTCTATCTTGAAATCTTCTTTTGTAAGTGTAAAAAAATAGCTTTCCTTATATACGAAAGTATTTTATTCCTTGAGAGTATGAACCTTTTTTGTGACATATGATTTCACAAACTCTAGTTTTCAACTCATTCTTGTACATTAAACAAGACCCAACATGCACATTTGGAAAGTAGTTATGCTAAGCAGAGCCAAGTTGGAGAAGCACAGTGAAAAATAAGAGGTGCCATTTTACTGTGTGGCTTATTTGTCTGCTGTTTAGGAATTAACAATTTTCTTTTTTGTTGGCTTTTAAATCCTGTTGTTTTA
>VWZD01010847.1:926289-1015544 GCA_013396695.1 Sakesphorus luctuosus
TTCAGTAAAGCCTTTGACACTGTCCCCCACAGCATTCTCTTGGTGAAGCTGGCACCCCGTGGCTTGGACAGGTATGCTCTTTGCTGGGTAAAAAACTGTCTGAATGGCTGGGCCCGGAGAGTGGTGCTGCATCCAGCTGGTGGGCAGTCACCGTTGGGGTTCCGAAGGACTCAGTATTGGGGCCAGTCCTGTTTAATTCCTGTACTGATGATCTGGATGAGGGGATCAAGTGCACCCTCAGTATGTGCACAGACAACAAGTTGGGTGGAAGTGTGAACTTGCTGGAGGACAGGAATGCTCTGTAGAGGGATCTGGACAGGCTGGATCCATGGGTTGAGGCCAGTTGTATGAAGTTCAACAGTGCAAAGTGCTGGGTCCTGCCCTTGGGTCACAACAATTCCAGGCAGTGCTACATTCTGGGGGAAGAGCAGCTTGAAAGGTGCACAGTGGAAAAGAACCCAGAGGTGCTGCTCAACAGCCAGCTGAACTGAGCCAGAGTGTGCCCAGGTGGCCAGGAAGGCCAGTGGCATCCTGGCTTGTATCAAAAATAGTGTGGCCAGCAGGACTAGTGAAGGAATTGTCCCTCTGTACTCGGCACTTTCTGGGGGAAGAGCAGCTTGAAAGGTGCACAGTGGAAAAGAACCCAGAGGTGCTGCTCAACAGCCAGCTGAACTGAGCCAGAGTGTGCCCAGGTGGCCAGGAAGGCCAGTGGCATCCTGGCTTGTATCAAAAATAGTGTGGCCAGCAGGACTAGTGAAGGAATTGTCCCTCTGTACTCGGCACTGGTGAGGCTGCCTCTCACATTCTGCGTCCAGTTCTGGGACCTCACTTCAAGAAAGGCATTGAGGTGCTGGAGCATTTCCAGAGAAGGGCAATGGAGCTGGTGGGGGGTGGGGAGTGCATGTCCCATGAGGAGAGGCTGAAGGAGCTCGTGTTGTTAGCTTGGAGAAGGAGGAGACTCAGTGGGACCTTCTCGTTCTCTACAACTACCTGAAAGGAGTTTGTAATGAGGTGGGGGTGAGTCTGTTCTCCCAGGCAGCTAAGTGACAGGACAAGAGGACATAATATCAAGCTGCACCAGGGGAGGTTCAGGTTGGACATCAGGAACAATTTCTTCACTGAAACAGTGATTGAAATAAACTGCCCAGGGAGGTGGTGGAGTTGCCGTCTCTGGAGGTGTTCAAGAAATGACTAGATGTGTTGACAAGGTGGTGATCAGTCACAGATTGAACTCGATGATCTTGGAGGTCTTTTCCAACCTTAACGATTCTGTGATTCTATTTCTGACTCATTTTGTGTGGAGATAACTGATCTGGCAATAGCAATATTGAATGAAGCTGAGCCCCACTAGATGGAGCCCATGCCACATCTTAGGGTGGGTTTGCTTTACCTTTCTAAGTACTGATGAAGGTTTGCTCCAGCTGTCCATCTTGCACCTGTATGTCATGGCTTCTTTGCCTGAGCTTAGGGAGAAAGGGAAGGCTAGTTAATTCAGTTTGGCCTTCTGTGTCTCCTGGGAAGATCAAGGGTTAGGAGAAAACCCCTTCCAAGCAAACAGCTGATACTGTGTGCACGGTATGTGCCACAGCTCAGGATATGCATGCCATTTACCTCCTCTATTTCTATTCCCGTGTGTGTTAGCTCCTCCGTGTCTCTGCCAGGGAGCAAAGAATTTTCTAAGTGGGGTAACCATGGAATGAAGGAGAAGGCTGAGTTGAGTTTCTCCCATGGGTTCACGTGCCACTTCCCTCCTGGATATGTGCCATATTGCAGCAAAGGGATCAGATTCACAGTTAGGTGTTTGTCCTCTACAGTAGGAGTGCAAAAATTTTGTATGTTTCTGAATGCTGCAAAACCCCTTTTCCCTGGGATGAGGGCTGTTTTGGGCAGGAACAGGTCCTGTGGTTTCTTAGGTGGGAATGACTGAAAGTTATCGTGTCAGTTCTGTGGCAGGGTAGGTCATTTTGCAATAGCTCGGTTAGAATACCAGCACTTGGATTCAGAGCTAGCTTCTGCAAGGACTGCTGGCAGAATGAAAATCCTGCTGGTGCCAGCATGGATTTAAAGCTTTCTGTTGGTTCTGGAGAGGGATATAGGGACAGTGAGCTGTACCTATGGTTGGGATTAGGACTAAGTGACAAGATGGTAGAGATTTCTGACCTTGCTTTTTCTTTTTTCCGCTCTCTCCAAGGCCCAAGAGTAGGACAAATGCTGAGGTTGAGTAAGGTGAGCAAGTTATGAGCAGTTTTTGGATGGCTATGATTTACTGGCTTTTAGTAGTCTGTGATTTCAGGATGGCAAAGATGGAAGAACCTCTTATTTCTCCATGTAGAAAGTCCTGAAAGTGTGCTGTTTGGGGATAATTGTTTTGAACAGGAGGTGCTTAAGGACTTGAGCTCAATTTGTGAGGATTGAGTGAGACCTAGTGCTGGTGGAGATAAAGGTTTTATTGGTAGCCTTTTGGTACATATTGGTGTAGATCTTAGGGTAAGAGTTGCTAACTGGGAGTTAAAATGCTTGAAGCACTCACTAATAGGGTTGTGGTTAGTCCAGAGCATCAAATTAGAGGTGGCTTCAGTAAGGACAAATGTTTTGCCCAGTCTGCAACAACACTGATTGAAAAGCTTTCTTGTAGCTGTTGTTTGGTATGGGATGACTAGTGCTCAACAGTTTAATTCTACAATTTTTGTAGTATAGCAGATTCATGACTAAATCCATTGTTGCCTTTGTGCTAATTTTTAGTTATGGGAAGGATGTGGTCATTAGCTCGTAGATAAGGATAGAGTTCACATTGCAATTAAAATTTAACACAGTAATACCAAGCCGGAAGACTCCTGGATCATGATGATGTACAGTCATAGGTCTAGGGAGACCTACAGAGATTGACACAACATTTGCAGATAGGGTTAAATGTTGGGGGGTTTTTTGTCCCACTTTTTTTTTGTTTCCCCAGATCTATACTAAATATGGGCCACTGGACTCAATCAGAATAAGGATTAATATTCAGCAGAGCAGAATCCTACATTGTCTTAAGAGCCAGGTTTGCTGCTAGATCTCATAATATCCACAAGGGTAGAAGAGAGTTGGTCTGAGTAGGGCTTAGGATTAGGTGTGTGTTTGTTTCAGTTGCAGTGTTTTGGCTAGAACTAGTGTTAGTTTGTAGGGTAAAGACAACAGTAGCTTCAGAGCTTAACCCACTCACTACTCAGTCTTGTAGGTCTGAGAAGGACAGAGTAGAGACAGGTAATGGTTTATGGTAGGCGTTGCAGTAATAGAGTGCTTGGTCAGAGCACTGCAGCCCAAACTGCAGCCTTTATCCTACTGCCTCCTACTTCCTGTCCTCCTGTCTCCGTTTACTTCAGGGTGGATGTTGCACTCTTATTAATATATGATCAGCTGGAGGGGAGGGAACTTCTAGGAGGAAGGAAAAGGAGGGGAAAAGGGGAGACCAAATGGAAAATAGGTGGTGAGAGACAAAGACAGTTGGATTTTTCCTAAGGTTTCTCTTGCATCTTCCCTTACTCCAGAGGCTCTTGATAATGGAAGCAGATGGAAGCATGGAGAGTCTTTTGGCAGAAAGATAGAAGGCTTACCTGCTTCCTTAGCATCAATAAATAGATCAAGATGAAAACAGTATAAATTGAGTGCAGACTTCTTTGTCTCAATGACCGCAGTGGTAGAGAATCTTCCTTGGGAATGGGTCAGATTTCCTGAAGTGTTTCTCCTTTTTATGATTCTTCTAGTGACAATTGAGTTGGGATTTTGTTCAGGTCATTAGACTATCCTGCAACGTAAGAGTGTACTGCCTAAGCCCATTTTGTTGCACTCCACAGTCTTTTTAAGTTACTTCTTGTGTTACCTCTGTATCTGGAAATTCTCCTAACCTGATACATACTCCAGTTAATGCGATCAAGTGAGAAAAATTTGGTTCTAATCTTACTTCTTTAGCAGCAGTTGCTATGTTAACATACAGCTGTTAACCATAACTTGTTTTAACTATATATCATCTGTAGATCTTGCTAAGCAAAATGCAAACGTAGTTTGCTGATGCAGTGATTTTTCTCAGGTCAGTATCTTCCTTACATTAGATAGAATGTTAAAAAGTAGAAATAGAAATTGAAGAATTTCATGAAAGTTTAAGAATGGTAATGATAAATTTTTTTTTATGTCCATTACTTGATCACAGAGATAGACAGGGTCATACAGATGAAGTTCAAAACAGTAACATTTAACCAAAAAATTAAGCTAATACGAANTCAATTTGTGAGGATTGAGTGAGACCTAGTGCTGGTGGAGATAAAGGTTTTATTGGTAGCCTTTTGGTACATATTGGTGTAGATCTTAGGGTAAGAGTTGCTAACTGGGAGTTAAAATGCTTGAAGCACTCACTAATAGGGTTGTGGTTAGTCCAGAGCATCAAATTAGAGGTGGCTTCAGTAAGGACAAATGTTTTGCCCAGTCTGCAACAACACTGATTGAAAAGCTTTCTTGTAGCTGTTGTTTGGTATGGGATGACTAGTGCTCAACAGTTTAATTCTACAATTTTTGTAGTATAGCAGATTCATGACTAAATCCATTGTTGCCTTTGTGCTAATTTTTAGTTATGGGAAGGATGTGGTCATTAGCTCGTAGATAAGGATAGAGTTCACATTGCAATTAAAATTTAACACAGTAATACCAAGCCGGAAGACTCCTGGATCATGATGATGTACAGTCATAGGTCTAGGGAGACCTACAGAGATTGACACAACATTTGCAGATAGGGTTAAATGTTGGGGGGTTTTTTGTCCCACTTTTTTTTTGTTTCCCCAGATCTATACTAAATATGGGCCACTGGACTCAATCAGAATAAGGATTAATATTCAGCAGAGCAGAATCCTACATTGTCTTAAGAGCCAGGTTTGCTGCTAGATCTCATAATATCCACAAGGGTAGAAGAGAGTTGGTCTGAGTAGGGCTTAGGATTAGGTGTGTGTTTGTTTCAGTTGCAGTGTTTTGGCTAGAACTAGTGTTAGTTTGTAGGGTAAAGACAACAGTAGCTTCAGAGCTTAACCCACTCACTACTCAGTCTTGTAGGTCTGAGAAGGACAGAGTAGAGACAGGTAATGGTTTATGGTAGGCGTTGCAGTAATAGAGTGCTTGGTCAGAGCACTGCAGCCCAAACTGCAGCCTTTATCCTACTGCCTCCTACTTCCTGTCCTCCTGTCTCCGTTTACTTCAGGGTGGATGTTGCACTCTTATTAATATATGATCAGCTGGAGGGGAGGGAACTTCTAGGAGGAAGGAAAAGGAGGGGAAAAGGGGAGACCAAATGGAAAATAGGTGGTGAGAGACAAAGACAGTTGGATTTTTCCTAAGGTTTCTCTTGCATCTTCCCTTACTCCAGAGGCTCTTGATAATGGAAGCAGATGGAAGCATGGAGAGTCTTTTGGCAGAAAGATAGAAGGCTTACCTGCTTCCTTAGCATCAATAAATAGATCAAGATGAAAACAGTATAAATTGAGTGCAGACTTCTTTGTCTCAATGACCGCAGTGGTAGAGAATCTTCCTTGGGAATGGGTCAGATTTCCTGAAGTGTTTCTCCTTTTTATGATTCTTCTAGTGACAATTGAGTTGGGATTTTGTTCAGGTCATTAGACTATCCTGCAACGTAAGAGTGTACTGCCTAAGCCCATTTTGTTGCACTCCACAGTCTTTTTAAGTTACTTCTTGTGTTACCTCTGTATCTGGAAATTCTCCTAACCTGATACATACTCCAGTTAATGCGATCAAGTGAGAAAAATTTGGTTCTAATCTTACTTCTTTAGCAGCAGTTGCTATGTTAACATACAGCTGTTAACCATAACTTGTTTTAACTATATATCATCTGTAGATCTTGCTAAGCAAAATGCAAACGTAGTTTGCTGATGCAGTGATTTTTCTCAGGTCAGTATCTTCCTTACATTAGATAGAATGTTAAAAAGTAGAAATAGAAATTGAAGAATTTCATGAAAGTTTAAGAATGGTAATGATAAATTTTTTTTTATGTCCATTACTTGATCACAGAGATAGACAGGGTCATACAGATGAAGTTCAAAACAGTAACATTTAACCAAAAAATTAAGCTAATACGAATTATCCAAGTAGCTGATTTTTAAGAATGTTGTCAGCAACCTCTTGGACACGCAGTCCTTTGGTTGCAGCTCATGCATTCCACTAAGTTGGAGCTTAAGGCATTTACATAATGGAGACTGCATATACTACCATCCTTTTTTAAGTGTTCACTCACTGCCTCTTAATATTGCTACATTCAGTGATAAAGTAAATTTAGTGTGAACACATATTGATTTAAGACACTTTGAAATTTATCTCATGGAACTTAAGTATTATTGAATGGCCCTTTACCATTTATTCCTTTGGTGTGTTCCCAGAGGTCCTTCTAAGCTGAGGAGCTGGTCTCCAGCTGTGGCAAAGACAGGTTCTCCTGATGCTGCAGAGACTTATATGGAATTGTCTAACATAGGGCTTAATTGTAATTGATGATAATTAGAAAAGTTCAACAAATTATAATAATTCTATGTTAGCTGTCCAAGGTCTTATTTCTGAGGATTTGATTAGATTTGTTTTAGAACATCAACAATTTAAGCAATGTTTTCATTACGCTGTGATGATCATTTAAGTTGATACAGTTCTTCCAGAAACCTGTAAAAAAAAAAGTGCACTTTCTTCCTATATTAGCATTTTTCTGATGCTAAATTTAATTTGGTTTCGTATTCATCATTCGTTTGGCTTCTGTGCCATCCCCTTCCATAAGTATCTGTAAAATATTTCATATATGTGGGAATTGCTACGGAACTTTGAAAGAAGCTACGGATTTTTTAGCATGACCCTTTGGGGGGGTATTTTCTGCCTTTTTTAAATGCTATAACTAGTTCAGTGTTTTAGTACCTTATTATGAAGTCTTGTGTCAGTTTTTTTTGAAAATCTAGTTAATGCCATCTTGTTCTATTTTGCCTACCTTTTTATTGACACAAGGAAAGAACTTTTAGGGATACCCTTTTGCAAAAGGTGTGCACATTAACTCTACCAGATCGTGTTGTTCCAGAGAGTTTGCACAATTTTTAGTGATCAGTTCAAATACACTACAGCACCCAGATGCTGGGTGCATAGGTTTGTAATTCTCTCGATTGTTTCTAGAGCAACTAAAATAGAAGTAGAATATGTGGTGCCATTTGGTCCCCAAGAACAGTCACTGTTTCTTTTGAGATTGCAAATATTAGTTAGCATAAGCATTTGGTGGCAGATCTTTAAATTAGTATAACTATCCTTACTTACTGCCAGCTGTTCATTCCTGCCCTCTTTGGCCTCTCCAAGTGTGCCAGGAAACAAGTGAGTACAGCCCCATGGTAAGGGCTGTGTCTCCTGTGCCAGGGCACAATCCTAGATGACAAAATGTTTTGTTCTCTTCTGGGTGTTTTCTCAGCTAGTACAGTTTCTTGTTCAGATTTGCTTCAAACATTTGGACCAGCATAGCAGAGAAAGCAGCATGGGGTATATCCAGCTCTCTGATACTCATATAGCATTTTTCCATGTGAATGCTATAGCCTGTAATTAAGTGCTAATCTGCCTCACTCACATGGGATGCTGTCTTTTCTATTAAGTTTGCGATGCATTGCTTTTATATTATCTTTAAGGTCTTTTCCAACCTAAATGCTTTTATGATTTTCTATGATTCTATTCCACTGTCTCTCTGTGATGCCTGTTACATTGCATTTAATCATTCAAGTCAATCTTTTCGTCATTTAGCCTTCTGTTAGGTGGTTTGCCCTAAGAGGGAAAAGTTCCAAAACAGTGTTTTTAATTTTGAAAGCACTGTGAATTGAAAATATTTCTGTCTTTGCAAAGTTTTTTTGGTCTGTTTTCAAAGCGAGCTTGGTATGGTCCATTTCTTCCTTCTAGTACAGCCTTGCAAAGATGGGGCCTTTTTGCACTGATGACAGCAGCATAAACTGTTTGTCCCACCCTGCATGCTTGGAGTGCTCAGGAGGGCGTTTCAGAAGTGTGCTGCCAGGATTGTTGAGGTCCAGGTTGTGCATTGGCTTTGGTACTGACCCTCTGCTGTCTGAGATAGGCAACCAGGAGCAAATCCTGGGACAGCACTACCTGCTGTTGCCCAGGGGCTGTGAGCAGGCAGCACAGTGCACATCTCAGCGAGGTCATCAGAGTGCCTGCAAGTGCCTTCCTGTTTGTGACGGTGTCTCTGAAAGCTGCAGCCACAGTAGTTCGTGACTCTGGGGTTATTTATAAACTCTAGAGAAGTCTGTTACAGAGGCAAACAAATTGTGTACAATCCAGAGTACATAGTGATAACCATACACAACAATGAGCAAAACCTTCCTTCTTAAAAGGGTTTGAAGGGGATTTCCAAGCTTTGAAACTGGAGGGGAAATATTCAAACCCTTCAGGCACAACAACAAACAGATTTAAATGTGCTTCAACAAGGCACCTTAAAAAAAGAACTAGCTGGATTTCAGTTTGACAGCTGAATTTTATTTCTCACACTTAATGCACATTCCTGTGTTTTTCTTGTGATACGAAGAAACATTGCTGAAAACAAAGCAACCCCCCATTGTATTTTATGAAACTGTTAAAAAAGGAATGTTTTCATTTCTCTAAAAGCTGCTTTTACAGTGTTGGAGAACTCACTGTTTGATAACAGGGGTAGTTATATTATAATTAAGTGCAGTACAATATTCTGTTAATTGTAATTTATTCTTTTCTTGCACATGTCATTTAACATGGAGAGGAGAAACACTGCTTCCTCTGGTGTGCAAAGCTTAAACTATTGTGAATGCTTTTGGAAAAGCATGCGTTGAACATTGTAGTTTTGTGTTTATTAATTTAATTAGTGTCTCTCCACCATTCTAGAACTGAACAAAAACTTTATTCTTTAGCAGAAATAACTAACAGCCTTTTGGTTTTAATAGGTTTTAGTAGGGGGTTTTTAATTCTTGTTTTTAAACTCCATGTATTGGCAGGAACATAATAGCCTTTCTTGTAATTTGAAGTTCTCTATGGCTTTGCTCATGTATCTGCTTTGTATGTTATGTTAGGTTTAGGTTTTGGCATTTGGATCAGTAGACGTTTTGGATTATTCAAGAATTTGATCAATTTTTATTTATAGCTGCCAACATATTTCTGGTTTAGGCTTGAGAAAAGTGTTCAAGTGATTTAACCTTTCTGTGTCATACACTGAGATCTTTTATGGACATTAAATTATTTTAAAATACTCATTTGGATCTTACCAAAGGACATGCTTGTTTATGTTTTTTTGGTTTTGAAAGACATGATAAACATGTTATCATGTTTGACATAGTATCTGTAAATGCTAGTAATTAATTACTTCCCTCATTTTTGTTTTGCTTTTGAAGCTTGTGGTCTGTGTGGGGACTGGTATTGAAAGAAAACTACTGTATTATGGAAGTTGAAATAGTATTGTCTTACAAAAAGGTCCTGTTTTGATATTATTACTACTGCTATTTCAAATCTTATTGGCTGTGTAAGCCAGACTTTTGAAGACTGAGGGCATACTTATTTAAAAAAAGTAGTTTTAAAGGAATGGTTTAAAATGACAAAACGAGTATTTTTTCTTTCTCAAAATATAATTCCTATAGTTCTGTTTTTTAAAACCAACCTATTTTGCTTTGCTGCTATACTGCAGTCTGAGAGATAAATTTCTTAAAATGTTGTAGTTTCATGGTTCAGTCAGCATAGTCAGGGCTATCTACTGGAAAAGGTGATCCCAGTAGTCTCACCTGCTACCAGTTTCATTCAATGTCCTGGCTACATGTTTATTCCAGGACAATCCTCTGTGTTGTGACCTAAACTGGTGCAGGCTAAAGACTGTTATATGGGCTCAGTTCATCCGCTTGAGTCTTTGTGCTAACAATGTGTGTGCATAGGTAGGTGAAGGAGCAAGGCTGGGAATGAACAGCTGAGGGACGGGAGAACATAGAAACAGCTTTTTCTGTGGCAGCACTAGCACATGTCAGTGTAAAATGATGGTGAAATAGTGCATGAGTCATGCAGCTGATGTGGAATACCAAAAAAATGTGACACTCTGCTTTTGCTGAGATAGGAATGGACTTGAGCCACCTACACTAGTGATTAAACAAAAAAATATTTTAAATCTCTTAAGTTATTTACGTCAATATAAATTCTATCACAGGTTTCTTATGGCTGGCTTTTACTTTCAAATTGATTTAATTAATGTGGTGTCCATTTTTAAATAAAAGACTTTTTTCAGTAGGAGGTGATGTGAATTTTTAAAGGTTACATAGTGGACATTCCCCTATTTTCCCAGTAAGGCAATGAATAAAATCAGATGGGTTTGTTAAAATTCCCTTTTCTTTTGTGCATGGTGTGGAACAGGATATCCCTGGGCCCCCCGTGAGGCCGTGCTGCCCTGTGTGTGTTGCTGCTGTGGGGAGGGGTGTTCACGCCATGCACGGGCTGCTGGGGGAAGTCCTGCAGTGAGCTCACAGCCTGGCTGTATTGCAGGACTTCTCTGTGGCTCCTGAGCGATAAGAGGGTCATGTCAATAAGCAATGTCCCTTTAGTTTGAGTCGTGTTTCTGAGGCTGGGAAAATGGACTTTTCCTTGGAACCTTTTGAGAAGAACTTGGTCAGAATGAGTTACAAATCAGTGTACGATATGCTGGGGAGAGAGAGAGAGAGTGGGCTGGGTGTATATCACACCCTGCGTTCTCTGTTTAATATCACAGAATCTGCTGGGTTGGAAGGGACCCACAAGGATCATCAGCTCCTGACCCTGCACAGGACCATACCAAGAGTCACCACCAATGCCTGAGAATATTGTACAAATGTTTCTTGAACTCTTGTCAGGCTTGATGCTGTGACCTGGGAGCCTGCTCCAGTGCCCAACCACCCTGAAAGGGGAAGTGAATGACTTGCTTCTTTTTGCCTAAACCAACTTTCACATCATCATTGT
The DNA here is from genome assembly GCA_013396695.1 of Sakesphorus luctuosus. Lineage (NCBI taxonomy): Eukaryota > Metazoa > Chordata > Aves > Passeriformes > Thamnophilidae > Sakesphorus > Sakesphorus luctuosus. Next base: position 937,279 of record VWZD01010847.1, read on the forward strand.
ACTGCATTTATGGTCATCATCTCTGGCTTCCGTTGATCAGCTGTACCCGAACTGCAGCTGTGCTCTACTTCATTTACTGCTTTGAAAGAAAGTCTTCAGGTTTTTTTAACAGTTAGCTAATAAGGGAGGTATCTTTAGAGATCTGTGGATAAATCATCTCTTTATTACTGTGGCTGAGGTAAGATCTCCATAAAGTCCAGACTAATCCCAGTCTCTGAGAGATCAGCATCCTTTGAATTGTCTACTTTCTCTCTTCACAGTGGATTGATCTTGGTTGGACATCAGGTGCCCACTAAGCTGCTCTATCACTCCTCAACAGGACAAGGTAGTAGAAGGGATAAAATGAGATGGGAAGTATCTCTGCATTCAATAAAGACAGTTTATTAAGGCAAAAGCAAAGCCCACATGCAGAAGCGAAGAAAACCAAAAGATTTATTCTCTACTTCCCATCAACAAGTGATGTCCAGCCACTTCCTGGGACATAGGGCCTAAGTATGCATAGCAGTTGCTCCAGAAAACAAAGATCATAATAAAGAATGCCCACCTCCCCTCTTTCACCCTCTTTTTTCTCTTAGCTTTTATTCTGAGCAGGTGTCATATGGATGGAATATTCCTTAGGTCAGGTTGAGTCAACTGTCTTGGCTATGTCCCCTCCCAAGATTTTGCCCACCCCCAGCCTACGGGTGAGGGAAAATGTTGGAGAGACAGCCTTGATGCTGTGCAAGCACTGCTCACCAGCAGCCAAAACACTGGTGTGTTGCCAACCCCTTTCTAGCTACAAGTGCAAAGCACAGCACTGTGAGGGGCGCTGTGGGGAAAATTAACTCCATGTCAGCCAGACCCCATACACTCCTACAGTGTAAGTCTGTGGGTGTTAGAATAACCCTTTTTACTATGTCTGGATGAGGTAGCCTGCTGCTTATTCCCAGACTTTGCCCTTTTCCTTCCTTATATCCAGAGAGGAGGAGAAATATGGAACTCAAAAACTGTCTCTCAGGGGAGCAGACCTGAATCTTCTCTGTCATTCTTTACGTATTTTTTTCTGGAAAAGGAAAGAAGCACTCTTGTGTGTTGATGGGGATGGATGGTGAGGAGAAAATGAACTGACCCTTGGGATTTTTAGTCTGTCTGAGGCTTTTCACTGGAGTCTTCTGTATTTGGCCATTTGTCTTTTGCACTTACTCTCCTGTTAACTCCTCATCTCCCTGTTTTGCAGTGTACTTGTAGAGATGCAAAACAATTGAGCTGATCTGGGAGGCTGGCAGGGGCATACTGTTTGTCAGACATCTGTTGAGAATGGTCTAGGAGACATGAACAGGAGGAGATGGCAGGGAAAGATGAGGTGGCCAGAGGAATGACACTGAAAAAGCTGCAGCATCTCCCCAGCTCCAAATGTAAATCCCAGAGAGCCAGGAGCTGGCTTTCTGAGGAGTGCTGAGCCTATCCTGGTGCCTCTCAGCAGGACCCTTCTGGTAGCCCTCCTCCATCTGCCGTGCTGGAAGAGAGAGCCAAGCAAAGAGTGGGCAGAGGAGAGCGCAGACCCACTGAACATCTCTGCTGCTTCCCCACCTCATGAGTGTTCCCTCAACAAAGCAGGCTTCTCTGCCCATCAGGGAAAACCCACTCTGTTGGGAAATGCTCTATGACTATTGTTGCTTGAAATATAATACCATTTCAAAAATTCTCCACAAAGTGCTTATTTTGTATTGAACTGAGCCCATGAAGACAGTATTACTTGTACAGTATACTTATTTATATATGTCTACTTGACTGTAACTGTGTTACAAGTAATATTGCCATTTGTTTGCATTAGGAAAATAATGCTCCATTGTAGTGTTTGCCACATGTTTTTCATCTGCTTCCACTTTCTTTTGTCTTTTCCATTTTCGCTCATCTTTGTCTCAGAGCTCTTTTCTTTTGCCTTCATTTGGTCTGCAAGTGTTCTGCTTCTTGTCATCTTTCCCACATTTCAGAAAGCCATCCAGTACTGCAGTGATGACTCACCTGATTTTGAACCATGGGAAGTCCCCTGGATGGCATAAGCCCAGAAGTCAGGAATCCATGTTGTTTGGGTTTGCACTTGTTTATTGCTGCTCCCATCCCTGCCACTGCCTTTGCTAGTGACTTCTTTCTGTGTCTTGGTGTCCCTGTCAGATGGCAATGAGAATATTTATTCAGCTATACAAAGTACACTGAGACTGGGGCAGGGAGCAGGGAAAACACTTCACAAGTGCCAACAACTTATTTTTGTTTGAGTTATTAATTTCCTTGCCCAGCTTTTTATACTTTCTGAATAATGAAATTTGTTTAAGCCATGGAGAAGTGAAAGATCACATAAAAGGCAATTGATTCATTTGGTGCTAGGCTGAGTCCTGTGTCTCTGTGTTCTCATCACTGTGCTTTTGACTAGTATGCCTCTTTTTACCTGGGAATTATTCCTGTAATTTTAACATCTAAGTGAGGCATCCTTATCTCCCTTAGTTGATTTGTGCTCTTGATACAAATAACCCTTGTCCTAGTAAAATTTGTCATAAGCATTCCAACTGAATTTGAAGTTGGTGGTCATTTGGTACTACCTGACAGCAATACATTTTCTGGACAATTAAATTCTTTCATTTATTTCTCTGGAGAAGAATTGTATATGCTGTATACATTTTTGTTTGGGTGCTGAGGGCATGTTTTTTATTTAGACATATGTTGCCATATGGCTATGTGGGAGAAGGCAAGATTAGAAGAGTTCTTGAATGCTGAGCAGAAGGCATGAAATATGAATTGTTTTGAGTTCCTATGAAAGTTGATTTATAGCCGTGGTCTGTGAAAGCTCTGTCAGTGATAAATAAGTCTTACTTGTTACTAAAAAGGTAATTTATGAAACTAGGTCCCTGCCCCCCAGGATGGTGCAGAGTTCTAGTGCCTATTAAAAACAGTCAGAAGCAAGAAGTAGAAATCTTATGCAAGTATCTGCAAAAAAACCACTAAATCTTCCCTCAAAAATCAAGGGAGAAATTCCTTTATTCCTATTTATTATAGTTTTGTGGTCTGTCCTTCTCCTGTGGGCTCTCAAACCTAAAGCAATTGTGTTTTTCCTTCAGTTGGAAAAACATTCTGTTGGATGGATGCTGCTGTTTTGCTCAATCTCTGCATTACATTTCTGACCTAGTAAGAGGGTTCATTGTTTTGCTACCCTTAAAGCCATGTGTTAGTTACTCACAGATGGACTGCTGTCTTTCTAAATTAATCTTTATTTAAATTTTTACTGGCATTCAGAGATTTCAAAATTCTTCCAGAGTACCTAAGTGTGTTGCCTACTTTGCACTTGGAAATGTTAAGAAGCAGTGTCACTGACTACTAGTTTTGTAAGGTTGCTTTGTTTTGCAGCTCTTGCTGACAACGAGTATAGCATGTATGTGTTATGAAAGTGTTCAGTGCAGATTATAATACTGAAAATCTAGATGACTGCAAAGCTTTGAATTTTGGTTGTAATGTAATGTAAAATTTTATTGCAAGTATCTACTGCAACACTTATGACTTTAAAGATGTTTTTGTTTGCGGGTTTTTTGTGTAGATATTTAGGAAATATGCAAGTAACGATGTGAAGTGTAGCCAGTGACAGAAAAATGAGAGATTTAGGCTTTGTTTCTTTTTTTGATAAAAATGGAATGAAATTTTTTTCTGTTAAACTCAACATAATATTCCCCTGTGTTTGTTTATTTATTTATTTCAGGAATTTGAGGCCTTTCGAACTTTCGTGGAAAATCGACTTCCATTCGATATTGTTATTGATGGACTCAATGTTTCCCACATCAAACCCCGAAAGATGCAGTGTGAAAATGTAAGTGCTGTTAAATATTCATTAAGAGCTTTGTGTATGCTGATTGTAAAACAATGAGTGCCTCATTATTAGTTATCCTCTAGAGAATCTGATCAAACCCTTTTGTAGCAAGTGCTACAATGAAGTTCAAAGAGTTATCTAAGTTTCACAAATTAAAAATGATTAGTTGCAAAATGGTGGTTCTTCCATATTTGACTGTGTTAGCTGTAAGAATGTCCTACCTAAATTTCCTCATGTGTGCGATGGTTACAGTTACAGCAAAGGTATCGATAAGAATTATTAGGACATACACTGTGTCAGTGTGTAAGTTTGCATAGTAATAGGGATTTGGGGAAACAGAGTAAAACTGCCGTATAGAAAATTTAGTCTAATATAGTTATGCTGCTAAGAGTTGTTCTTAAAATAATCCCTTACTTTGTTCAAACTTCATCCTGTACACATGTAAACTTTATTTCACGTCCTATTGCCTTGAGAATTTGGGTCCTGTTTGTACAAGGATGTACCATCAAACTGGATTCAGTTTTTTCCACTTGATGATTTGTAGAAGAAAAATCCTGCTTTTTTCTCAATACTCTTGTTTGAGAACTCTTGGTACTCCCTTGTAGCATTGCATAAAGAATTGGCTTAAGATTATTTGTGTTCTTTGTTAATCAAATATTTGCTTTAAATTAAGAGTAACAAAGTAGCTGCTCACATGTATTTCAAAGCCAGAATTTAAATTTTCACACTCTTACAATTAAAATTAGGTTACAAATGAAACTTGATGATAAAGGAAGACATTTACATGTAGTAATTAACAAGAAGTACATTTTTCTTCTAAGAACTGCTTAAAAACTCTTCTTAGGAGGTAGTATATGCTGCTTACATCTAGACAAAAATGAGCTAGGGAGGCTAGATAAACTTGCCGAAAGATGTTTGTTAGAGAGTGCCACGTAAGTTTCATGAGATACTGTCTCACAAAGAGGGTACTTTCTTTACTATGGAAATAAAAAAAAAGTTTCCAAGTTTTTTGGGTGAAATCAAGGAGGAAATGTTAATTATCTGAGAGTTCCAGACAAAGCATAGTGGCACAATATTTTAAGATCTGGAAAGACAGATCTATGCTGCCAAAGACGAGGAAGAGAAATGAATGTCCTTCCTCTGTGCATGCCTGTCCCACCGTGGGAACTCTGGACAGGATTCTGAATGGTGTGTAAAAGCTGGAGGCAGCAGAGCAAAGAGCCTGCCTGGTTTTGACAGATAATGACTCCTGATTTCTGACCAGACATCTGACTAGGAGGTATGAGCACACGGAGCATCTTAAATTGCCTTTGAGTTTCTCCTTAGCATCTGCTGTATTGTAAGGATTTTGGGATCCATGATGCCAAAGAACTCCATAAGGACTGTATGGAGGCATCAGCTTTCCATTTAGGTTGTTCCATATAGGTATAGGTCAGATCTCTTGAATCCCAGCTGTTTACAAATTAAGTGGATTTATAGGAAGACCTGCCTTTCCTTCCTACACAACAGAACAGTAACTTGGGTTCACCCCAGATTATCTCCAGAAGAAGGTTCTCTAAGATAAGATTTACTTGTCGTATGAGTTATGTTGCTGTTAGTTATTATTGAATTTTTTCATGTTCAAAAATGTTAGTAATTGGAATTTCCACCAGCCTGTCTTGCTGCTGCTATTTTCTGGATCCTGTTTTTGAGAGTGTGGAGTCATGACATGAGGTAGAATGGACATGCCCATTACTGCCATAGGCCTGTAGATATTCACTGGCTGAATAGTACCTGTTTTGGCATGAGAAGTGTGTATTGGCACTCTAAGCCATAAAATAGCTCCTCACAGCCCAAAAGAAATTATCTTGTAGACACACAGACTACTAAAGACTTTATTGACCCTCTCAGTTAAAGGAGGCACTGTCTTTGTACACTTACAATATTAACTATCGAGTTTATAGTTTTTCCAACTGGAAACATTGTTTAAATGTGTGACCATGTAGGATGCTAGTGGATCCTGTTTTATTTCTTCATGGCCTTGAACTCCTGTGTTCTTATTTTGGGTTACTTCTGGCGAGAAGCATGTATTCTTGTTTTCTCATTCTTTTTTTCAAGTCTGCTAAAACAAGACAGAAACCCACAAAGCAGAGTGATCCTTTCTTCTTTCTCCAAACTTTTCTTTCAGAGGAGGGAAGGGAAGGCCACAGGAATCTGTTGCTTTTCTGATGGCTGGTGTTGCTTCCAAGTAGTCCCCCATTTGTGAATGCTGACCTCCCTGAATGCTGTAGTCTGTCCTTTGAGGGCTGACTGCCCCAAACAATCCTCTTTCGGGTGCTCCTATCCTCTCGCCAGCGGCACCCGAATGGAAAATGTGGAGTGGCAGATTTGAGGCATTTAGAGCATGCCTTAGTAAGTTCTTCAGTGTGCATAGGGAAACACAGTGCAGAACTGCAAAGATGGAGACAAGGAGTAATACAAGGGAAGTGGGAGGCACAGCACAAATGATAGAAGAAGCCAAGAGTGAAGGCTGGCTGGCTAGGACAGCATGACAGGCCCATTTTGAAGAAGATGTTTATGTTGTGACCTCTTCTGTTAGTCTGGAGAGGTAATAAAGGAGCAGTATTTCTGAGGACCTGTGTTAAAGCTGCCCAGCCTGTGTTTTGCTTGTCAAAAAGCTAAATTATTCTAATTTAGGTGGGAGTCAGTACGTGTGCTTTTCAAGCGTTCATTGCTGAAGCTGTTGCACTGAGTCAGGATATTGTTTTATAAACTTTTGTTGCAATATATACTTAGTAAAGAGTAAGAGAAGATGAGATTGTTGCTCTAACACACTCTAAGTGTTACTATTTGGAAATTATTAGTTTCTTTGAAATGTAATTTAGAGAGCATGGCAAAATAAAGGGCATTGTTAGACACAGAAGAAAGTCTTAAGATTTGTGTGACAAAACCATGATAATTTAAATTCATTCTGGTCTTTATTTAAATTTAACAAAAAGTACTGTTCAACTTTGTGATTTAGCTTTCATAATTGCACCTGTTTTGCTGAAGATCAACTCTGGATGACTCTTAGTCATATGAAATAAGAAAATATTGACAAAATATTCCTCTCTCTTTCAAAGGGCCTTACATTTGTAATTCCATTTAGGGATTCTTTAGGCATCTTGGGAAAGGGCTGGGTTATGTGAAAAAGGCACCAGCACCTTGAGGGATGAGAGGAGACGGAAAGAAAGCAGAAGTTGAAGGAATGATTTTTATTCATTTAATTCCCAAAGTGTTCTAACATTCTAGAAAACTAGATACGTGACTTCCAGTAGCCCCAGGTGACTTCAGTCCTCGCAGCCACCGGTTACTTAGCAGATCCTCATGAATATTGTTGACTTGGCAGATTTACAGGAACATCCTGTGGCAGTTTCTCTGGTATATGACTCTCCTGGTTAGTAATTACAATACTCCTTTTTTCCAGGTTGGTTTTATACTAGGACTGTTTCTTGGTAGCAATCACCATGTGGCTGCATCAATTACTGAAAAAAATAAAGGAGGCAGCATGAGGGTGGGAACAAAGATTTTTGAGGGCTAGGGGATGGTGAGATCATCTGATTTGAAGGCACAGCACACACAGTGACTGTAAAACTGTGACACTGGACATTAGCTGGCACCTCTTTTCAGTCCTTTGCTTCCTTAGTGCAGCATTTTAAATTAAAGTTGACTCCTAATTAAAAGATGTTATAGAATGGAAATTATTTTTGCTGTAATAATCCAGACAATAGAAAAAACCCCCAAACCTCCCATAAAGTCTAAAATCATTCAGTCTTGTCTTCTGCTGCTCTTTAAGACTGCACCTGATGCGTGTTTGCCTGAATGAATCAGTCACTATTTGTACTGCAAACATGGGGTTTATAAACAGAGATATCCCTGCAGTTTAACTAAGCAAAGTTGATTCAGCCTCTGTCATGATATTTAATTAAACCTTTCCTCCAGATGTATCTAATTACATAAATCCTTACCCAGCACAATAACATTTGGTACTCCTTGTCCTCTGCTGTTGTAACTCTCCGTAGTGCCCTCACCTTGCCCCTTGTAAAGGTCAAGAGAGGGAATTTCCACACACTAGTTTTCCATTTCTCTTACTAGACAAACTGTTACATAATTCTTACATAGTTTTTTTCCTGTTTATTACATTTTTCTGGAGAAGTATTCTTTGGAAGTGAGAGAGAATCCCAGTGGCAGCAGAGTACTTTTCTATTTTTAATTTATATCGAGTTTAGTACATTGTAAATCAAGTATAGCAGCCAGCTCCTTTTTTAGCTGTACCCATCTGGTGTTAGATGTAACTGAATATACATTTCAAATGTATGTTGGATCAAAGCTGACTCACAGTTCCCTTCTTCAAACAGTTTGGCAGTTGGGGTCAGCTCTGCCCTAACTTTACCCTTTCTAATCTCTGCATAAACTCAGACATCTAAAAGATGGGTAAAATAGTTCCAGATTGAGTTCCTTACAGCTGACAATGCACAAAGGAGTAGTTTTTGCTCTTGGCAGATAGTTCAAAGGGGTTGCTCCTAAACTTAATCAGCACTTCTATAAATGGACTACATAAGTTCATGTAATTTCTGTGTAAGTTGCAGTAGGCCTGTACAACAGCTAAGGAAGCCAGATTCTTGCTGTTCCACTCCCTTCCCATCCCAGTCTGGTGGCAGCAGCTGGCATGCCATCCCTACCACATCTCTGGCCCGATGCAGCAGTCGGCTCCTGCCAGGAAAGGCGCCACATCTGCCCTCCTGCTCCTCTATCAAAGGCTGCCACAAAAGGCCAGGCTGTGACTGCTGTACAGGGGACACAACATGTTCTGCCTCTATTTCTTGTCTCTTCCAGGGGAAGAGCAGCAGACTTGTTGAGAGGAGACTGCCCTCTGAACTGGAGAAGTGTTCTTGGACTGAATGAATTGTGTGGTCACAAGTAGCATAATAATTGTGTGTGAACATATTAATGCATTTTGGTTTTCCATGTGTTAAATATTTTAAAAATAATATTTATCAACGGTATGCAAAGTTTAATATTATAACTTTAGTTATTCTAGTGATTCTGTCGTGGTTATTGCTAGACCCCTGCCTACTTTATCAGTATGGAAAAGAGTAGGTAGAGAGAGGTTGCAGTCTTGAAAGGAAAGCTGGGAGTAAGAAAAAAAAGTTATCCTGAAAAACAAGCAGTCATATTAATAAATTTGACTGCAAAAAAAATCATGCATGGAAAGGAATTTTTTTCTTCTTTGACTCTTTTGGCAGCATCTGTTATTTGTTCAAGTACTTTGCTGTCTGTAAATGAAGCAAGAATTAAGTAGATCCATGAGTCATTCTCTGTTCAGAATCAATACATCCAACAGAGGTCTTATTTGTCATACTGTGACAGTTCATCAATTCTGCCTCCTGCCAACTCTGGTCTTACCACTCAACAAAGCAGTCAGACATGTATTTGTTCATTTGCTCTCAGCCTTGTCCATCTTTTTTTTTTCCTGTCTTGTCACGGTGGTTCCATTTTGCATTTCCATGATAACGAAACATTTGCTCTGTTGCTCAAGACTGGAGAGATTTTTATCTTTGCAACATGTGTTTAATTCTAAAGACCTGTACTTTCATTTCCTGTAAGTATTGCACAAATCATAAAGATGAAGATTTTTAATGTTTTCACTGAAAATCACCTTCAGCCTCTGTGTAACATGATCTCAGAATAGAAAAAAGCTCAAGCACTAAGAGGTACCCTTGAAACTTTACCTATTTTTACTGTTAGAGTGCATGACTGGAACATCCAGTATTGCATTCATATCTCATCAGTTAATTTCTGGGGTTCCTCAGATATCTTAGCAGGAGAACTAAGTCAAGTTCTTCTCTGAAGACACATCGCAGAGCTTGATACTGATCTGCTGAAATCTTCCCCCTCCCCTCCTATATTGAGGCCACCCTAAAATAGAATAGAACAAGCTCAAAGCTTTTGGTCACCAGATGCAGAAGAACAAGACTTTTAGGGGAGCTGGAGGGGACCAGACTCATTTGCCTGTGAAACCCAGAGGGAAGGCATAGCCCGCAACTTCTCTTGCTGCTGTTCTTCTGAAACCTGACATTTCCTGTTTGTGGCTAAAAAATAAATAAAAGGGCATTTAATGTATTCAACTTTGTATACCAGTACACAGTAAGTGAAGATGTATTGGACATCAGTGTGTCAGAGGATCTAGAAGTACTCCTACAAGTGGCTGGCATGTGTGCTTCCACTGAGGAAACACAGGTGTTGATTGCACACATAGAGCCATCAAGTCTGGCTCTTCCCATAAGGATAAGCTCCAATGTGCTTTGCTGCTCCTGCAACACAGGGAGGGGAGACTAGGAGATAGATTGAACTTCTTAAGAAGGGAAGCACAAAGTCAGACTGGCTACCTGTCAATACAGGCAAACTTTCTCAAAACTTTTAAATTCTCAACATTGTGAAATGGTAAAGAAAAGCTGGCAGGATTCCCTCACTGAATACCTCAACAACCAATTGTAAGCAACTGTTTTTCATTTCAGAGGCTTCCACTCTGATTTTGCATTTCATAGTGAGAAGAATAGAGAGCAGAAATTGATCAAGTTAAAAAAAAAAATCTTGGCTATCAGGCATTTTGGCAGCTTATCCCTGTTGCTTTCTCACAGTTAGATTATTTCTGGTGTTGTCTCCTCTCACTATTTGCAACCTTTGTTTTTGGCTATAAAAATGTATAAAGCCCATGTGATTAAATGAAATATCTATATTGGTTTCCATCTGGTGTTTATGGTTTCTGCCTTTTTATTTGGTGATAATAGCAAATGAAAATTTAATGTAAGTGCAGGAGCATCCAAGCACTAAGAATACCTTTTTTTTACAAGGGAATTCACATCATGTCTTTCATTACAAGAATTCTTCTAATCACTAGGAGTGAATATAAGCTTGTACTTTAGCAGAGCAGAGTGAATGTGCCTTGATGACGCATGTCCCAGGGAACCTGGTAACTACAGCAACAGGTTGTTTGTTGTATGTTGTAGGGAAGTCCTGCTAAAATCTAGGTGATGAAATCAAATGAGGGTGTCTTCTGAACTGGGTGAGTTTCAGTCTTGCTGTTTTCACTTCTTCCTTAGAAACCACAAGATGAGTTTTCTTTGGGTAGCTCGACTGATTCATGTAATCATGGAATTGCTATCACTGTGGTAATAAGAGGTGTGCTGGGTTAGGGTTAGGGTTAGGGTTAGGGTCAGGGTCAGGGTTAGGGTTAGGGTCAGGGTCAGGGTCAGGGTTAGGGTTAGGGAAACCTGGTCTTTAGAGAACTGAACTGCTTCTTTAGAAGTGGTGCTCATATGAAAATTCTCCATAGTAGTGAGAGGCTATGGGAAGCAGGCCAGAAAATGGGAATGCTGGGTTACCATGGGCCAGTTCTCTGTAAGGATAAATGATTGATTTGAATGTGAGAAATGCTGGCTGGCTTTACTGTCATGGCTTTACTGTCATCTTAAAGGCAGCATAGATAGTCCTCAGAACAATGATTGCTTTCATTTACGTACATCTGGATTTATTTATATATTTGTAAAGCAATCAATTTTGGGTTCAAGCTTGGCTTTTACATCTGATACGCTGTTTGTAGTTAAAGTAGGAAAGGAAACATATTTGGAAGCTGTGTTACCTGAAGGAGAAAAGGTACAATATAACAAAAGGTTAAAGTGCATTTGGATACATTTATGAAGTTATGAAAGCATAAATTTTTTGAACAATAGGTTATTCCTAGGCAGTTCAGCATGTTGGTGTGGTGTTTAATGATCCAGCAATCCATTAAGCTGAATTTGTTGGTTTTTTCTCTAGTTGCATTCTACTTGTAGAGTAGGAGTGGAAGAAACATTTATATATAAGTAATTAAATATATTTAAATTGAGGTTATTAAATTATTATAACCCTCAATGAAGTTTAAAACCAAAGTTAAAGTAATTTTATTTGGTTTAATCTAGACTCATAGAAAATCAAGCACTATTGTCCACAGCTTTCAATCTAAATCTCTTCATAAACTAATTTTTTCATGTTGTCTGGAACATGGAAATAGGAAGTCCTGTTTGAATCTAAGAGACCCATTACACCAGACTTAACATTCCATGCTGGAAACCACAATCATGTTGGCAGTACTCTTGCTTCAAATGAATTCATAAGAATTCGTGTTTCAAACTGAATTTATGAAAAACGGTAAGAACTCATCCAAAATACTATTGCCCGTTACAGGTCACTTTTTGTATGAAACACTTCTTAATGCAAACCTCACCTTTTCCCAGTATTGATTTTGTACATCGGATACAGAGATGACAAGGAAGAGGCCATCCCTATTCTATCTTTTACTTACTTTGTTTAAGGGTATATTTGTGCAGTTCTTCCAAATATGGAAGGGGAAAGGAGGCAGGGCAAAAAAAACCCCAACAAAAGTCAAAATAAAATAATCCCCAGACTAATTCAGATTTATGCCTTTATCTGTGGTGTGAATCTAAATTAGATCAAATTAGATTAAACTAATATGTTTACCTGTGGTAATAGAAAAAGGAGATTTTATTCAAGTATCTCTCACTCCTCTGTGGCTGCTACCAGAACCATGCCATTAAGCTTTTATTGTGTATACTGGGACTTGTAAACGATTTTGTTGCTTGGTATTATGTGAGGAGCAGGAGTGATGCAGTAGGAACACCACTACCCAGAAAATAATAAGAAAGGTATGGCTACCTTTGCTGCTGCTGCTGTTCTTCAAATTTCCAGGAGAAAAACCCAGCCCACACACTGATTTCTAGGACAGGCAATGCTCATCTACACAGGTTCTTCCTTTCTCATATTGAATAAACTGTAGGAAACATGGGGATTTTTGGTCCCTGACCCAAGCTGAAATAAACTGTAGAGGAAGGTCCTGAGCTGTAGGATCTCCTGAAAATGAGCCTGGTATCTGCTGGGTCAGCTCAGATGCACATCATGCTGGAGTAGCAGGACATCAGTCTTATAAGCTCATTTCTATCTCTGTGTGTAAAGCAAGAGATTTTTTCTTGGTACTTGCAGATGCCCTCTGAACTTTTTCCTTATTTGTCCCTTATCCTGATATCCCTTGTTGCTTATATGACATTTTAAAACTTTTAGATCTTCAGCTTTGTATTTTTCTAAATGACAGGGAATGAACTGAAAATTTAAAATTTTATAAAGGTATTTACTTATTAGTAGCCATGGTACTGACTGTTACAGCATAGAAATCTTTACTCCCATCCTCTAAGAATGATGCCTACCTCAATATCTTAAAAACTAGTAATTGAAAAACACTAAATGAGGAAACGACCTTATAAAGCATCATTTGTGTTGTTCTCCTTTTTCTGTGCATCTCCACAAAATAAATGTTCATATTTTCTGTTATCTAAATATTATTTCCTAAATGTGATTCCCCCCCCAAATGACATTTTTAAATGCTTAATCTGTGGCATTGTACTTACTGCCTTGTCTCATTGTTAAGGAACCTTTTTCTTGAGAAATTCTCTATTTACATATTTCATACTAATGTTTACATATATCTACTAGTTTTCCTTTCCACCCAGAGATCCTAGCTTGTGATGGTGTTTCTTCCTGATCTATTATTCACCAGTCAGTTCTTTAATAGTGTTTTTCACAGTTCTAGCTGGAAATAGGCATTGAAGTTAAAGTGGGTCAAATGAGTCAGAAGCTAAAGAGGTTGTCAAAATTATGTAGACATAATATACTCTATTTTCCGACCCCTTTAATGAAGTATTGACTCCTAATTTTTCCTAATGCTTTCTACCATTTCCAGCTGCTGCATTGTCCTATCCTTGCACTATGTTTCCTGTGACTGTTAAAACTGGACCTGTACTTTTGTCATATTGATGATACCAGCTTACCTCTTAGATAAATCAGGAAGTATTAGTAATGCTTAGATCTGTCCTTATTATTGTCCAGCATTTATCCATTTACCTGGTCACTTCTATGCTCGACAAAAAGTAAACAGTGCGTTGGCAGTAATATTTCTTCTGCTTCTAATATTTTGAATCTTTTTTAGTCCTGAGCTTTTAAGGAGTCAGGTTGACATGGCTCCATGGGCAAGCTGTGTACAGCTCAGTTCCACAGGTTCTGTAGCGTTGTTCCTGCCTTATGTGTTATAGCAGTGTGGGAAGAACAACATTGCTGATGCCTTCCCTTCTGGTTTGTTTCCTAATTGTGTGATATTTGGGTAAATTTGGTAGTGCTTACACTGTACAAAAAAAATGTGAAAAAAAAGGAGAAGTACAATGTGGGTGTTTGTTAGAGCTGGAATTTGAACTTCTACATTCAGTGAGAGCTTAAGTAAAGTACAGTGGAATACCTATTTCTTGAATACTGCCTATACTATAGATAGATAGATAGATAGATAGGAGTTTTCTTCTACCACAGCCCTAAGCTGCCACATGTTTGAGTAAATAAAATGAAGTAGTAGTAAGAAGGTTGCAAGCAAATAAGCATAGAGCAGAGCCAGACAGTCCTAATGGTGTTGATTTACTCTGCTCCTTATTAGGAGTTACCCTGGGCTTGTCTAGTGTTAATGTCGCTACACTGTGTCACCATCTGAAGTCATGTACATGATACCCCTGTAAAACATTGCACTGTATTGTTTAAATCCATTTATGTGTAATGGCCCTAAGCCTCAGTAGTTAGAGGAAGTCTCTTCAATAAAAGAATTTGAGGGGTTTGACATTTTCACTTCTCATTGATATGTATGTATCTTCATGTCATGCCTTAAAGGGTGAAAATCTCCAACTTTCCATTGAAAGGGCATTCCCAAATGGGCTTTCAGAAAGTCCAGTGCTATAGGTTAGGGATTTCTTTTTTGTTATCCCACTCACTCTCATTTCCACAAGCCCATCCAGTCTGCCAGCCTAGCTAATAAAACATAACCACTAATATGACACAGTTTTAACCCTTCGCTATATGATAAATTTGGTAAACAAAATACTTCTGAAATGGTAGTTCTGTCTTGCACTTGAACACTGCTGTTCTATCCTGAGTGCTCCAGGAGTTGTTAGCTGTGTATCTGCATCTTTTCCACGGAAATGGACAAAGGAGGGAAAGATGCAACATAATTCTTCAAGTGTGCTGGCTGGTATAGTAATATACAGATACCTGGAAACTGTAATTCTGAATCCTTAGTTTTAGCTTTAAAAATATAGATTCCTTTTATGAAAAAGGGAGAGTTGAGGGTGGTTCTTACTTGTCTTCTGTTGTCCTAGCTGTTCTGCTGGTCATATTTTCATATTTTCAAGCTTATTTCTCTTGAGGACAGGAAAAAAATGACTAAGTTGACAAAATTTTTCATATAACTGGTTGTTCCCAGGAGGTCAAGCCTTTAGACAAATGCCAAATACCATCTGTAATTAATTTGTAGGAGCTGACAATACTATTTCTTTGTCAAATTGCTGTATCTTCTGAGTTAAAGAAAATACTTAAGAGAAAACAGTGGCCTGCCCAGTGTCCAGCTATTGAGTATTGCAGATTACTATCAATAAACTTATATTAATAGCATAAAAGTAAATTAGATCTTGTGGAATTTAGCTATCGTGAGGGCCTTTCTGACCTTCAGTGCTTAGGATCTCCAGGCATAGATAGGACTAGCAGTGTTACTAGTAGTAAAATGGCATGAGTGTGCAATGATAATCAAAACTAATGACTGCATTAAGAAAAACAGTGCTGGCCCACATTTTACTTACTTGTGATACACTCAGCATCAGATTTTTGCTGGTTTTGTAGGAACAGTGAGTTACTTACCAGGGTAAGCCTTGTTCCAACTGAGGCAGTTGAACCTCTGCCTCATGGTACTGGCAGTGCAAGGTGTACTGGCATATGAAAGTCCCTTAAGTTTTCTCCAGACTGGTAAATACCAGTTATGCTCTTAGCAGTATTGAACAGATTCTCTCCTTTTAGTTCCTCCTTGATAAGAGCCTTGATCCATGGTCCGCCTGGCATAGGTGGGTCTGACTGACCACACAGTGGCTCCTCCATCTCAGACCTTTGTGCGTTAGTTTTCTTCTGCTGATTTTTATACTATTGAAGAAGAATATTTTATATGTTCCCTTTCATATTAAACAAATTTTTCCTCTTTCTGACCTTCAGAGAAGTCACCGCTCATTTCAGTAGTGTTTGTTAATGTATTTATGTATGTTAAGAGCTGCAAAAGTTCCTACTGGAACAATTGTTTTTGAAGGTAGATAAAAGTTTTGAAGGTAACCTCTGTATTGTAATCTGTAGCAGGCAACTGGAAAATTGTACTAATGAGAAACAGAAGAAAAGCAGTGTGAAAATTGTATTATAAATATTTGCTGCATGTTGTACTCTCCTTTTTTTCAACTGCAAGCCATCAATTTACTGACGTGTTTCTTTGGTTATCATGTCATTTTACCTAGACGATAAGCCTTTTGATGACCTGTGAGCATAGAAATAGTCCTTATTTTCAAGTTTTTGTGGAACTATCAAGTTTATTAAAACATGAGGTGTTGCTGCAGAAGCCAAGGTTTAATGTACCTTGAACAGCATCGTGCCTGTGACTTCTGTAACATCCTCTGTGATCTCCCCAACTGCTGCAGCACCTTTTCCTCAAAGAACAAAAGTACTGTCTGGGACTTTTTGAACCACAGGTTGGAGAAGGGGAAAACACTTAACATCAGAGTGGGTCAGTCATGCTGTGCAGATATCTGCATAGGCCAGTGATGAGAGCTAAAGTATTGGTATCTTTTAAACTGTCAGTTTCAGTCTTACAAAGACAATTTCAGTCCTGCACCAAGTTATTTCCTATCTATGGAAACTATCAGTCAAGCTAGTGCTTTCATTTTCATAACACCCCATCACCACTGCTGCCACCACTACCCAGAGATCCTGCTCACAGTTGGGATTTTCAGTACTTAAATATAACTTCTCACCTACACTATGAAAATCTTAAGACTGGCACGGCTGCATTTAGTTCGTGAATGTTCCTTTCTAATAGCTAACTTTTTACATAATTTCTGAAATGAAAAATGGTAAGAGAAACTCCCGTATGTCCTTAAGTCTTCGTGTACAGCTGCTACAATAATAGCAGAAAAGCAAGAATATCCATGTAATGGCAAAGACTGGATTTCAGGTGAAGCATGGCAGACGCCTGATGCTGGGACTTCAGCTGGGACAATTATTCCATTTACAGTCAGTGGCTCTCATAACTTAGGCTCTAAAGTTACACATCTGAAGCCTATACAAAAATAAGTAAAACCTCATACCTCTTCATTTTTATGTAACTTTCTTCCTCAAGAATCTAAAGATGGTATGTGTGTAATAAAGGTGCAATGAAGCAATGGGTAGTCATCAGTAAGAAAATACTGTTGAAGAAACAGTAATTCAGGCAGAAAAATTCAAGGATGAGAACAAAGGATAGTATTGATATGTGGAAATGCAAAGGGAACACTTCATGCCCTTTCAGGTTTAACGTGTTTCTTTTCCTACATTTTTGCAATTACAGATAGACAGGATCACCAGGCTGACTCCTCTTGTTGGTGTGGAGGGTTGATATTGATAACCTTTTTTAATACTTTTCAAATCTCCAGGTTTTGGTACAAAATAGTAGGTTCTCAGGAGATGCCTGGATAAAATAAAATCCATGGAAGCTCTCCCATATGTATTGTCAAGATCTTGGTATTTATTTGTTGTTAGAAGAAAGAAAATGAGTAAGAGGAGAGACAAAAGTATACAGTAGTATCAGCTATGTAGAAAAAATATCTCAGAGAAGACCAGAAAAAGACTAATATCTTTGCCCTTTTACAAGACTTAAGAAAAAATGACATTCAGAAAATTCAAATTCATGAAAGGCAATGTTTTACATCCAGTCCACAATTAAAATAGAAAATGTTTAACTTTTCATTAACATAGAAGCTGCTAGGGCTGGGCTACAGTTAATTGTGAATTGGACATTTCCCAGTTGCTGCCCTATCAGAATGCTACTTTGGATTTCAGATTCACCCTTTCTCTTCCATCTTTATTCATATTTCATAATTGCTAAGCCAACACCAAAGGGTCTGCTAGCATGTTTATATCAGCATTACATTTTTTGTGATTGGGAAAGAAAATGGTATTGTAGCTGATTAACAAAACTTTTCGATTGAGAAACTTGACAGGCACATCAGTGGCTTACAAAATTTAACCTCCAAAAGTGCAGTTAGGCAACTGAAGAATATTTGTTTGTGTACAGCTTGAATTGTTGTAAGAGTCAGAAAAAAATGTCTGGTTTTCTCTTTTGTAATTTGTACTGTTCTCCACCTGTCCATATTGTCTTTAGTCATTTCAAGAGTTCTTGGCATTGTTAATTCAGTAACATGCTGTGTTAACTATTGTCATGCCCCATCTTTCTTTTATTAATGGTTAAACTTCATTTGTCTACAGTTCATGATGATGAAAATATTATAATTCAAAAGGAGAGACTTTTGAAAAGTATGGGCAATAATGGTCACTCTAAAAGGTTTGTCATCTGTAAGGTCTGACAAAGTGGCTGAGGTCTTTTCAAAGTGACAATCCATTCTGAACAGCCAGACTCCAAAAAGTTAGTACCTCCTCCACCTGATGATTCCACTCCTACCTCCCCAGCCTTCATGTCACACATGTCACACACACACACTTTAATTCTGTGTTTAAACTGTGTATATGTTTCTTCGGTCTCTGCATGCGTCCCACCATGATTCTGTTAATTCTCCTAAGAAATACTGCTTTATCAACTAACTATCAGATAACTACTTGTTGTGCCCTTTGGGAACAAGACAGAGCGGGATATGACTGTAATTAGAACTATATATCAGAAAATAGCTATTTCAAAACCTTTCTTTTATTTTACATGGCTCTCTGCCAGGAAGGATAGGGACCTTTCCCTCCCTATCTGCATAGTAGAAATCCATAACAGTCTTACCAAACCTGAAGTTAATTTATACAGTTTTGGTTTTCTGAGTTGGTCAGTAGAATAAAAAACAGGTGGCTCTTCGAGGTTGTTTGAAATTGGAAACTTTACCTACAGTTTATAATATAGCAGAATATAATGTCACAGCCTATTTACAAACGTACTATTTCTACATTCAGAATTGTTTCAGAGATAATCCTTAGAAGATTGCACCTTCAGTTGAAATCAAGTAGAGTTGTAATTAAAGGTATCTCCATTACCGGCATAATAGCCAGGGTACCATGAATACAGGAATATATAAATTGTGCCATTCCTTCTGTATCTGACCTGAACACGTCTGTGGTTACTGTGCTTTATTCTCTGTACTACCAGGATTCAGGAGGGTTCATTAGCTTGGACGGAGTCAATGGAGTATCGTTGTAGTCAATTTTGACCTGAAAGTAATGTGTCTGCATTCACCCAGTGTTGCCACTTGACCCAAGTCCTCCGGGCAGTGGGAACACTGGACTGTCATTGGTACCAGTCAGTTTGGACCTGCCTGCAAAAACATCCTCAGCCTCTGAACACAAACTTATTCTGCAAGCAGCAGAGCTATATTTAGCCATCACCTCATCTTGCGAACTGAGACTACTTGACCATCCTCAATCTATATTAAATCAACTTGAGTATCTGCTTTTGTGGTTTAGTTTTCCTGCTTCATCAATAATAGAGTTGACTGTGAAGTCAAAGTAAAAGCTAACATCCGAAATGAACTGCGAATTTTAATGGATTGTGGTAGGGAGTTAAGACATATCTAGTGAATGCATCGGGAGAAGGTAAGTCAATTCTAGGTGTGCAGTCAATGTAGACAGGTTAAAACATGTTAAACATGGTGTGATTACTGTCATTGACGTGTGAAGTGCTGTCACTGGTAGAGTTTTGTCTGATGAATGTGTTACATCCGTCTAAATAGTCTTGCTGTAACACAGGATACAAGTATTCCCAACAATATTGTTTCTGTAGTATTGCAGAGATCCCTAACGTCATGAGGGATAATTCCCAAGAATTAGCTGTTGGCTGTCAAAAGGGCAGAAAGTAAACCAGGCTGATTAATCTTAGTGACTGTTACTCATCCATCACCTGCTTTCCCTTCAAAGTAGCTACTCCCTTGCTAGTCAAGGGAAGATAAATCTGTAGGGGGATGAAGAAATGTGTATGCTGCTCCTGCATTTGAGTGAAGAGGACTTTGATCCTAATTTATGCTGTGTCATCAGTAATAATATAGAGAATATAAAGAAGCATTTGTATTTGGTGCTGAGGTAATGGTGTTGAACCTGCTTTGGTGCAATTACCAGCTCAATGAGAAAGTCCAGCCCTTCTTGCAGGGAGCACACTTGCCTTCCCTGAGTAACTGGCTGTGCTGTGGGAAAAACCTCTGGCTTCCCATGTCTCCTGTGTGTGGGACTAAAGTACACAGGGTTTTTCTGAGCTTCTGTTCTTGGTCTACAATATGGGAAACCAAAAAGGGAACCAAAAATGGTGAAACTGGTAAATCAAATAAATGTGGGGTGGCAGAAATTTATTTATAGAATAGAATATCCTGAGTTGGGACCCACAAAGGTCATCACAGTTCAACTTCTGGTCCTTTGCAGGACACCCCAAGAATCACTCCATGTTGCCTCAGAGTATTGTCCAAACGTATCTTGAACTCTGTCAGGATTGGTGCTGTGACCACTTCCCTGAGTAACCTGTATCAGTGCCCAACCACCCTCTGGGCAAAGAACCTTTTCCTAATATCCAAACAAACCTTCCCTGTCACAACTTCAGGCCATTCCCTCAAGTCCTGTCACTGGTCACCACAGAGCAGAGATCAGTGTCTGCCCCTCCTCTTCCCCTCCTGAGGAAGTTGTAACTGCAATGAGGTCTCCCCTCAGTCTCCTCCAGGCTGAACAGACCAAGTGCCCTCAGCTGCTCCTCATATAGCTTCCCCTCAAGGCCCATCTTTGTTGTCCTCCTCTGGATGCTCTCTAAGAGCTTAGTATCCTTCTTGTATTGTGGCACCCACAGCTGCACACAGGGACTCGTGGTGAGGCCACACTAGTGAAGAGTAAAGTTGGACAGTCACCTCTTTTGACTGCCTCCAGGTTCTTTCTAACCTTTGGAGAGAACGCTTATGCTCAGCCCTGCCTGACACACTGTAGTTATGGCAGCTCTGAACCTGTGTTCTGTGTTGGGCTTTCCTCTGCAGTTTCACAGCTACAGTGCTGGGTGGGAGGCAGCACCAAAACCACGTGAAAATAGCAATAATAGAGCAGTTTGTTGCTCTTTTTAGCAGATAGTCTGATTGTAGATGTGTTTCGGTGTTAAATGGCAGTTAGTGAAACCAAATGTTTAGAGAATGTCAAACATGATTTGTTAATGAAAATTGTGATTTAAATATTTTTTGAGTGATTATTCTTCATGCTATCCATGTATACAGGTGAGTCACCTTCTGCTGAATCACTGAATGGTTGCCTCCCAGCAGCAGAGTGCAGGGGTTTCCCATGTGACAAGTGGGAAACTACCAGTAGTATCTGAGGAGAAAGGCTGTCCTATCACAGGCTGACCTTTGAAACTGGGGACATACAGCACAGCATGATTTAGTGATCAGAAAGGGTGACCAGTGGTGAAGCCTTAGGAAATCTGTATCCTGCTCTGCTCATAGTTCCTTGTATGAGTAGAATAATTAATCTTATCTTCCTTGAGCTCTATTATGCATTCATGTGAAATGGAGATGTCATTATGCATTCACTTCATAAGGCTATTGTGAAATCTAAAGAAATCTTGCAGCATGACAAGATTCCCTGCTCTCCTAGTTTAACCCTTATGTTTGATCCCCTTTAGATTGTGCAGAATTGTGAATGTCACTGCAAAACTATTTCCAGGGATTTGTGTAGAAGAGCTCTCTTCAGATGGGAAACTTGATATTTATTCTCCCCTAAAAAGTGATTCTTCCTAGGTCTAATTGATTTTTAAAATGTGAAATTACCAATTACAGCTTTTTCAGCTGCTTTATTTCACATTTGCAAAGCTCAGGGTTTTTACATGATATGAGGAGTTCAACATCAGCATAATTATGTGGAGTGTTTGTTCTCTGTCCTACTGCTCTACCTCCCCACCTGTTTTCACTTCAGCTCCTCTGATCCAGAAGTTCATGTCCTGCTGTGTGAGCACAGCTGCAATTGTGCTGTGGTCTGGATGACAACATGGCCCACCAAATAGATTGTATCATACCAGCATAACATGGGGGAAAAAAAAGGTGCATTGTCATATGAAGGCAGGAGCTTGGTGGTGGAGAGGAAATTCCAAAAAAATGGCATTGTTGCAGAAACAAAGAAGATCTCATGTCCTTATGGGGAACAAGCTCCTGTCTCTGGGAGTGTCTTAAAGACAGATGAATTATTTACACTCAGCTAAAGTATCATACAAGT
The DNA here is from genome assembly GCA_013396695.1 of Sakesphorus luctuosus. Taxonomy (NCBI): domain Eukaryota; kingdom Metazoa; phylum Chordata; class Aves; order Passeriformes; family Thamnophilidae; genus Sakesphorus; species Sakesphorus luctuosus. The sequence goes on from VWZD01010847.1 coordinate 959,498, forward strand.
GTGCTGGTTTTTCACTGATTCACTAAAGAACTACAAGGCTACACCCTGGCTCCATCAGTGTCATTTGATAAGTGCTGTGAATGCAAAATTATTGTAAGAAAAATGTTAATGTTTAGGAGAAGCTTGAGAAAGATCTAATTAAACAAGGACTGGGACAGCGCGGGAATAGTTTAAGTGTAACTAATAAATTATGAAATGTGTTGCAAGCAGAACATACTGAGCATGAGTTTATTAAAGAGGGATCTAGTGATCTTGGAAGATGATCAAAATGTCTGTGTAGTTCAGAAAGAAACACGGATCCTGATGTGCCCTGTCAGAAGAAAAGAAAGTAAGACTGACTGCAGTGGTAGATATCTGTGTAATCCAGTTCTAGTGCCTTGTTGCATGGCCAGTGATTTGTGCAGAACAGTAGCTGTTCACAACTTCTTGCTGCTCTGCCTCAACTACATCTTGCCATATGAATTGAAGCAGCCAGTTAACCATGCCTGTTTTCCTTTCAGGGCAAAATAACGTCTTCTAATTCCTGTTTTCAGGGAAAATGTGGCTTTATATGCCTTGCTGTTCAAATTCAAAAGATGCTCATTCATAACAGGCCATTCTTTCACTAATTTTGTAATCTTCATTCTCAAGAAAATTAATAGTGCATGGGGAATTTGTGTGTTGTATATTTTTTCATGTTTTATACAGATTACCTTTTGAACAGATTGTCCTGCTGAGCATTTGGTGTTTGCTGCCTAAGTAACATGGAAACATTCAAAAGGTGCATCTACACAGAGCTTACTGCATATAGCATATTTGCATTGTGTAGTGACAGATCATATCTTTTAGGTAACTTCTGGAAATACTAGATTAATAAAATACCCCTGTCTTTTTAAATGAGAGATCATTACTGCTGGATTTTATTAGCAGTATTATGTTCAGTTAGTTTCCTCTGTGACTAAAACAAGTGTTACTGTGTGTCTCATGTCTTCCTTTCTTAAGAAGCAGCCAGGCGTGGGAGTAGAGGCACTTAGGAAACCCCCCATGTAAGTTCTGTGACTCCTTGTAGACCACCCCCGTTAAATGCCTAGGCCTAAAATGAGGTAAAATGCTCTTTCGTAAAGTTGTGTCAGATAAGGCAGTGTGCAGGACATTATTTTCATCTTATGAAAACAGAAATAATTCCTGTCTTCTGTGTTTTAGTTGTGTAAATAAGGTTAGTGTCTGTGGTAAGCAGAGCAGGGACAGCGTGTTGTTGTGCAAGCAGGAGTTTCAAAATTTTAAAATGTTGATTCTTTTATTACAACTTAAGCCTAGTTTGAGTTTTTCCTTTGCAAAACTATATCTAATTTATACCAACCTCTCAATTTTTTCCCAGAAGCACTTCATGCTAGAGAACCTCATATGCCAGTAATATGTAGAACAAGGAAGTCCACATAACTAACAGGTACAAAGTGCCACTAGTTATAACCTCCAGAAAGAAAAAATTAAGGGAGCTGGATCCAGGACAGTTACGTCTTTTACAAACTTGGGAATAGCCGCCATTGACCAGTCTGTATTTGGAAATCCAGGTGCTGTTGTGTTGAACCCTAAGTGTAATTAAAAGGTGTTTCCATTTTTTTATTGGGGGTAAACTCCAGCCGTTCAAACACTGGCAATTTCTTACTGACTTGCAATACTGCTAGTGCAGCTGTGTTCCTGAGACTGTTTTTTACTCATAATCTGCTTATAGGACTTGTTTCTTGTGTTGTACCATCAGGATGATCTTGCTGGCAAGTTGGGTTTTTTTTGTTTTAGATTATGTGGAATTAGTTCCTCAAGTGTTCTTTGAAAACTTTTATTTTTTTCACTTCACTTTATATTAATTTTTCCTTAATGTAGCAAAACATCAGGCAAAAAAAAATATTTTCATCTGGAATTTGTAAGGGGTTGCTTAAGTTACTCATGGTTGATATTTCTACACTGTTGACTTCTGTACGTGAAAATGTGTGTGGGTGCAGTAGGTACGATGCTAACTTTGATTAGCTTTAGTGAACTCAGATTAACCAACTTAATCCTCCTTTTTATATTTGTATCCAACTATTTACAGGACTGGGCCAACATATGAGAACCAGAAAATTAAAGTGACTGTAAACAAGTAAAATTGATGAAGTAGTTTATACTGCCCAGATGTGACATTTCATAAAGAAATGTCAGTATTGAAAAACTTAATTTTTAATAACTTCCTAATTTATTAGTATGTGACATAGATAAGATACATTATTGCATATTATATACTTACTGTGACAGCCTTCCAGTAACATGAAAACAGTGGCTTTTTATCTTTCTATTCTGTGTGCCACTAGGAATTATGAAACTTTTCTCCAAAGACACAGGGCATGCACCAGAGAGAGTGCTGTTTTTACTTTTACCTGCCATTTTATGGACAGAAATTACTGCATTTGGCCTTTTCTTTCTCACATTACATTTTGTTTGTTTTGACCAGGGAGTAGTAGATTGTAGGCACACATGGTCAATATCCAGCGTAATCTCCTGGAAGCAGGAAGTCAGTTCTGATAAGTAGTTAGGCTCTTGAGCTTTGCATTATGCTCAGCCCCTGTGTCTCTGGAAACAGAGCCTTCAGTCACTCAGAGTCAATGCTGGCAACAGCATCTTATAGGTCAACAGATAAATTAATGTAGAAAGTGTTCCGGCCTCCTCTCCCAGATCCTCAGATCCAGATTCATGGCATACTTAACTTGTCCTTTGCTGAAGGGCAGTACCACGCTCCCTGTCTTCCCCACCTCCAGTGATGTGTTCCCATCAGTCATTGAGCCTTTGACTCAAGTCTGTCTGTCAGGTCACTGCAAGCTCAACTCCACAAAAAAATGTCATCTGTTGGATCAATGAGCTCGTGGGTAGTTGTGATGTTGTTAGATCTGATGAAACAGAAGTACTGAGAATATGCAGCCTGAGAAAGGATTGAGTGGGACCACCCCTTCCCCCTCGTACTTGCAGGTAGATGAAACTAAATGCATTGTAAAATTGTGCCCACGAGTTAGAAGAATGATTCTTCCTAGCCCTTGAATCAAAAGCTAATGATATCAAATAATGATAAGGATGACAAATAGGAGGAAAGGAGGGGAAAGAGCAAGAGGAAGAGAAAGGCAATTGGAGGTATTGAAGGAGAAAAAGTACCAAGAAAGACGGAAGTAGCTAGAAAAGCAGAAAGAAAGATTAAAGAAAAATCAGGAGATTTTATATTGACAATGTTAGCAAATCCATGTAAAAATTAGGAAACACCTTGCCCTGGTGATAGAGCATACTGTCCTTGGCCTTCAAATATGATGGATGCTTCAGTCTCAAGAAACAATTCTTCTGTTTTTCTGGGCAGAAGTGAAATGCCATTGCTTTGTGAGCAGTTCACAGTAATAACCTGGATGCTGAAAGCTCAAACCTTTGTCCTCTATGAGCTCAGTCTGGGTGAAGGAGGAGGGAAAAGCCACAGGCACCAGTGCCTGTCCTGAGAATCATTTACTGCAGAACAGGCACAGCCCTGAGAGGCTGGTGAAAAGCCCTTCTGAAGTGAGTTTACCACCCCAGGATGCTGGTTCATAAGTGGGCGGCTAGTGTGGATGTGGCTTTCATGAAGCCTCAATCCCGAGGTCCCGGTTTCCCTGAGCTGCCGCCGTTTCCCACGGGCAGCCCGGCCCGCGCAGTTCCCAGCGCCGCCACCAGGTGGGGATGGAGAGGCGGCGTGTCCCGGGGCGCTCCGCGGCTCGCCCGGGGCTGCATTTCCAAAAGCGGACACTACGCAAACCCCTGTGTTACTCAGTTCCCTCAGCTGGCTCGGAAATTCTGTCATCTCCATACAGATCTTCCCAAGTTCATTCATGTAATTCAAGCTGCAAGATCTGGAAAAGGTTTATAATTGTAATGTATTTTCTGTGTGGTTGAGAGCAGCTTCCTACAGTTAATTGGTTTGTTGTTTCGTTTTTTTACTTTGTCATTAGGGAGTTAATTTAGTTTTCTAATTAATTCGTATAGAAGGGTAGTCTAGAAGTTCCGCTACTTTGAAACTTGCATGTGACAGTGTTTCCTGTCCGTCTGTTTTCACAGCTAAGAACATCTTTGGTTTTGCTTTGTTTCTGCAGCTATTTGATGCTATTAACTGCCTGGCAAAAGAGAATGTCCGGTTGCTTGTGCTGGGCCGCAAACATATGCTGTTTAACTCTTCGAATTGGAAAAGAGAGATTATGAAGGAGATGCAGAGTAAGGCAGACTTCTTCTTTGCTGAAAATATGTAAGTTGAAAAAACTGTCTCAATATAATGGTGACCAACATCTGATTTATGTGGATTTTGCTGCAGTACCATTACTTGTGTCTAGTGTCTCTATCTCTGTGTGAGTGTGTGTGTGCGTGTGTGTGTTTTAAAAACCAATACATATTAAATGTTGCATATTAAATGTTACATTGTGAAGAATTTCATCACTTGGAATCATATTGACAACTGTAAAGTTTATTAGGATTTATGACTGGTAAAACCACTGCAAAGAGCACAATGCCCTGAACTTGCAGAACTTGTAATAGCGTCAGTGTACAGTTGTGGTCTGCTGCTTTTTGGGGGTATACTGATGAGTTTTAGCAGTTCTGTTCCACACCGCTCTGTAGTATAGATACATATTGTTGTATTACCAGATTGTGATAAGAGGGAAAAATGCTCTGTGTACCATGCAATTAATTTGAATTATACTCTAGCTTTTGGTGCCCTGTGGTTAGCAGTTTTTTATTTTGCCAGGGAACTAGAGTAGTGATGGGAATTTTCAGTGTTGCTGATGAATAAATCTCGGATCAGCATTTGAATCATTTCCTGCAAACCACTTACTGCTTTGCGAATGATGTTTATCTTTTCCATTTGTTTTTTTAAGCTCTGAAGATGATGCCTTCTTGTTATATGCCACTCTCCGATCAGGCAAGCATTGCAAGTTCGTTACTAGAGACTTCCTGCGGGATCACAAGGCTTGTCTTTCAGACAGTGTGACGCGTCATCTGTTCCGTAAGTGGCAGCGTGGACACCAGATAGTGTTATTCACTTCTAGAGAAGGAAGGCGTATAAATTTTTTGGTAAGTTTTCTGCTGCAATCAGAAAACGCACAGAGTACATTCATTGAAGATACACTGTTCAAACTCTGGAAGTCAAAACAGTCTTATTGGAGTCTAAGAAATAGATTTGTATCAATGCACTCAAAACTCCCATGTTTAGTGAAAATTCATTGTATTCACAAAGTATGCCACAAACAAGAAAGCTGTCAGAAAGCCAAGAAATTCTGCCTAAATGTTTGAAATATAAATGTAAATACAAGATTGTGTATACAAATCTTTCCAGTGCTGGAAACTCAGTAAACGTTACTGGCACTCAGTAAAACCTGGGTGCCAATGTTTTATTCTATTTTCAATTTTGAAATACCTTATTCTCCTCTGTAGCACTATTATAAAATATCATGCTTTTAATTGGGCAATAGAATTTCATTCATCTTTATTTCAAAGAAGCAGAAAAATACAGGTATTCCAATATTCCCTGTAATATTAACCTAACATATATATAAAATTTCATGAGGGAAAGCCTGGAACAGTCAGGTTTGTAGTCAGTATTCAGCTGCAGAAATTGCAGTCTTCCAAGAATAATATCGTGTTATAGCAGAATACTACTGTTATTGTCTAGGAAATATATCCTTGTGAGCCAGTACATTAACAGAAGTGCAGCTGTTCTAAGGTTTTTCTAGGGAAAAATTCATCAGTCGTGCATTCTTTATGCAATTTTTTTGTTATCTGGTCTGAGTTGTTATTGCCTACTAAAAGGAATACTGACAGATTCATTTTCTTCCTTTTGTGGTTAAAATTGTAAAATAACACTCATAATTACAAACAGAGATAAAGGCTTGTAAGAATGACAGCTTTCCACTCAGTGTTGCCATACATACATTTTGTTTATGGAACCAAATAATGAATGTAGTGTTACCTGAGTGACACAGCTTTAGCTACACCCTGTTTACATCTTTGTGCAGAGGGGCTAGTAATTTGCACATCCTAATTCCCATACAAGTGATTTGGAGGATGGATATTCCCAGTCATAAATGTCTTCTAGATTATTCTGAAAGCTGTCACAGAAAAGTAGACTTCAAGACTATACATACAGAGTGATTGTATATCCTGACAACTGTAACTGCCAACCAGTGATGTTTCTTTTGTATTTGTGTTATATATGTTGAAATAGCGTACCTATAACATAGTAGACCAGAAATATTGTTTGTTATATTTGTTTGGTTTATTCTGAAAGTGTTTGTGATAAACTCTTATTTGTCCTTGTGACAGAGCAAGTCAGTTCTGTAAAGAAATACACTGCAAGAACAAATACAAGATGCCATTAATGTCATTAAATCCTCTCAGTTCAAGCCTCTAAACTCCACATCCAGAGCTAATTCCCATATGATTTCATTTAACTGAGCAGAAAAACAGTAATTTTGCTATTTCTAGAAATTGAGTGCATTATGTTAAAATTATTATTATCTGATGCTGAATTTTAACCATTTATAATGACTCCTAGACCACAAAATACTAGAAGATATTTTAGTTTTTCCTCCAGTACTAAAATTTAGAATTTGTTTGGTGTAAGGATGTAAAATGAGAGTTGGTAAAAGAGATGAAACTATGGAGATTTCTAAGGTAAGCCCTGGAAGTCATAACTACCTCTAATTGGTATTTTAGTAATATATTGTATAAAGTCTAAAACAATGTTTTTGCTGTCTTTTCCCAACAGCCAGCTTTCCGTTATGACTGTGTGGTGCAGACTACAGGTGATACGTGGCATATCCCCTATAAAGACGTTTTTGAGGAAAAATATTCATATCAAGTACCAAGAAAATGGCTCTGCATTCAAAAGAAATGATGAAGAATGTAATTGCACAAGCTGAAGCTGCTTTTTTGTTTTTTAATCATTGCTGACTGTGAGAACTTGGGAGGACAATTATGGGATTAATATGTGAGGCCTGTAACTGAGGAAAATTCAGTGACTGCATTTTGTCAAAATCATTTCTTCAGTAAATCTGTTAACATCCTTGCTGGTCTAGCGGAGATGGATTAGGTCCATTATTTCCATCTTTACAGGCAGTTTCTGTGATTTGAATTAAAACTTGATTTTTCCTCTTGGAATTTGGGGGGGTTTTGCCTTTTTTCTTTTGTCTCAAACTTTTTGTCTACACTGAAATTCATAACCTCTGTACTTCAAAGAAATTAAGCGGACTTACAAAATGCCTTCAAAGTTTGTGAGGCTGACCTTGCAACAGTGTTGCACAATGTTTCCCTCTAATAAATGAGGCTAAGGGGGACAAATGGTATGTTTACCTTTTGCCAGGCACACATAGACCTACTACTTCCTCACACTAATTAGAATTCATTTGATCACATAGAGTGCAAGAGATTTTTTTATAGCAACATGTATTAATATATTGTTTGGAAGAATAAGGAAACAACCAATGGAATATTTTGTGGCTCTTTCACTCTAAATTTGCTGCTTCTGATGGGATTTCGTATCAGTGCAATACTTTGCTTATGGGAATGCATGGATTTGTTAAATGAAAATTGATAACTAGAAATTCTTAAAGACAATAATAGGACCAAACTGATTTTTGTAGAGACATTTCTATAAAACCTATCCCAAGTTATAAAGCAAGAAAAATAGTATAAATTACAGGAAAAGTATTCTAAGTTACTATTTTTAAGTGTGTGTATGATAAACATGTTTGTTTCTTGCACTTTAATGCAAGCCTTTTTCTCCCCAAAACATAGAAATGCCACATAAATCTCAGATGAAATATCATGGTGTTAATGATTCAGACAAAAGGTGGAGGGAGGAATCTTTTCTCTCCCTACCAACACAAAGGTTTGGGGAGTTGAAGTGCCAGGACCAAGAACAAAGGTATGGTTGATGACTCTAGATTCCAACTTAGTGGTGGGGTGGAGGTGAGGAATGGACCCCCAGTACCTGGGAGGGGTAGAAGCTTTTCCTGTGTGCTGGCTTCAGTTCATTTTTGGTGGCTGCTGTGCCTAGGAGCTACCATTTGCTGGACTCGGGAAGGTGTTTGGAGCGAGCTGAGTTGCTCCAATTTTGGCCACCCACCACCCCAGCTCAGCTCTGGTGTTCTGTGCTGCTCATCAGAGGGAGAGGAGAGGGAGAGAGCCTTGGGTTTCTGCTACAGATCCCTTTCCTGAGCCAGCTTTCCGTCTGCAGAGGGGTGAGTACACCACTGCCAGCCCCTGTCCCCAGTTTCTCGTCCCTGATTGGAGGATGAAGAGGGGACTCAACATTTGCCTGCCATCCTTTTTCGTGGCTTTCGTCTCCCAGGTGAGTCATTTGGAGGAGTCAATACCTCACCCTCACCCTTTCGTCTTTGTTTTACTGGAGGACTGTAGGTGAGTTCGTGGCCAGCTGAGGTGCGGCAGCGACCCTTGCTGTTTGTAAATATAATTGCACCAAAGGAGCAAAGACAAAAATTCAGTTTTATTTAAAGAGTGTGTTCTTTTCTTTGAGGGGCACAGTGTAGTTGTTTGTTCTGTCCTAATTTTTGTTATATATATATGTGTGTATATATATATATTTAGTTAAGAACTATTATCCTCTGTTTCTATACCTTTTTCTGATTAAAACTCCTAAATTTCAAAGCTGCAGTGATTCCTTGGAGGAGGTTCTTCTTTCCTGGTCCATGTAAATATCTTACTTTTCTTCTAAACTAAGACACATGGTTTTGACACATTTATCTTGTTTGCTGAAAAATCCTCTGTTTTACATTGAGATGAACCATGCAGATCTTTTTATATAGAACTTACAGTTCTGACCTCTTGCAGTGCCCCATGACAAGCTCCCTCAGGATTGCTGGCACTCAAGTATGTTCTCTGCTATTTGTTTTACCACAACAGAAAGCAATCCTGATGCTCTATTTCTGGTATCAGTTTGTAAAACAACAGGTGTGATTGCATACAGGCATGTCCTTCAGATACTATGCAGAAGGTGTAGAGGAGCTGGCTGCCTCTTAAGGTAACATTGAACCTTGGTTTTGAATTCATCGTATCATTAGTAGTGTTCATCACAGACCCCTTTTCTTACAAAACATGACAGCTACTATGGGGTCCTGCAGAAAAAGCAGAGAGATTGGACCTACTTCTCTCATTCCTCAATACTTTTAATTTGTCAGAAGATTGCTTTTACAATTCTGTAAGTCAGAGAACTGCCATATCTCTTTGAAAGTGCCAACACTGCTTTTAAACTAAGTATCTGCTCCTGTACAAGACCACTTAGCAGTTGCTCTGTATAAGGCTCCCTTACCCTCTGAAGTTCCACAAGAGCATAAGCTGGTGTGAATCAGTGCTGTTACAGTCCTGGTTTGGTACCAGCTCTTATGGCTGGGCAGCCTGAAGCAGTTCAGACCTGGGTCATCTGAATGCAAACCCCTTAAAAATTTGTTTTGGCTAGGTCAAAACCAGCATTGTTGCACTGAACTAGCACCATTGCACAAGGACTGGTACCTGTGTGGGAGTGGGGCTGAAATGTCAGGCTGCAGAAGGTGGGTGGGTCCCTGCAGCTCTGCCTTAGGTCAGCTTTAGCTGCACCTTCAGGTTATCCGTTTCATTGCCAGGCATATTCATCTGTTGCAGTTTGTATTTTACCTCACCCTGGTCATTAACAGACAAGCACAGGATCAACATCTAACTGGAATAAATGCATCATCTACTTCCTTTTGTCTGAGGATGGTCCCTAATGAGTCACTTGTGTTTCACTGCAAAAACTGTTCTTAACAGAGATACCATAATTCCTTCTAAATGATACTTCCTAAATACACATTACTAATGTATTTAGGGGACAATGGAACTGGAATTTACAACTGGAAGGTGTTCCAACGTCAGTGTCAGATCTTAGACTTTTATTCCTATATTTGGTGCTAATACACTGCTCTGTAGATCCTTACAGAGAATTAATGGTCTCCTCTCTGGAATCAAAGAAGAAACATTAGTGATCAACCTACAGACTTTTTCATTTGTATACCACCTGTTACATAGATGCACACAGTCTCCAGAGGCTTGGTTCTGACTGAGTTTATTTATTTGCATTTTATTTGTGTGTGAAATAACATTTATCTTGTGTTGCTGTAAGTCTTCACATTTTGGATTACTGAAACAGTGCATTTCAAGATAACAGTGAATATGAGGATTTTCATCTGAGCACATAAAGGGAATTCTGAGCGCTTCATTGGCAATAAATGTGGGAACCAAACCAAAGCATTGCAACATCTACCAGCAGATCCAATTGACATCTGCAGCTGTTTATACAGTGGTACAGTAAAAATTCAAGGTAATTTGTTAGATAGGAGGTTCATGCTGAATGCCAGAGAGGCAAGTCCGGCAAACAGTACAGAAATTGGTACCCAAAACCACACTGACTGCTGTTGGCTGGCACACTGAGTGGGGAGAACAGGAATAGGAAGAAATGAGCCCTTAGCCTGCTTCATGCCATGGAGACAGAGACACACTGGCAAGGTAAGAGCTGAGGAAGACTGAACTGATTCAGCCTGTCGAGCTGTTTTGTGAATAGTTTCATCTCCAAGATCACCCACTTTTTGCTAATACATTAAAAAGATGTCAGTGTAGGAGTACTCCCTTGGGATCCAGCAGCACAGAATGTAACTCTCATATGGTTGATCAGAGGTGATGAGCATTAAACCAAAACCACATTATTGCTCTTCTGAAACAATGCTGTGCTTTGGAACCTGACAAATTTGCTATGTAGATGGAGCAAACTTCTGGAAACTATACCCTGAAAATATCATAATTTCCACTCCATCATGTCCATGGTACTGAACAACTGTTACTTTTCCTTGGTCTAATTCAAATATGGAATCTTTGATTCCAAACTTCTGAATTTTCTCAGTTACTTTTTGGCTATCAGACTGAATGCTTGATCCTTACTTTCATTTTCCCATACCCTTTTTGTCAAGAGAAATAAAAAAGACATTAAACTCCAGTGTTACAGAATGGAAGAACTGTGAGGGTAGGGGTCATCATCTTGGAGAAAGTGCTCTTAAAAGACGTAGAGGTCATAAGAATCATGAGTGTTCTGGAGGGGATACCTAGGGATTGATTGCTTGCTGTGTCTTCCAGTATAAAAGTGGCATCAAATGGTACTGGCAGAAAGAAGGTTCAGATACGGGGTGAGGTTTCAGACAAAACCACACAACGTGTTACACTGAGCAACTCTTTGCCACAGCGCGTCCTGGATTCGAGTTCACGTGAGTTCATGGGGAGACAAGCAAGTTCATGAAAGAGAACCGGCAAGGGTTACTAAATAACCAGACACAACCTCTGTCTTGGGAAGTCCCTCCAGATGGCTGGAGACTGGGAGGGGACTGGGGGAGTGTATCATTAAAGGTGCTCTCTGTAGTCTGGCTGTTTTTCCTTGGGCATCCCCTTTTGGCCACAGGTGGGGACAGAACAGTGGGCCGGACTCCTGTGTCTGAGCCAGCAGACGTGGTTGTACGTTTTCACGTTCTCTGTGTTCCAGTGCTTGCACCACACCTTTAAACATTTCACATCTGCCCACAAAGTGCCTCCCTAGCGAAAGGGACAAACTGCGTCTCGTAATACATAGCAAGACATTTTCTTCTCCCCTAGTAAAAATAAGCAAGAATTTTGAAAAATTTGAGAGCACAGACTTTCAATGTGTGGTGTACACAAAATACACCTGTATTCTGCTAGTCCAACAAGGAGTAAGCTCATCTAATAATAATTTTAACAGAGGTGTGGATACCAAAACAGCTTTTCCAATTTTCTTAATGACCAACTTTAAAAAAAGTCTTCCCACAAAGAGTAGGGGAACTCCAACATGATGAAAGGCAAAAAGAGCACATATTCACGAGTTAAAATGTGGGGAATTTCCCTTTGTACTGGACACTGATAAAAAGTCTTTTAAACATCACAATGCAGCTGTGGAAACATTTGAGTATCTTAAATATGTTTTTGAGGATTTGCTTTAAAAATATACTCATTAAACAGAACACATGGAAGTAGTTAGTTTGGAAGACCAGGCGGGGTTTTGTTTTCCTGGCTGGTGATGCTTTCCTGCCGTTGTTGCTGTTCCCGGGGGCTGTTGTGTCGCCGTGTGAGAAATGAACACGGTCTTACTACAATCAAGATTAGTTGAGTTAGAATAAGATCTCTTTCCTTTATTTAGGGTTTCTTTTTAAATTGCTGTTATTGCTGTGTTTTCACAGGTTATTGCCGTCTTCTAAATTTAAGAGGAGAATTTTCCTACACCTGTGATTCAGGACACACCGCGCAGCCCGAGCGGACGCGGCTGTCCCTGGGCACGGCTGTCCCCGTGTCCCTGAGCACGGCTGTCCCCAACACAGCTGTCCCCGTGTCCCTGGGCACGGCTGTCTCTGGGCAGGGCTCTCCCCAACACGGCTGTCCCTGTGTCCCCGGGCACGGCTGTCCCTGGGCACGGCTGTCCCTCTGTCCCTGGGCACGGATGTACCCGAGCACGGCTGTCCCTGTGTCCCCGGGCACGGCTGTCCCTGTGTCCCTGGGCACGGCTGTCTCTGGGCAGGGCTCTCCCCAACACGGCTGTCCCTGTGTCCCCGGGCACGGCTGTCCCTGGNAGGGGGCGCGCGACCCGGAAGCGCTCGGGCGGAGGCGGCGGCGGGCCCTGCACGCGGACAGACCCCCGGCGCGCGCCCCCGCCATGTCTCGCGGCTCCAGCGCCGGGTTCGACCGGCACATCACCATCTTCTCGCCCGAGGGCCGCCTCTACCAAGTCGGTGCGTGTCCCTGTCCGTGTCCGTGTCCGCGGGCGCCGACGAAGTGCCCCGTCACCGGCCTGGCCTGCCCGCGCCTCCGCCCTCTGGTGCGGCCCACTCGGGAAAGCCCCACCGAGCCTGGCAGCCCGTGCGGAGCGGGGGCGACGCGGTGCCTCCTGGGGCTCGGGAGCTTCGGATCCCGCCCGGCCTGGTCCCGCCGTGTGCGGGGAAAAGCCTGGTGGGAGCCTGGAGCAGCGGCGGTCCCTGTCGTGCCGGCGTGGGACCTGGGAAAGGGATGCTGGCGTGAAATAAGGAAAACTTAGGGCCAAGGTGGGCTCTCTCGAGTGTCCCCTGCCACGGGGAGGGACCTCTTGTGAGTTCCCGGTGTTTCAGATGCTTGGAGGCCAAGCTTGCAGCTACCCAGCGGCTGTTTATTCCTCCTTAAGTGTTTATTGTGTATCTTGCTAAGCCTGGGAGCACTTCGTTTTGGAATCTGAAAACTACGATAGCTGTTTGAAATGGAACTTGAACTGCCTCAAACCCTGCACGCCAGAGTGACAAAACAGTTTTTGGATGTAACTCATGCACTTTGTTACACCTGAATGTTGTGTGTTCTGTAAGTCGTGGCCTGTGAGGCAGCAGCAACTATCCTTTATTTTCAGGCTCCTTTGAAGAATCTGCAGTTGAGCTGCAGCCCAGCTTCAGCTTCTTCTGTAGGCCACTAATTCTTTTATTCCTGTGTTTGCAGTGCACCAGGTTGTATGGAAGCATGTCATGGTGCTCCGTGTGCAGGATGCTCAGGGACAGCGCAGTGAGCCTGCAGTCCGGTGGGACAGGTGGCTGAGAGTGCTCCTGGAGGACCCTCACAACAGGGACAGATGAATTGCTTTGCAGCGTCATCCTAATGCCATCTTCCCCTGGAGCTTAGTGGCTCTTCCCCAGCTGCAGTGGCTTCATTGCACATCCATTGCACGGCATGTCTACATCCATGTGTTCTCCGGGAAAGGAGGTAGCAGGGATCAGACTGCATGAATTGTCTGTGGTAGCCATTAGTTTATTTAGTGAGTGCCCTTGAGTTTTTCTCAGGAAGGAGCCTATGTGGATTAGGCTTCTTGGGTAGGCAGCCTAGTCTTGTGCAATCCTTTCTCCATGGAGGAACCAGGAAGGTGTCTGTGTGGGGGTGTCTGTACACAGGCAGAAAGTTACTTGTACCAGATACCTGGTACTGACTTGTGTCTGGAGCACGTGTGTACACAACTTGCATGGCAAACATTACACGTACAGACAGCAGGGATGGAGCTTCCTGACACAGACTGCCAGTGTGTCTGTGATGGGAGAGTCCTGGGCTCCGAGCTCCCATTGTCATTAAAACAGGCTGGTTGGTCTGCATCACTTTTCTGGCTGGTTCTGTTGCAGTACTACTTATTGGGAATGTTTTCTCCATTCTGTACTGGAGAGTCTTGGCCTTCTCCCACCTGGGTATATTCAGCCATTAGGTTAATGTACGAGAAATGTGTGTACCTCCAAACCTTTTAACAGTGTCTTAGAAGCAAGTGTCTGCATGTGTATTGGAGAGCCTCTGCACACAGCCTGAAGCTGTCTTAAAGGTATTTTAAGTACCTGTGTGCTATAGGAAGAAAAATAAGTAAATGTGCATAGTGAACTTCAACCAAGAGTGAGCTCACTTCACCTGCAGCCAGGCATGGTCTCACGTGGGTGCCTGTGCCAGCATTTAGCCACAGCATGGGCAGGGATCTCATGTTTGCTTGTGATCAAATATCCAAATATGGCTATTTTTCTTTTATCCTTGTTCCTGTGCTGAATTCAGATTAACTGGGGACTGTCAAGGATGAGCATGGACATGTGTTGCTTTAAGATTGCCTTAAGGCTTGAGGTTTTCCTGGAATTTGGCAGTACAAGTATAGAGATTTCCAGCATAGTGATATCAGACTGAAATGCTTATGCAGTCTTAGGTCTGTCTTCTGCTCCCAAAGCTCAAAGAATTCATGTGCCTTTGAAGTGATCTCATATTAGAAAACTAACAGTTATTTCTCATTACTGGGGTTAAAGTCCCTCAGAACATCAGACTTCCCTTGCTACCTATTACCAGTCTTGAAACGTGATGTTTCTTCCAAGTGGAGTTTTGGGAGGTGAAGAAAATTATGGTCAAATTTCTGACTGTTGTCACGCACTCAGGGAACAGCAAAGGGCTGCTGTTTTCAGAGGGAATGTGTGCTGTTCTACTGAAGTACTTACATAGCAGTAAACAGACTCAAAACACCTCTAGCACCTTGCATTTGTTACACTGTAAGAGCCACTTCACCTTTTGGCCTGTCTCTGAAAACTAAGCAATGGAGATGGTGATAGATCAAGTGCCAGAAGGGTCTGCAGTTCAGCAAGCCTGGTTGTCGGTACTTGTGAGCAAAAAACTGATTTGTGAGGGTACCTGTTCCTGCTGCCACCCAAGTGTCATAGAACCACAGAAAGGCTGAGGTTGGAGGAGACCTCTGGAGGTCATTTTGCCCAACGCCCCGTTCGAGCAGGCACACCTAGAGCTGGTGGCCCAGAACTGTGTCCAGATGGGGTTTCAGTAGTAGAATCTTAGAATCATAGAATCGATTGGATTGGAAAAGACCTCCGAGATCATCAAGTCCAACCCTTGGTCCAACTCCAGTCCATTTACCAGATCATGGCACCCAGTGCCACATCCAATCTCAGTTTAAAAACCTCCAGGGATGGTGAATCCACCACCTCTCTGGGCAGGCCATTCCAATGCCTGATGACTCTCTCTGTAAAGAATTTTTTTCTGATATCCAACTTAAATTTCCCCTGGCAGAGCTTGAGCCCGTGCCCCCTTGTCCTACTGCTGAGTGCCTGGGAGTACAGGCAATCTGTGCCGGTGCTCAGTCACCATCACAGACAAGAAGTGCTTTTGGGTGTTCAGAGGGACCTCCTGTGTTTCAGTTTGTTCTGATCGCCTCTGATTCAGTTGTGTCATTGGGCATTGCTGAAAATAGCCTGGCTCTCCCCTTCTGCTCTCTGCCCTCCCTTCAGGTATTTGTACACATGAATAAACAAGTGTTGCTGAGCCTGGGCGTGGGCTTCAAACGTGACCCGTTTGTGGGCGGTGCTGGCTGATGTCTCCCTGGGTTCTGTGCAGGCTGGCACTGATCCTCCCAGGGGAGGGGAGGTCAGGAGGTGAGCGAAGTTGTGCATCTAGCAGAGGGAAAGGGAGCATGTCCTTTGTGGCATGTTTGGGTAACCAGTAAGTGCTCTGATGTCTTGAGAGTAACAAACACAATGCCAGAAACACGTGACAATCAGCCCTTCTTCAACACTGACTCAGCAGATTGAACATTAAGATCCTGGTATTCCAAGACTTGGTTTTTTCATCTTCAGATTATTACTCTTCTGGTTTACAGTCTAGTCCATAAATGCGAATGCAGCTTTTAAAACAGCTGAGTTTTTTGCTCCTGTTACTTTAGAAGACAGTTTTGGCAATTTATTAGGCTATTTCTGGACATGTTCTAGATTCTGTTTTACTTACATAGCTAACAAAAAGTTCACTTGCATTTACCTGCTGCCTGAAACTTGACTTTCTTGGCCAAGTATTAGGATGTTCTGAATATTTTTCATATATTACCAGATAGTTTTTAAAGTTGTTGTTCCTACGGCTTTAGAAACAGGGAAATTGATTTCACGGATCATTTCAAGTAAATCTTAATCCATTGCACTTATGTGAATAACGCTGTTTAGTTGGCATCTGCCTAGGTTTCATTTTAAAAAGTGAATAAAACCATTGCAATATTTGAATGTCAAGTCAGAAAATGTGATAATAAGGTTAAAACCAGTCTCCTGGGCCTGGTCCATCTTATCAGTTTTCATCTATATCAGTTAAGAACTAGAAAAGAAATTTATCCTTGCAATGGTAACAATGCTTTAAATGCTAAACTTCATGTCAAAAATTCTTCTATAGGAATTTACAGTTACTGTAAGTTAAGGCTGAACCATTTTAATCAAGTGTGGAGCAGCCTTTTTGTTCTAAAACATATTCTGTTGCTGTTAAGTGACTGGTTTTGTGAAGAGAGTCTATGACTTTTAATACTCATCAGCAAGTTCTTGTGCTCATTGTACTGAAGACCTTGAGGACACAAAGTCCTTAAAGTGTTGCACATGTATTAAAGTATAAAAAGGGCATAATGTGGCAAGATTCCTGTACTGGGGGAGGGAGGCAGGTGTGTCAAGGGTTAGTTGTACTGGTATCTCTGACACAAGATTTTTTTATGAAAACTTATGTATTTTTCTAGAATATGCATTCAAGGCCATAAACCAAGGTGGACTTACATCTGTAGCTGTTCGTGGGAAAGATTCTGCAGTAATTGTAACACAGAAGAAAGTACCTGTAAGTAGTCTGGGTTTCGGGGAGGGGAGGGGGGTCTGGAGGGAGAGTAGAAGAAGGTGAGGTTGAGACTCTGCAGCGTTGATTTTATATTTTTTTAGCACTACATATATTTTTGTTTGAATTGAATGTCTAATTATCGTTCTGCTTATTACAAATTCTGGCTCCATTGAGTGCTCAGCTGTGCATTCCTCACCAAGTACTGCAATATTGGTTTCCTCCGCAGTTGTTGAAGGGATAAAGCTAAAATACAAAGTTGATCCTGCTGTAATTCAGCATTGCATTCATAGCTCTGGCTTGTAAGGGCTGAGCTGTCCATAATCAGCTCTCTGATTTTTTTAATTCCTAGTGAGGAAATGTTACACCAATGGCGTGCAGAGCAGGTTTTCATGAGTGCCTTGGCTCAGTGGTGGTGTATTTTTTACAAAGGGAGGCAACTTTTTTGTGTTTGAAGGCAGCATGCAGTAAGAGAGCAAGTTCTTGTACATGGATTCTGAAAGTTTCTTCAGAGAGAAAAGGACTGTGATGTTGATCTTGTCATCCTTTTCCAGATACTGCAATTTTTATCTTCCCTATTCTCCAGTTTCTTCCTTTGCATGCCTACAGCAGTAAACAGCAGAGAGCCTGAAAAACAATTTTTAGCTGTCAGTGAATCATTTTGGGCTCTACTGTAGATACCAGAGCATTCAGAGTGGATTTTTTTCTTTTTCTTTTTTTTTTTTTTTGTTTTACTTCAAGGACATTGTTCACTATTAGATTATTTCTATTTCTTCTTTAGGACAAGTTACTGGATTCCAACACAGTGACTCATTTATTCAAAATTACTGAGAATATTGGCTGTGTGATGACAGGAATGACAGGTATTTAATTCACCATCTTTTTTAAGTATCTAAAGTGTGTCAGGTTTTTTATGTAGTTCCCCAGCTTCCTATCATATAAAACAAATAGGTGCTCTAGGAGATTTGTTCCACTCAGTCTGGTTTTGGAAAACTTACCTAGTTCTAATGGGTATATTTAAAGACAATGTAAAGTTGGACCTGCAATTTGCATTCTCAGGCAATGCTAGAAATAAACTTGGTACATGTTCAGTGAAATTAATATTAGTTCTCTCTGTGTAGCTGACAGCAGATCCCAGGTCCAGAGAGCCCGCTACGAGGCTGCCAACTGGAAGTACAAGTATGGCTATGACATCCCTGTGGATATGCTGTGTAAAAGGATTGCAGATATTTCTCAGGTCTATACACAAAACGCTGAGATGAGGCCCCTTGGTTGCTGTAAGTATAATGTGTGAAATTAAACTTTTCTGGTTCTTGTCTAAGCTTGCAACTTCACATCTAAGAAATTCTCACCCATTTTCAAAAGGGGTAACTGAAAGAGTAAGAGTAATGCACAGACAAATGAGAGAGCAGTGTTTGAAATTACGTAGCCTGTTAAAATGTGGGATACTATTTCACCTTTGTTTTTGGGTTCTCATCTGTTTGCACTGCACAGTGAGGTCTGTGAGTACGAAATACTCTTTTTCATGATGTCTCTGCGGTGGTTTGAGCTTGTCTGTTACCCAGGTGTCCACCAAAGCTTCTCCATCACTCTGCTCCTCAGCTGGACAGGGGAGAGAAAAAGCACATTGAAAGGCTCATGATTGATGATAAGGGCAGGGAGAGATCACTGACCAATTGCCGTCATGGGCAAAACAGACTCAGCTTGGGGAAATTAATTGACTTTATTACAGAGCAAATCAAAGTAGGATACTGAGAAGTAAAACCAAATTTTCAGAACACCTTCCCCCTACCTCTTCCTGATTCTTGACCTCTCCCCCAGTGGCACAGGTGCATGGGAAGGTGGGTTGTGGCCAGTTCATCGCACGTTGTTTCTGCTGCTGCTTGCTCTTCAGGGGAAGGACTCCTCACACTCTTCCCCTGCTCCAATGTGAGGCCCTTCCCATGGGAGACAGTCCTCCATGAACTCCTCCAGACTGAGTCCTTCCCATAGGCTGCAGTTCTTCACAAACTGCTCCACCATGGGTCCCTTACATGGAGTGCAATCCTTCACGATCAGACTGCTCCAGCAAGGGTTCCTCTCGCCACAGAGCCACAGGTCCTGCCAGGACCTGCCCCAGTGTAGGCTGCCCTTGGGGCCACAGCCTCCCTCAGGCATTCACCTGCTCTGGGGGCTGCAGGTGGATCTCTGCTCCGCTGTGGACCTCTGTGGGCTGCAGGGGCACATCCTAACTCACCGTGGCCTTCACTATGGGCTGCAGGGAAATCTCTCCTCTGTCAGCTCCTCCCCTTCCTTCTTCACCGACCTCAGTGACCGCAGAGTTGTTCCTCTCACGTATTCTCACTCTATTCTCTGTCTGCATTTGGTCCTGACCAATAACTTGGGTTTTTTTCCTTAAACACATTATCCCAAAGGTGCTATGAGTGTTGCTGGTGGGCTCAGCCCTGGCCAGCAGTGGGTCTGTCTTGGAGCTGGCTGGTATTTGCTCTGTTGGACGTGGGGAGAGCTTCTAGCAGCTCCTCACAGAAGCCACCTCTGTAGTCCCCTCACTACCAAAACCTTGCCATGCAAGCCCAATACAGTGTGTCTGGGTAAACATTGCTGTTAAGGCAGACAGATGGAGAGTGCAGTTACACTTGTGCAGATTTTGTGGATGTTTTATCTCAGCAGTATGTATAGGACAGATCTGCATCATTTTTGTTCTTAACTCAGACATCATATAGATAATGTAGAGAAGTGCTAAAAATATTTCCCTTTCAAATATTTCTGCATGTCCTGTTTTATAACAGCAAATGCAGCTTAAATTAAAAAAAGGTTGTGTGAAAAGTCTTTTTTTGTAGATAATTGTGGTTATCTGTGTATTCTGAGGTTGGTTCTGACTTGATTTTTCTCTTACATTTGGCTGTAAGCAAATCATAACTGTGCTGTGCCCATAACTGTTTGAGAACTGAGGTAAAAGGCTTAAAAGGTTTCCTCAGCTACTTTGTCATTAAACATTCTGTCTGAGTTTCCTTTTGATTGGTTGGGTTTTGCTAGGGTTTTTTTCTTTTAAGGAGAATAGTTTCAGAATTGATGAATCACTTCTCGTAATCACAGTTGGCCCTAGCACTTCTCGCTAAAGGAGCGACATTCAAAGTTGCACCACAGTTTCCATGATGGAGCAATTTTCCTATGCTTGTAACTTTCAGGAATGATTGTTTCTTTCTTCCCTTGGCATTTCCCATGTTGTGATACTACTGGAAATTTCTTTTTTAAAATACATGAATGATATTTTTCTTCATTTCCCATAATTTTCTTTTCTGTTGTAGTAGTAACTGCTCAGAAGTTAATCAGCTGTAATTACTAGTTAAAAGTTACACAAGTGAAATTTTAAAGTGAAAATAACTGAAAACCTTGACCTTGTTCTGTTTTGGGTTTTTATTGCAAGTATTGCTTTTTACTTATTTTTAATAGGCATATTGAGACAATGCAGCTGTAAACAAGAAGTGAGAGTGCACACAGATGTATGTCCGTGATGTGATCAGTTTGTGTTACTTGAAATCTGTCCAACTTGAACTTAGTCAAATGGTTTTCAAGGACCCAGTTACATCCTGATATTTCCACATTTCATTTCAGATTCTTTTTTTCTTTAAAGAAAGGAGGAAAAGGTATATAATGCAGAGCTTTTCAGGATTACAAACAAGAAATCCAAATTTGATCTTTTAATATTTCTATTAGTTTCAACATGTTTGTAAAGTTGCTTTCTAGTGAAAAAGGAATAGAACTATTTCTTACACTTCTCTGTTGTGTAACACAGGATGTGAACTGTGGCTGGGTTAATTTTGTATCAGGATTAAACTTGTTTATTTCCTGTCTTTGTGGTTCTCCACACTGTGAGCATGGCAAAAATATTTGTATTTTTAATGAGTAGGTGTCCTTGGGAATGACAGAAATATAATTTGCCCTAAACTCAGTAGCACACCTGGTAATGAGATGATCATAAGAAATGGCAAAGAGGAGATAAAGGGGGAAATCACAGCTCCAGGTATGGGACTGATTCCCAAAAATGTACTGCTGTGCATGCATGTGTTTTCACAGGAGAGGAGTATCCATTCTGTTCTTGAACTGAACTGGTAAAATTGGGAAATACATAAATTAACAGATTTTCTCTTCAAGGTATGATTTTGATTGGCATTGATGAAGAACACGGCCCTCAGGTGTACAAGTGTGACCCAGCAGGTTACTATTGTGGATTCAAGGCCACAGCTGCAGGAGTTAAACAGACAGAGTCAACCAGTTTTCTTGAAAAGAAAGTAAAGAAGAAATTTGACTGGACATATGAACAAACAGTAGAGGTAGGCCAGCAGAAGAATAATAAAGATTTGTTGAAGTGTTTTTAGTGAATGTGCTGCATGTAAGCTTGCAATATTGAGAAATGCAGTTAGGGATTTCCTCTTTCCTTACAGTTCTGTATTGCTGCCAGAGCAGGTGTAGCTATTTGAAGTTATTCTGCAAATTTTAAATAGTCAACTAATCTGCTTTTTCTGCTTTATGTTAGCTGAAGAAAACTGTAATTGTAGCACTCCAGTTGTGGCTGGTGGTTGGTCACTACAGTCCTTGATTTTGGGGATACCAGTATGACTTAGTGGCATTTGGAACAACCTTCATATTAGAAGGCATTTCAAACAGGATCTTTGCTGTGTGCTGATCTTTGTTGTGTGTTTTTTCTGCTACGAAAATGACATGTCCCTTTGCTTTTTGTGCATTGGTCTCTTTAGGGAGAAGAGTGAAGAGGTGCTGTGTTCTGTACCAAGGGGAAACTATTGGGAACTTTTAAGCTGTAGTTTTGAAGTGAAAGGAAATAACTTTAAACTAGAAGGAAGGGTAGTTGTTAATGCTATGTCTATTAAGGAAAAAAAGCCTTAGTGCTTTCTTTTTAATGATTGAGGGGTTTTGTCATCTTTCAGACAGCAATAACATGCCTGTCTACTGTACTATCCATTGATTTCAAACCTTCAGAAATAGAAGTTGGTGTAGTCACGGTGGAAAATCCTAAATTCAGGTAGGTGATCAGTATTGATAAAACTCTAATTATGTGCAACTAGTTTTACCTGCTTGTCTAATTGTAAATGGAGAAAAAGATAAGTGTCAGAGATTCTTATTTGTAACTCTTCAAAATGTGTAGAGGTAGAAAAACATTGTTTAAAAAAATAATGCATTTTAAAAATGTTTGACATGGTTAAGGGTTTCAGTAAAATGTCCCCTTTCATTTCTTAATAGGGTATTGCTTTATGTGATGATTGAAATGTGGTTACATCTGGTCTGTGTGTGTTTTCATGGTTGGAAGCGTAAAAATATTTCTTTGTACTGGTATCTGGAGTCCACTTCCAAATCACAGCTGTGCCAACTGATGCAGTAAAGTCTGACTTATAGTATGGAACATTTACAAGTTCCTTAATCTTTTTAATCCTTTTCTAAATTTAATCTTTAAATTATTCTTAGTCATCTTGTAATTGTAGCTGGTTTTAACATCTCCAGTATATAGGTAATAGATTATGAATTTGTGTGATTTGAAATATTCTGTTTAAATTTGACAAGATTAAAAGATCTTGGATTTAAAAACAAATCTCTGTAGTGATTTGGAAATGGCTGAAGTTTTACTTTCTGAGTAGGCTGCATTCCTATCCAGCATGAAAGCAAAGCACCTGATACTTCCTCTCTCCCCTGTTACTGCCTGAATGTGAGTGCAGCGCTGTCTGCAACAAGATTACTTGGTCAGTGTATCGAGGCACACGATGTCTGGCTGCAGAACGGTGCATGAAATGTGGGGGAATAAGTTTGGGGGATTTTTTGTAATGCAAAAGGGCCCTCCAGGTATGGCTTACTTAAAATTTAGGTAAGGTTGACTTGCTGCAGAGGAGTTCAGTTATTTTAACTGCCTTAGGCCTTCATTAGGGTTTATTTTTATTTAAAAAGAAAAAAAAAGAGAGAAACAGCTAAAGGAGAAACAAAGTCCTCTGTTACTTTAATCTAATTACTTCGTAAGTGGGGACTGAAGAGAAGCTTCGAACTTTTCGGTCCTACAGGTGCAGTCTTTTAAGTGCTTCCTTCCTAACATGCTGTGAAGTTGACCCAGTGATGATGGGTGGTTGTACATTTGGTGGTGTGTGCTTAGAACAAGAGAATAGCACAGCATTTCTGAGAAAGCATTCAGGAGCTGCATTACCATCTGCCAAACTTTGTTTATTGGTTGTCTGTCCTTTTCAGAAAGGTCAGATAACAAGCAGAGGGAGAAGGCTATGAAAACTTGGAGTAATCATACTACTAATGGCCATACCCATTCTTCTCACCAGGTCCTAAATTGCAAATGTATTACTTGTGAAGAATTACCTGTTATGTTTCTACCATTTGTTACCTCCTTGCTCTCTGGTGCCTTTGATTCTTGTTTATTTTTCAAAAACAAGTGGAATGTCAGCCTGTGGGGCTGTAAAGGGCAAAAAGATGCATTGGTGTAAAATTTACTTGTGTAGATATTAGGTTGTAGTATTGGAGCTTAAAGGGTAGAATCATTTAAGCTATTTAAAGATTTTTTTTTGTTGTTCTTTCAGGATCCTTACAGAAGCAGAAATTGATGTGCACCTTGTAGCTCTGGCAGAGAGAGACTAATTAGCATTCCCATTTCCATTGTCTGTGCTTCTGGCCAGGATGTTTGGTGAAAAGAAAACACTTATTAATGGCTTTAGATTATGGGTGGAAAACAGTGTTCGCTGTATGATGTATTTTACTCTGTACAAATAAAACAGGGTTTTGAAATACTTGGGTGTCTCCTTTTAATGCAATTTTTTAAGCTTTCAATTTTGTGAAAATCATCAAAATACCTGATGACTTTGAGTGTTCTCTGATGATTGCTTACCTTTTAATTGTATTGTTAAGAGGAATTTTATACTCTTGAGCTGTGTTTTTCGTCTGAGCTATCTGGCTCCTAGTGTATTATATATCAGTCTTTGTAGTGTGTGTGTGTGTGTCTTGCAATAATTCTTACATTCACATTCATTCTCTCCTTGCCCTGATGTTGAAAGGCTTACAGCATTACTGGTTTAATTGTGGGGAAATTAAGATCCTAATATGGACTCAGGTTTGTATGAGGATATGGGGCAAAAGCTGAAAGAAAAAACGTGAGCTGTGAGTTCCAGTCCAGTCCTTTAGACTGTATTTAGCATTTAGGTAGTGCATTTAGCAGATGTCTGCTGTAATTAAACAGCTCTGAAGGTAACATTTATTTAGGGAACATATTCTATATGCAGTGTACCTTGGGATTTGGGCTGTTAGTCACCTACCGGGTTTTGAGGCTTTGGTGAACAGTGCCAGAAACAATGCTGAGGCTGGATGGGGCCGGTAGACAAAGCCCATTAATGAGAATGTCTCTGGGAAGCAATTCCCTTTACTCCTTCACAGGTTTTGGGTTAGGAGAGAAGACAGCAAAAACTTGAATGAACTTGAAGAAAAATGCATTTTTGTTTTGCTTCAATTGAAGAGTTTCCAGCCTCAGCAGCAAAAATGGAGATGATGTGAGGGAGGAGATACTGAGGAGAAAGGGAAGATTACCAGAAAGTTTTAGCTGTTGCACAGACCTGTGAGTCTTCTTGAAAGAGTGCTGACCTAATACAACTTACCTCCTTACCTTCAATCCTCTGCTGCGCTCTTCCCACATTGGCTTTAATTATTCCAAAATTCTCTTAGATTTTTTCCAAGACCATTGGGGAAGGCCTCGTAAGTCGTCAGAAACTGGAACTGTGTAATTTTTTTCTTTGTGCTTTACAGTTAAAGCCCCTTGAATGTGTACTTTTCAAGTTTGCTATAGTAAAGAAGATGCAATTCTGTGTTTGGTGGTTTTAATAAAAGATAGTGCTAACCTTATGTAATAACTTAGTTGAGGAGAGATTCAGATGTACTGTGAATTGTTGACTTCACAAAACTTCTTGAATTTCCATTCATGCCTCCAAACTTCAGCTTCCCTCATGTCAGATAGTGTAGTAGCACTCCTGCTTCTGGTTTTGGGTTGGTTATCTGAGAATTCTGTACAGGTCTGTGCAACAGTCGGCACATTTGTGCACATAATGGCACATTTAGAAAGGTCTGTGTTGTTTCACTTGTCAGTGAGGGCTGAGTTTCTGAAACTCCCTAGGACCTTTCTTCCTAATACTCCAGTTGTATAACAACCTGGAATTTTGCATGTACTTAGGTTGTCATTTATTCTGCCATAAAATATAATCCACTGTTAATTTGTTCTTGATCAGCTTTAATAATGTATAGATAGCTTCAGTAATGACTTCTTGAACTTCCTTGAAAACTAAGAGGACAATCAGGGAGCCATATGACTGGAACACATTTGCATAGTATTTAGTATCAAAACTCCCCACAACTCCTTTAATTCTAAATTTTGGAGCTTGTTTGGGATTGTATAACTCAGGTGGTGGTTCTGGGAGCAGTGGATGTTTGTTCATACCTTGCCTGTTTTGCAATGCAGAACATCCCATTTTATTTTCAGAGATGAGGAAATAAGCTGTCTACAATATATTAGCTGTAAACGTTGCTTTTTTTTTAAATAAGCAAAGTGAAAATTGCAGCAACAGAAATGTTATTTTTGCTAGTATTTTTCCCTCTAGTGAACATTTACATTTGTCTTTTCATACTAATGATGGAGATTTTTCTTTTTCAGTCAGAGCTTTTTGTTATTGAAGATTCGGCAGGTGAGGATACCTGACTGAATGGGGAAACCCTGTGTGTTACACATAATACATAATTTTCACACCTTGGAGCACATAGCACCTGCAACCAAACTGCCAGCCATAGCTGGTGTTGAGCTGTACCTCGTATCGCCCTGTGTTCTAAACCTGGCACTTGCAGAGAAACTGGAGTGTGTGTGGTACTACCTTAACACTTCTAGTTTGGGTGGAGCTTAGCAAGAGCAATACCAGACTTTGGATAGCTCCATGTGTTTGTGATTTGTTGTGCTAGTGCTGAAAACCAATAGATCTGGTTACAGTGTGAATGCATGAGTAGATAAACAGGAGTAGGATCAAGATTTCTTTGCATGCTAGCCCTAGGTCCGTGTTACCTATACTAAATTTGGACTGGCTATGCAAAGCATTGTAACTGTCCACGTTACATTACCAGTGTTCCTTATCTGGGGTGAAGTGTAAGCATGCACATGCCAAATACATGCAATTAGCTTAGGTAAATTAGTATTTTAGCATGTATTATAGACAGAAATAGCTCAATGGGGTGTCTTAACATAAGTCATCTGTGGGTCATTAGGAGCTGTCTGTGCATTTATCCTGGAAACAGAAGCTGTTCATAGAATAGCCTGAGTTGGAAGGGACCTACAAGGATTGTCAAAGTCCAGTTCTTCACAAAATCTCCTGTCAAGTCAGTCTCTCTGCAGGCAGTTTTTTTTTTCAGGCAACACTGAAATCCAAAAAGATTACATCAACTGGCTTCCCTTTATCAGCTGGGCGGGTTACCTTGTCATAGAAGGAAATCAGGTTTGATAAGCAGGACTCTCATGAAGCCCTGTTGGCTCTGACCAATGACTTCATTCTTCAAGGTGTTTTTCAACACCTCACAGAATATTCTCCATACCTTTACTGATCACTGAAGTGAGACTGACAGGTCTGTAGTTTTCAGGGTTCTTGCCCTTCTTGAAAACTGGGACATTAGCCAGCTTTCAGTCAACTGGAACCTCTCCAGAATCCCAAGATTATTCAAAAATCATCCAGAGAGGCCTTACAATGACACGAGACAGCTCTATGAGTATTTTCGAATGAATCCCCTCAGACTCCATAGATTTGTAGGGATCCAGCTGGAGCAGCAGATCCTGCACAAGTTCAGGGTCAAATGGGAGTTTCTAATTCTCACATCTCAGGACACTGCAACCCTCTTAGTCTGTCTCTGACGTTGAAGACAGAGGAAAAGAAAGCATTAAACATCTCTACTTTTTCTATGTCCCTGTTTGTGAGGTGACCATCCTCATCCTCTAGTAATGGGCCAGTGTTCTTCCTGCACTGTGTTTTCCTATTAATGTATTTAAAAAACCTGTTTTTATTGTCCTGCACATTTCTGGCCAGCTTCAACTCCAGTTGAGATTTGGCTGCACAGATATTCTCCCTACAGCAGCAAGCAGCATCTGTTTCTTCCATGTCACCTGACCTTGCTTGCACTGGACATCCACCTTCCTTTTTTGCCTTAACTCCAAGAGAAGATTCCTGTTCAGTCAAGATGGCTTTCTGCCTCATTTGCTTGACTTTTGACATTTTGGAATTGCCTGCTGCTGTTCCCTTAGTATCACAGAATCACAGAAGGGACCCACAAGGATCATCAAGTCCAACTCTTAGGTGAGTTGCCCATACGGGGATCAAACCCTCATCCTTGGTGTTATTAGCACCATGCTCTGACCAACTAAGCTAATCTCAGGGTCAAAAAAAAAAAAAAGTGACCAGCACTGATAGACCCCAGCATCTTCAAAAGCGTTTTCCCAGGGGACCTTATTCACTATTTTCCTGAAGAGCTTCAAGTCTGCTCTCCTATGTTTAGAGATGAGGTTTTCTTGGCACTTTTCCTTCTGTTCAAAGAGGTTTTAAACTCAATTGCTTTGTGGTCACTGTGGCCAAGGAGGTCACCAGTCACCACTTCACTGACAAGACCCTCTCTTGACAAACAGTAGTCATGTTAAGGCAGGCAGTATTGAACTTTTCTAGGATTTCAGATACTTCTTAAGAGTAACATGTGGTACTGAATCAATTTGTAAAGCACAATGTTTGACCGTGTATTTTCACTGTAAAGCTGCTGACAGTCTGAAGACAGAGTGGTAGATGGGGAGTTTAGGTGGAGCAAGTCCATATAGATATATTGCAGCAATTTTAATTACATGGAATAATATATGGCATTCTTTTCTACCTTCTTTGTCCTGTTTTTCGTTAAGTCAATGTCCAGGTTTACAAAAAAAATAATTTTGGTTCAGTGCACGTTACTGGAAGTAAGATAAAAGAACTAGATCTGTAGCTTCTGGCATCTGAATTAAAGAAATATTTACCTTTCCATTTTTTTAGCTTTACACAGAAGGAAAGCCTGCTATTTAGAGTTCTATAAAACAGCAGCCTTATTGGGTCACGAGATCAAGTTTTGTGAAGCATATCCCATGACAGCATTCATGTTTTCTTCCAGAAAAAACCCTGCTCTACCAGGGTAGTAACGGTAGGGGCACTGCTTTTCATTTTGTAATCAGTGATCTTGTGGTTTTTTTCACGTGGAAATTTTTAAAGTGTCATAGCTTGTTCCAGCGAGTTCATGCTAGTAACAATTTGTTCTGTTCTCTTGTTTTGCTGTAACCCAAACTATTTGAAAACAATGCAAGATATCCCATAGTTCAGGATGTGTTGGAACAGTGAACTTAAACCTCTCATGCCCAGACTAAAACACGTACCATCACATGGTTATGCAAGGCTGTTTAAAATAGTATCTGGACTTTATTTATTGTGGTTCTCATATTTGAAAAAAAAAAAACCAAACCACAAAGCATGAAATGCTTTAGCCTGTGCTTTGTAGTCTATCTGCACAGATAAACTTACATTTTTAAGTGACTGTCAAAACCCTCAGTTATTAGCAGTATTGGCTGCTGTTCACCAAGCTTTTCTTGGCATAGTAATCTTTGCTGCAGTAGTAGTCTTACCTATGTCACCATCATCTATGAAAATTCTGTGCTGCAATGTTAAATATGGGAACTGTCATATGTTTGACCACCAACATGATGAATAGAGCCAGCATATCACTAAATCAAAATCCAGCTAACTGCTTGGCAGAACTGAGGCAGCGGCAAAGCAGAGTGTGCTTCCACTCTTTGGGGATACTGCTTTTCTCCTGGTCCGTTTAAGAACCTGCCAGCCATAGCTGAGCTTCATGGCACTGCAGATGCACTACCTGGCCATCCCTGACAACTCACTGTGGCTTAGCTGATACATGTGTTGAACCACAAGCCTCTGGAATTAAGTTTTCCTTGTAAGCCTTTAGCGACACAGTCTGCAGTGCAGATTAGTACACACAAGTCAAGTTCCAATGTTTTTTGCCAGCAAACTCTATCTGTTTTATCTTCCAGAAAATGGACTCTTGTGACACCCACTGGTACAGAGAGTTGTGACCATAAAGTGTTTAATCCTTTATGGGGTTCCTTAGACTAGAAAGCAACCCTCTCTGAAGACTCAGACTTATTAGTTAGGGATGGAGAATCATGGCATGAATGTGCATGGACTGGGATTGAATGATCAGGAATAGGGATGCCTTTCAGTGGCATCTGATGTTGCTGTGATGTTTGCAGGTGTGCTCAATCTCTCTCTTTAGTTCCCAGCTATGTCTGCCCTCTTCCTTCAGCCAGCACTGGTGCTCATTTACATTTGTAATGAACCATTCTCTTTACTTAATCGATGGAAAACATTGTTTTGTTTGGTTCAGTTCTCTGTTGCATTAGTGACGTGAATCAGCTCATTTGGGGATCAAATTGGCTGTAGTGCTAGTGTAAAGGAGGAAAGAGGGAAATGGGATTGCACTGGTTCTGGTTTAAGCTGCTGTGGAAACTACAGCATGTATCATCAAAGGAACAGGAGTATCCATAGCTCATTATCCCCTTGGCTACTCTTTGACTTAAACCTGTATAATGACACCCAGTTCACCAAAGTGATGTTTGCCTCTGTCAGCAGGTGGCTCAAGCTTTCATTTGGACAACATCAGGGCTCCCCCAATCTACTCTGAAGATTTCTTTGGGGACAGTGCTGTTGTAGCAGTTCTTTCTCAGTTTCTCTGCTTCTGTACCTATTGTGTAGCTCAGCAATTTCCAGAACTACCCCGGGAACATAATTTGGAAACAAGCCTATGTTTACAAAAAAACAAACAAACAAATCCAGCCAGAGAAGTAGCTCAGTTTGGACACTGCTTTAACCTTGATCCTGGTCCTGCAATAGTAGCTCTAGCATAGAGGGCAGTGCAGCACAGGATCCATGAGCAGGCTCTGGTTAAACTAGTGGCACACCTGGTAGGAGCAACAGTCAATATCTCCCTTGTAAGTAAATATTTTCCTCAGAGAAAGAGGGGATATTAGTTTTCAGAATCCATAGAAACCTCCTTTATGGAATCTAACTGAAGGCTGGCATGGCTGGATAGGCAGGGGGATCTCTCTGGGCAGTGCTTCTTTAGGTCATTTAAGAAGGTAGAACTTCCAGCAAGGGATCAAGAAAACCTGCAGAAATTTGGCAGAAAGGGGAGAGCAGCTGCCTTGCATTGGGTTTTAGCACACGTGGGATGGGCAGTGTTTCTTTCTTTTCTATCTGTCCCTTAAACCACTTCTAGCTTTGCATACTTTTAGGGTGTTGTGAAGAAATTTATTCGCATTGAATGTTAGCCTAGTTTCAGTTAACAGTATTTGGAAATGCCTGGCTGTCAGAAAAAAAAACCACATTTCTCATCTAAGGATGTGGTAAACCTTGAAAATAGGGCTACCAGGTTAGCTTAGTTACTCACTGCCCCTGAAGGTAACAGGAAGCAGGCTGAGGATTGCTGTCGAGGCTGTTAGCACAAAAGGATGGGAGAGAAAGGAGGATTTTCAGTGATGACCAGGAAGGCTGCCTGACTTGCCACAAGGCAGTGGCAAGTTGCCTGAACCCTCAGTCTCCAGTGTATTTTTCAGTCTGTAGCTCCTGGTTGCTGTGCCTCCTGGGTGTCTGTACACCTGAAATGTTTGTTGAATACTTGTTAGAAGATCAGGTGATGATGTTCCTGGTTCTTATCTCCAGAAGGTGTTTCCATTACTAACCTCTCTTACCTCCTATCAAACCAAGTAAATCAGGTATAAAATAGTGTAAAGGTAGCTTTGTAAGTGCAAAAATAGTTACATCCCATGGGTGACAACAGTACTCACCAGGAAGTATTTTTTTTAGCTTTTTTTCCTACTTTGAGTACTTTGCACTGACACCTACATCTTTCTCACTCCAACGCAGGAAACAGATCTGGCCTCTTGTGTAGGTAGTTCATCAGGGGACATCTGCCTGAAGTGCAGCAATGGTACATAAATTCGAAGTCAAGGGTTACAGAGATGGGTTGCAAAATAAGTCTGGAGGGGGAATAAAAAAACCCAAACCCAAATGGAGTGAATGTCCTGGTATCCAGGTAAGGATTTCAGTGTTGAAACAGAGCACAAAGTTGTTCAGAAATGGAAGAGAACAAAGAAAGTTAGTGATAAGTAGTATTACAAGTGGTCTATATTCCAAGAATGAAGTAGCAAACATCAGTTTCAAGAGGGAAATGTAGTTACTAATAGAGAAAAAATGAAATGGATTTTTCTACTCACTGATGTATTAACAAATGAAAGCGTGTGCAGTCATTCAGCAGGACAATCGAGAAACTGCTTCCGTTGATGAAGTACATGTTTGCAAAATTATGTTACAGTTCTTTATTTCAAGTACAGGTAATAATGAATGTGTGATGCTTTTACACTTTGCTTTCAGTTGCTGCTTGGTCCCACACTGCCCTTGTGCCAGAGCTGGCATCCACGTGTTTGCAAGCTGACACTGTTTAGGGAGCCCATCTGGACCACTACTCATCCCTTCTTCACTGCAGGATTAACTTTTGTCTGGCTCACTCACTGGCTCACCACACAGTTGCCATGAGCTTCAGTGCTTGTAGAAGGAAAAGGTCTTGTGGAAACAGGGAGGGTAGGACCCAGTTAGCACAGGCTGCTGCTTTATCATCCTGTCAGAGTGCAAGAAGCACAGCCCTCACTTCGGTTGTACCACATACTGTGAGTTGCCAAGGTTGTGTTGTGTTGGTATTTTAAACATTTTGAGATAGATTGTTTCCTTGGAGAATAAACAATTGCTTTTTGCCAACATCGCTGTCTCAAGCACTCTCCAGCAGTAAAGTACAATCCTCCAGACGGTACTTCAGCCAACTCTGCAGGTACCCCCTCATTCACAGCCATACAAAAGAGTGTGAAACTTTATGCATGGTCTTGAGTTTGCACAAAACGGTATTTAAAAGGGCTGGATTTAAGAACTGTGGTTGCTGCCTGGAATTGCTCCAGCTAGTGAAAAGCTCCAGCTCCCTCTCTGTGGTCTTGACAAATACTGGGGAGCTGCCGAGACAGGTTGGTTGTGCTGGTTAGTATGTTGTTGTCTGCACTCCCATAATGTTCTGCCTCTGATTTACCTTCAGGTCTTTTGAAAAAAACAAAATAAAATACAGCAAAACTCTTTAAGTACGTCTATGTTGAAAAATAGGCATTTAACACAACTTGAATGTTTGCAGTGGCTGTGAATATAACTTGGGGACTTGGTTTTGCACATCCATTGACTGTTCGAGCTGGGAAAGAAAACAGCAAAGTCCTCAGCAAGCGGGGTCATGTGAGGATAGCTGTGCTAGAAAGGAAGCCAACCCAAGCACTGCTGTGCTCTCGGGAGCCTTGTGCCACAGGCTGGGGAAGAGGATTCAGAACAGCATTAAATATAGTTGCAGCAGAACTTGCCTGGCTGGTTTCTTCTGGATCCGTGCTTTAAAATTTTTGTTAAAATTGTCTTTGTGTGGTGCAGTCTTGCCAATGATAGTAGAGGAGTGGACGTGTCTCCACCATCCCTTGAGTCCTGGCTGCTCACCCTGCGGCAGGCAGGTCCACAGGACTTGGTTTGCCAACTCCCTTACAGCTACAGCATCTCATCTTGGGTGGCTTCCAGGGAGCCCTCTGCCACTGTTAATAGTAAGAAATACTGCCACCCTATTTTCTTTCCTCTTTTAATTATAAGTTATGATTATTCCAACAATTTTTTGACATGTTTATGGAGTGGTCTCTGCTAACTGACCAACTTCTATGAACTGCTTTCATTTTCAGGTGTCTTTAAAAACCTCTCATGGCCAAGGCACAGGCATACTTTTGGATCTCAGTGCTCTTTTTTGGAGACAAAAGTGATGAAGAGTTCTGATGGAAGTAAGTTATAAAATATCAGGATAGGGATAGTTTGAAATTTGTTATATCAGTGCTTGTCCTAATCCCGTCCCCTCCAACTTCCGTACACTCAGCAGTTAATTAATCCTCTACCAAACTGGGGAGAAACATTTCAAGGTAATTTTCCCCACTCCCAGCTGCTCCGAGGCCCACCTTGAAAGAAGGATGGAAAACCTGGACTTGTTTTTGTCCGTACCACACCCTCAGCACTGGGCTCCACCCTGGAGGGAATTCCCACGCTAGGTAATTGCACCGCATCATGTGGGCAAACATTCAACAAGCCCAGGATCGAGCTTTGGTGCAGATCCTGTAAATAAAGTAGAAATCTTCATGAGTGTGCTTGGCCTTTTTGGAGTCTTTCCCCCTCTGAAGATTTTCCGTGCTAGTGCCAGTGACTCTACTGCAGTCCAGCCAAGGTGTATCTGCTCAGCACAGAGAGCTATCACAGCCTTTGCAGCTGGCTGGGACAGTTTTTTGGTGTTTTTTTTTTTTTGGTTTTTTTTTCCCCCTGACAAACAGTGAATAATGGGGTTTCCTGTGACAAGACTAGGATGGTCTGGTCTGTGCTTTTATCTCTTGTGGTCAGATGGGCAGTGACATCTTTCCATCTATAGCTCAAACCTAATTGTGTTTCAAATACTACAGCACAGATAATGGCTTTGCAGCAAAATTCCTTGCCAAGTTAGCTGCTGTATCTGAGTGCTTAAACTTGGGGTTGGTCTCTTCAACAAGTTTTGTAAAAAGGTCTGCAGGGGGTGTTGCAGGCTGTGTCTGCGTTGCAGCTTTTCTGAGCCCAGACAGGTACACAGGCCACCTGACACCCCTCTCCATGCCACCGAGTGTGTCACACAGCCACTGCCCTGCAGAGATGTGGGGTGACCCCAGCAGCACGGTGGGACAGGAGGTGCTGGGAAGGACTGGTGGGTGCGATGTTTGCTGCTGGGGAGTCAGTGCAGGCTGGCAGGGCTTGGGTGTGGATGGAGCTCATGGGTCAGTCCCTCTCCTTCCCCGGAGTCACGTGTCAGTCCTAGCC
The DNA here is from genome assembly GCA_013396695.1 of Sakesphorus luctuosus. Taxonomy (NCBI): domain Eukaryota; kingdom Metazoa; phylum Chordata; class Aves; order Passeriformes; family Thamnophilidae; genus Sakesphorus; species Sakesphorus luctuosus. Next base: position 993,745 of record VWZD01010847.1, read on the forward strand.
CTGCCAGTAGTGTTTTGTAGTGTCAGAAGGTCCACAAGTAAATGAGGCAGGAGATTGTTTGTGTGCTTTTGTGCATCTTGCAGCTTACAGGGTCCTGCCTGGCTTTCATGGGCCTGCCTGGTGATTGCTGGGGGCTGCCTGTGGTGAGGAAACTGCCGCAGCCTCAACTAGGATCTGAGTTACTGCCTCAGCAAAGAGAAGTAAAGGTATCAAAACCCCCTCCTGGTTTTCCTGTTCCCAGACTTCTCCTCCATTCAAAAGTACCGTGTTTAAGTACAGTGTCACTGTCTGGGAAACCCCTGTCTTGCACAGTTTCCTTCCGCTTTTCTTCTTCCTGAAACACAGTGTTTTGTCATTACACAACCACACAGTGTCCTCTAAGTAAGGAAAAGAGAGAGCACTCGGTGATGCTCCATTCATGATAGTCTGTGCAGACTCATCTCCCTGGGAGACCCTTCTTGTATGAGGAGAAGGGAGGAATCCTCCTTTTATCCTCCAAAATTTTGTCAGGAAAATAGACAGTGCCTCTGGGCACAGGCAACTTTTAGAAACCATAAACTTTCTAACTTTTATTTTGGCCAAAATGTTCCTGATTTTAAACAGATAAAGAGCAAGGGAGAACAGACTCAGCCTGTAAATGGAGAAGAGGCGCTGTACAACCAGCACTAACAGTTTTTAACTTTGGTAGAAATATATTTTTCACAAAGATGAAAATCCCTTCAAATCCCACCAAATCCCTCAAACCTGATTAGTTGGCTCCAGGGTCTGGAGAATTAGAGTCTGTGAGCACAAGCCTTGGTTCTCCTCCCCTGCTCCCCCCCTCCTCCTGCTCTCAGCAGGACAGGGACCAGGCACTACCATGTGTGAAATAGTTCATCCTGGCAAAGTCCATTTACTTCTCTTCTGGAGCTCAGAGATTATTTACTGGCTGCTGAAGGGAAGCTGCTTTAGCCACAGTGCCAATTATTTTCCTCTAGAAATCCCCCTGAGGAGAAGCTGAGTAAGCTGAACCAGTGGATGCTGAGGCCAAACAATGCTTTCCTCCTAAAGCAGCTGTTGCTACATACAACCAAGAAGAACAAAAGGACAAAAAAAGGCAAACAACTAAACAGAAAAAGATGGAAAAAAAGAAGGGAGGGGAAATACGCCCATGGAAATTTTATGTCACCAAGGTCTCTTGCTGTGTTCCGTTGCAAGGCAAAACTGGCTGAAAAAATGGGAGGAATGTGCCTTGTTTTCACATGAGGACTGCAGCGCATCCATCCTGCAGTTCCTGTGCGATTGGCTTTCATCCTTTTTTCCTAACTAACCATCTGACTTTCAGATGTGTGTGTTTTCTGCTGAAGTCCTACAAACTTGTTGGAAACATCCTGAAGTATTTCCTCTGCCAGGCAAATGATCAGCAGGATTGGAGGAGATCCTAAGTGACACCTGGACTAGGGGTAGGCATCTCAGCTGGGCTCATGGACCAAACCTTCTGCTTCTGCAGTGCTTCAGAGCAGCAGTGCTACCTGCGGGTTAAATGGGGCTAGGATGGGGAAGGATCATTGACCACCTGATAAGCATGTGTCCCTTTCAAGGCTGTTCACTCAGGGGAAATCAGGTCCCGACAGTGTTTTCCACTTGAATCACTATGAAAGTGGATGAGAAGAGCCTTAGGGAAGTTGGTATTAAACAGAAAATGGCATAAGGCACCTTATGTGTCTTACTGTGCTATGAATAATTTTCCCCTCACCTACCTGGAAACACCTTGGTGTGGTGGGCCATGGGAGCATCCTCCTCCTTGGCTGGGTGGCTTGGTCCTGGCTTGGACTTGAGGGCAGCAGAGGACATTGGCTGCCTGCATTAGGGAAGTGAGAAATGGTTTAATAAGACCCATCAGGTGTGTGCTGTGTTTGTTTTGGTCTGGGTGATTCCCCAGAAAACCATAGTCCAGGCTGGATGGGTGGCTTGGCGCCGGCACTGGCACAGCTCCATCGCTGCAGCCTTCCGTGGGAGCAGCAATAGCAGCCTCTCCCCCAGCTTCTACAGCAGCCAGGCACAGGTAAAACAAAGAAAAAAAATTTGTGAGGACAGAAAGATGATCCTCCTGGCTGCTCCCAAGCTTAACAGAAAGCATTCTTCCCAGCCTGTCCCATCAGGGTCTTTCCCTGGGCAGGCATGGAAATGTCTTTTCCTTCCAAACTCAAGAACAAGAGTTTTTCTTTGCAAGTTACCACAGGAAACACTCTGATTTCTGGGGGGAAAAATAAAAGAAATTCTGCATGGCACACCATTTTGCACTGAAATCCAGTACCTTCAACTAGAAATTACATCAGCTTGATCCAGGAGTAACTTTGCTCTGAAGATAGCAGATGTCTTCCTCTGAGCCTCTGTGCCCTGATCTGCCTTGGTTACCTGACAGTTGACTTCTGTCAACACTCAGTTTCTGCAAGTTCCTGTGTTTCTGCCTCCAAGCCTGATCCTCACTAAGAAGTAAGTTCTCCTGGGTTCCCACAGCTACTGTTGGACATGTCATGTAGTTACCTTCAAAGTCAGGGATTGTCTGACTGCTCCATGGCAACTTCATGCTGGCATCTGCTTTTTGGTCCTCTAAAGTGGGATCCTCTCCCAGTTCAGGGTTGGGATCTTTCCTTTCACATCCCTTCTGCTGTGCCCATGCTCAGTGCAGCATGTCATTAGTTACAGTGAGTGACTTCGAGGTAAATTCACCCTGTAGATCTCTGCCTTCTAAGAAAGAAGGGCACTGTCAGCCCAGCTATCACATAAAGCATCCATGAAGCAGAGAAGAAATATCAGCTCAAACACATGGCTTGCTGGCTTAGAGAATTAGAGTGGAAGGGGTGAAACTCTCCTCAATGAGTAGCAACAGGTCATGAGATCTGAGTCACCAAGACACTCATCTATCAGCAGGTGATTTGGGAGATGTCAGCCATCTCTCAGAGGACCCACACATTTGATGGCATGTGCTACTCACATTGCAAAGATTTAACTGAGCATGTTACTGAGGAAATGAAGGGTAGCTGCTGGCACATAATGGTGAACACAGGAAGGGAGTCCTGCTTATAGCACAGGACGGATACTTTTACTTTCAGTGCTGGTTTTGTTTATATAGGCTGGGCGTAGGCAGGAACCCCACCAAAACAAGCTGGCAGAAGGAACATTTCATTTGTGGAAGGCACATGGAATTTCCCAAGGTGAGAGCAGCAGGTTTAAATGATTCCATTTGCATCCTTTCCAGTGCCCCACCTCCAGCTCTCCAGCCTCCTTGCAGGCTGAGGTGGGCTGCGGCTCCTCTGGCTCACAGCCAGCCCTGGAGCCAATGCCTGTCTGGTGCCAGGCCTGTTTTCAAGGTGAGCCCTTGCATGTGAGCAGAGCTAACACCTGAGCGCTGGTACAGCCATGCTGCTTGTCTCCTCTCCTCTCTGCCCTGATGGTGGGTAGCCCCGGGGCTTGTGGGAGGCTGAACAATGATGCTGCCAGCCTCATCTCCCAGCACGTCCAACATATTTCCCATCTATTTCCCTCCTGATCTTGACTGCTTCCTTGAGGGGGGCTCTCTCCTGCCTCTGGCCTTCTCTGTACCCCCAAGCAGTCCTGCTGGCTTCTCTTGCTCATTCCCATGATAAGTCTTTGCGTCTCTCTGACTTCCTATATAGAAAGAGCACAAACTCCACCTCTCCATCCCTCTGGGCTCAGCAAAAGCTTTTTCCCTGCTACTAGGAAGGGATGCTGCTGCTACCCACCCTATTAATTTGGTGGATTTCTAGGAAGGCTTTCCTGCATGGATTGGGCCACAAGGTCACAAGGATTTTTATTCCTCTGGAATAAAAGCTCTGGAAGAGGTTTTCAGTCTCCTTGCCTCACTTATCCCTCCCACGGGAGATTGCTCCTCCTCAGATGGCTGGTGGAGTAATGAGAGTGCAGTTCCCTGTCTTTGCATTGGACAGATTCATACAGGTTAATCTAAACTAATCTAAGGCACCCTGGCTGGTTCTGTTTGTCCTGAACCAGGGGAAAGCCCATGCAATCCTCTCTGCCAGCTGCAGTGCAGGTACTGTGGCATCCAGGCAGACCAGGATCATTCACACGCCAACGTGGGGCTGAAGCAAGCCCTGTCCTGTTGCACTTCTCCACAAGGGGCCAAAACCAAGCCAGCTGTGTGCTAAACAGAGCTGCTAATTATCTGGGAGCACTGAGCACAGGTTCTACCTGAAGATCTGCTTTTCCTAACATCCATACTTTTGACTCAGCTGGAGCTGGCTGTTTCCTCAGATCTGGTGTGAACAGCACTGCCCTTTCACAGCCTTCTTCTTTTCCTCCCCAAATAGGTAAAAGGTAAGAGTTTCCCAGGTGAACATAATGAACTCCCAGCTAGGGCATCCACCTGAGATATGGATTTCTTGCCCCACAGCCCAAAGACGGCCAGGCACATCTCCATGGAAGATGAGGCTTGACCCCTGGGTAGGAGAGAGAGTGAGAAGAGGGCACATGCTGTCTCCTTCCCTAATGCCAGAGATCCAGGGTGGTGGTATAGGGTCAGGAGCAGAGTGTACAAGAGTGTAGGATAAGTTGTTTGGCTAGGAGGGAGGTAAGATCTAGCAGTCTTTCCTCCCAGGAAGGGAGGTGGAAGGGGTTTTGAGTTGGCCCATTGAAGGCTCCTTGGATGAGGCACTCACCCATCAGACCCCTGGCTGTTTGAGGACTTCCAAGCCAAATAGAGAGAAGCCGCTAGTGAATTGTACACATTCCTGGAGGTATGAAACTGCTGAGCACAGGCTTTCCAGATGCCAACTTTGGATACAAGGTTTCACAGCCTATCAGCATCCTGATGCAGGTTCTTAAATCTCTTCTGGGATCCATGCTCAAGTGCTGATTTCCACTATGCTAGTGGAGAAAAAGTATTTTTTTCCGGAAGCTGGGATGAAATAACTGCTGTATTTCAGTGGCACTTTAAAAAGGATTTCTGTAGACCCTGTAGCATAAGCCCTGGCTGGGATTGGGTTATACTGCTCTTGGTTCTTTTGCTGCTGGGTAGTTTAAATAGTCCCCAACATGGGCAGAAGCATCTCCCTGCACAGGCCTGAACTACTAGTTGCCTAAGAGCCCAAGCAATGGTGAGGTTATTTATATCCTAGCCTTTTCAGCATTGTTCATGGCTGAAAACAACACACCAGACTGGAAAGACCTGTGGGCTGGTGATTATGGTGCCGTTAACTAAGTGTCAAACTCAGCCTGTTGCTCAAAGAGCTGGAGTTTTCAGGTAACCAAGTATCCCTGACACAGCTTGCAATAGCCTGGCTGGCAAATCAGTTGCAGCACTACAAGCAACATGAGCAGCTCCTTTCGTGACTTCTCGTGTGCCCAGCATTGATCATCTTTGGCATTAATTATGTTTGCTCAACCAAGGACGAGGCCTCTGTTTTGCAGTGTAAGTATAATCAAACATGAGCTCAGATGGCCCCGAGCACAGATTTGATTGTCACATTGTGCAAGTGCTCAGAGAACACGTGCAGCTGCTGCAGTGCCTGCCAGGTAAGCGTGCTGGGGCTGACGGAGGTGAGTGACCTTGGAACCTGTCACCACATCCTGGATGCTGAGGATGTTGTTGCAAAATCTCCTGCCAGGGGCTTCCCTGCTAGTGTAATTTCTGGCAGCCCCTTCCTGCAGAGCCGTCTCTGGTGGCCAATAGAGGCTGCCAGCTCCCGCAGCAAGGCTTCTAGGAACCAACTAATTTGGGCCCTCCAAGCTGTTAAATCTAATAAAACAAAACACAAGAGTTCAGTGAGCTGAGAAACCTACTTTGCACAGGAACTTGTGTGATCAGAGTCTCAGCTGTCAGAAGCCACTACTGGCCACAACTGGCAACTCCAGGGTGGTAGTGGGCTGGGAGAAAGAGGGAAAGCATTGCTTACTGAAACAGCAAAAGCTCCTTGTAGGTAACTGCAGGCTGAGCGGATGCCTGTCTCCAAGCTCTGGCATTACTATCTGGCTGGAGTTTGCCCCTATGGGTATTCTTCCAAGAACTGTAATGAGGTTGATGGCTTAGGGAGGTAACTTTATTTGGGTGATAGAATGGTTTGGTGGTGGGGGATTCCAAGATTTTCATGTCATTTGAGTTTGGAAAGCTGCAAATTTGTGGCAACAAAAAAAAAAAAGAAAATTATACCAAAATTAATGACAAGCTATTCCACGCACAGACCTCGCTAATTTAGTGGGAAGTTTCCTGTCCAAACCAGGGCTCAATCTAGCCAGTAGCACTGACAGACTGCCAGCACATGTGTGTGGGAACATGGAAGGGGCCAAGGGGGCAGTACATGGGTCCATCTTTAGTGAGCAATCTGTAGGGGAGGATTCTTCTGACCTTTTCCCTGGAGAAGATCCCTGAGCACAGAATAGTTACTCTGGGCTGACATTGAGTAACCCCAGCAAAACAGCAGCTGTGACCAGTCACCTGAGTATTTGGAAATCCTGGACTCTTGATAGCGTAAGTGCAGCTGAAATGCTGTCCTGGGCAGAGTGTCCCCTCATGTGCTGGAGATCCCAAGAGAGTAACCCGCCAGGCTTACCACATGCATGCAGCTTCTCTCAGCACAGGAACATTCATTTCAGGCCAGGAAATCCCAAACAGGAATAGGGCAACCCCTGCCTGCCCAAGCAGCTTGCTGGGATTTCTCCCTAGAAATGCACTGCATTTTTGTGCAGCAAACCATGGCCCAGCTTGCTTGTAAGGAGTCACATGTTTTTCCTGGCCACAGAGCCCAGGTGTTCTGCTTGGCCCCAGCCCTTTTGGACAGCCTGCAGAGGCAGGCCAAGCAGCACGCCTGGTGCCAGCTGCAGGGGCAAGGGCTGCAGCTCCAGGAGGCTCTGGCAGGGAGCCATGGCTGACTGCTGGGCAGCCTGCCCCCATCTGAGCGTTCACTCAGGCAGAGCAGGCTGAGGCAGTGGGGGAAGTGTTAGTGCAGAGTTCAGCTCCAGCTCTTTATCTGAGTGCCACCTAAGCCTTGCTCAAAGCCCATCTAGATTAAAAATGTTGGATTCTCCTAGCAAGATATTTATTCCTTCCCTGAGGGGCTGCACCCATGGGGAGTTGTGGTTATGCATTTTCCAGTGGATGAGAGAAGAGCAAAAATATTCTAGCTGCTTCCCCTTGCCCCCTGTCCTATGCAGCAAGGGCTCCTGCTACCAGTATTACAGTGCCTTGGAGCAAGCCCTGGGAGAGGGATAGTCTGCAGAGCCCCATGCTGTCACAGAGTGCACTTCTTTCTGCATGCCTCAGATCAAGGGGGCAAAAGCAGAGGCCACAGAGAACATTTTTCACATCTGTGCCTTGACCTCTGATCCTGAGTCACCTCCTCCCGCCATGCTGGCCAGCCTGAGGCTGGATGTGCACCTCTGGCCTTGACATTCCCCTTTGCTTGTGTAGGCAGCTCCTTGTTCCTTTTTCTGGGCACTGGGTGTGCTCAGTGGACTCTTGCAAGCTGGCAGGCACACAAAAACGAGGTGATGCAATGCCTATAACTGCCATGCTTACACCTTTCCAAGGAGCTGGTCTTTTATCTCCCAACATCACATCCCACTGCCCTTATGCATCTGTTCTCAAAGAGAAATTCTTTGTAAGGAGGAACTGGATTGTCTGGACAATACTCTGCAATTCATTCTGCCAGCTGGCCCTGGAAAACAGCTCTGTGTGGCTCTGCACTTGTTAAGAAGTGGTAAACAAATCTCTAAGGAGTAGCTTGAAAGAGATATGAGATTTTTCAGTAGATACAGCAAAGTGCAGGGAAAAAACATAGAGCAGGGACCTGAGGTGGAAAGGAAACCTGTCACTGTTCTATGTAGTTTACTCTGAGAGCAGTAGTCATCTTCTGAACTTCCCTTAGAAGAAAGAAAAGGCAAAGATGATTCACATCCCATTCCCCAGCTCAGCCTTAAAGCAGTGTTAGTGTGACTAAGGTCCTCGCTACATCATTTCTTTCTCCATCTGATGCTGAGAAGGTCATAGCAGGGCAGATTGTGATTAATTGGAATTTCTCAATGTTGAAAGATGTTTGAGATTGTTCCTGGTGATTAATAAAATTACCTGGGGTGCCATAGGAAAATCTGATCCCATACATTTTTTTCTGACAAGCATGAACCATTTGAAAGTCCCATGTGTGAAATCTTAGAGAACAGCATTTGCATGGGATGCCTCTGGCAGCAGAGCTGAGCAAGGGTGAAACCTGTCGCACCACAGGGCCCCTGCCCAGCAAGAAATCCTCCTGAATTTCCACATAGCTCATATTACTGGAGTCCACAGCCTTTTACCTTACCTTACTGCACACCACTGGCAAAAGTTTGCTAATTTAGCAGAGCCTACAGCACCTGAGGGAGGCCCAGTGCACAGATGACAGCCCAAATCTTACCTGTCCCAGCAGACATCAAAGCAGGTGTGTCTGCAGCTGCTTTAACACTGTAGCTGGTGGGTTTACCATTTCAAGTTCTTTGTGGCTCTGCAGAAGAGCAAACTGGCAGCCCATGTGCCCCAGGCAGCTCTGCAAACACCTATTTAAAGGCAGTCCCTACCCTGAGGAGTTTACATCCCAAAACTGGGGCAGAGAAGCTGCAGGCCAGAAGCTCAGTGCAGGCTGTGACTCCATGTCCTACAGCAACATTCTGTGTCTGCTAGTTTGTGGTGTCCTAAGGTGCACATGCAGCCTGCCTGGATGAGGAGCAGAAAAGCTGCATGGGGTGGCCGTGGCTTTGCCCAGTCACACACGTGAACAGCACAGATGGAGCCAGACCTGGCCTGTGCCAGTTTGTGACACTTTACTAGAAGATGCTTTTAAGGAGAGGTGATATTTTACTTTCTCCTTGTCCTCAGTGCTGTTAAGGAGCAGGGTGAGCCCTCCTGTGCTGCAGCATGAACTGCTGGCTATCTGTACTTCAGTTTTCCCAATGGTGACTTACAGCATTTGTACTGTGAGTATTTTGAGAGGCTAACACCACATTCAGTCAGACTCGCTGATGTTATTGCAATTCCTAATTTAAATTACTGGCTGTTTACTAGCAAAAACATTTCTTCCCCTCTCCCTCATTCCTTTGGTATTGATCAGCCTGTTCTGTCCTGGCTTCTATCGGGGACGTTTCTCTCAGGACATCTGCAGCCCCAGTCTGCAGATGCTGGAAGCACACAGTTCTTGTGGAGGCCCCTTCTGGGGCCTCTCAAAACTGTGCCAGCAGCATATCTAACACTGCACATGAGATCTGTGAGGTGTTGTGTATGGACAGAGGGCCCAGCAGGTTGCCAGTTAGCAAAAGAGAAATGCTCTGGGTTTATGCAGGAGCAAATTTATTAGGTGCATGATTGCAGCTCTACAGGAAATAATTTCGCTGTCAGCTGTAAGAGGGAGAGAGACACCAGTGTAGCTGCTGCACTACATGTGAGAAGACCCATCCTATCTGCAGCTTGATGCAGCTCATGTATACACTTCAAACAATTTCCTCTTTCTTGTGAGGCAGCCATGCATGCCAAGCTTTCGCTTTTAAGGGCAGAACTTCAGTACGTATTTCAATCCTGTCTGAGTAGGAGTCAGAAACCCTATTGATGGGATAAAGGTCCTTACTTCACAGCCAGGATAGCAGTCAGTCATTGCAGCAAGGATCCACATCAATCATAAGTCACAACCATGCAGCTCAGGAACCACAGGGCTAAGAGTGTTCGCTGCTGAAGCCTTGATGCCTTGCAGATATTTGCGTGTAGCACCACTGCCTCTTTTTCTCACCACTACTTCTTTAAAAAAAGGTAAGATGAAATCCCATGCAAAGCAGTTCCATCACTCTGCACCAGCTTGAACTTTCCTTTCTGAAGAGCTCCTGGAGGCTCAGTTCAGAGGAGGTGAACTGCTCCATTCAGTGGAGGTTAAAAGCACTACTGTTTAAAGGGGGACGTTTTTCAGAGCTTGCTCTCATTTTGAAGTTTGCTTGCTCCTGAATGTCATAACTTTTTACATCCACTGTAGGTGCTTTGTGCCCCGAATTCTGGATTTCCGCACCCCGGTGACAGACTAATGAGGTTAAGTGGGCATGTTCTGTACATTTCACTGATCTCACACATCCTGTCTTTGACTTCCTACTGTGGTTTACCGAAGCCAGTCCTTGACAGCTAAAGGGATAGGGCTTGGAGTGCCAGGCACTGGGCTGCTGCAGTGATGGGGATATCTCCTGCTCTGATCACAGACTGTGATGTCAGGAGCACTTGCACCCAATGACTGGCCCTGGATGGGGACAGAGGTGCCCCCAGGATCAAACAGCAACTGCTTTGCATGTGTCACAGCAGTGCTCCTTGGGCTAAGTGATGATGAAACATGATAAATAATTTTGCCCTGTCATTAGGACACACTTGCTTTTGAGTTCACCCTGAAAAGGCCCCTTTGTGATGGGGCACAACAGTGTGCATCCTTCTTCACCTCTGGCTGGGCAAGGGTCACACCTAGCTGGGGGAAAAAGCTCTCCATTACCCTGCAGCATCAATGGGCAGGTGTGAGGGAAGGGGCAGACACTGAGAGACAGGATCATTTGTGCCATTGCCAGCACCCTGCACAGCTTCTCTTCCCTGATGGAAAGCTTCTCCAAGGAGAAAGGAAGACCTGCCCCTACACAAGCATGAAGAGTTTAATAGCTATTATATAGATGGTAATTGGATGCAAATTTGGGGGTTGGCTTTTCAGAGATGGCATGGTAAGCCCCAGGATGGAGGTATGATCAGTTCACATGACACAGGAGAAGAGAGGAAGAAATTCTGCTATATTGCAATCACAAACTTTTAGGAGAAAACACTTTTTGGTGAGTGAGAAAATAAACACATGAAGTTTCCAATGAGTAAGAAAAACCTAAAATAAATTCTTGTTTTCTGAGTCTAAAGAAGTAATCTGTTTCAGTTGGGAAGTCCTCAATATGATATTGATCATATGGATTTTTTAAAAAATGCATTGTTTCTAACTGAAACAAAGCAGACCAAACATTTCCTGTGCAAAAGGGGGAAGGGGGGGGGAGAATGCGTATTTTGAATTATTCTACTTCTTCTTAATTTGAAGTAGAAAATTTGAGGAAATTGGCACTCATTCCCAGGATTCTGCAGTACAGCTGAGCTCACATATTCTACGCATACGCTCACATCTTTGGGGCAAATGTCTGTGGTTCTACTTGTGGCATGGAGCTGGCATGTGCTCTAATGAGATGCTCCATTCTTGTGCAGTGCATGGATGCAGCTTACTCCTCTTGTCTTCTGCCCCTCAGTACAGCTGGTTCTGGGAGAGCCTGGGAAGGCTAGCTTGATCATGCCACCAGGTGCCTGGAACTGCTTATGGAAGGAAGCCAACGGCCAAGTAACCTGTGCAGTTTTCCTTTTCTCCTTTGCTTGGACTTCTCTGGAAGAGGAGACAGAGTTATCAGTTCCTTACTCCATGAGCCCCTCAGATAAAGGAGTTGCTCATGGAGGGAAGAGGGTGGTCAGATCACTTTGGCACTCAGCTGCATGAAGGGACACTGGCTTTGTGTGCCATCACTCAGGGAGAGAAGGCAGACATCCTGAAATTCTTGCCTTCCCTGGACCTGCTTGCATTCCTTCCTCTTCCACAGGGACTGTTATGGTCTGGTTATTAAAATTATTAGAAATGCCCCTGCCTGAATTAAGGTACAAATGAGACCATATGTTAAAATCAATAGTACGGATTTTATTTAACAATGAATGTGAGGCAGAGAGAGAGAGAAAAAGAAATAGGGAAAAGGAGGGGGAGGGGGAAGAAAGAGAGTGACAGAGATTAAATAGAAAATGTATCACTACTCCATGGAACCCAGTGGCATCCTGTGGGTCCTGTTCTTCTGGTCTTCTTGGTGGTGAGGGTCCCTCAAAGTGTAGAGTCCAATGGATCAATATGCATTCAAGAGATGCCAGACACCTTCCCTGGGGAAGGGGAAGATTTACAGTCTCTTGAGTTGGGCTCTGGATTTGTTACATCTCTTGAATCTTGTGCAGACCTCTGGTGGTGGAGGGTCTCAGGAATGAGTTGGGAGGGTGCTTCTGGGGTCTTTGATGGTTTATGACCCCTTCTCAGCTGCCTCTCACATGCATGTCCTGTGTGTATGTGGTCTTCCTGAAGGTGGGGGGTTTAATCCTTTGGTTTGGTGTAGAAAAATTTCATCATCACACATCCAAAATCCTTCTCATCTGTCACTTGCTGAGCCCAGATAGGGCTAATTCTTTAACACAAATACATTCATTTTTCCTGAGCCTTGTTTACTTTTTCTCAGACCTGAGATAATTGCACAATAGTCTTGTCTCAAGTTTCCATCACAATCCAAATTCCAGCCAGAAAGTATATTTGTGAGGGAGGCTGCTTCAGTTGTCTCAGACAGGCAGGTCCTTCTTTGCAGTTTGACAAGAAGTCTTTCTATGATTTTGACAATGTTTAAGACAATAACAACATTTTAGTCTATCACAACAGAGGAGAGGATGCTGGGGGGACAGCTCAAGCATTTCTGTGTGACAAGTGCTACGGCTGAGCTGTGAAGGGGAGGAGACCGCCTTGGCAGTGAACCTGGGGGAGCTGCTGGACCCTTGTCTGCTGCTGCCAGTGGTGTCCCATCTACCTTTTGCATTCTGGTGGCACTGCTACCTTCTTGCCATTGCAGCTGCTGAGCATGCCCTTGTTCTGTTTGATCAGCTGTTTGAACCTGTCCAACTGCAGCCGAAGCCTGCCAGCCTGCCACACCACTATAGGGCTAACCTTGTTTCCACCTCATTATTTCAGTTTCCACAGATTTAAGAGCTGTCCTGCAAGAGTGATTATCAAGACAGGAGGTGTGGCAATTTGAGAGTTTTCCTTGCCGTGGTTGGGTAGTCCAGCAGCTCGGCACCAGGTGTTTCAGCTTGCTGCTGCCAGGGGTAAAGACTGCAAGGATGGGAGCATGGGGAGGTCTGGGGTGGATGGACGGGCAGAAAATGTTGCATGTTTCACTCTTTTTTTTTTTTTACTCCAACAACCTACTCCATAGGCTGTTAGAGAGGAGGTGGATGTCAGGTGTGCATGAGAGTGAGTAGGTGGTTTGAATCCCTCTCCTTGGGAGTGTTTTCCCCATGCTATGCTTGGCACAGCCTCCATGCAGCTTGAGGGAGAGTTGGTTTGTTTGTCTGCTGGGGCAAAACTTCTCAGAGAAGCTGCTGCCAGAGGTCAGATCTAAGTTTTTGGATGAAATCCAGAAACATCAGCGTTGACGCATGCTGGAATGGAAACCTATCCACTTAGACAAAATGGAAAGAAGAGGGTGGTTTCATGCTGTAAGCTGCCCAAGCTGGGCAAGCATCCTTACTGACTCTCAGTCCTCCTCAGCTCAGTAGGCATGCAGGGCTTGCACTGAGACATGGCATGTCCTTTTCCCACACAGAGAAGAAAAACACTTCGCAGGTCCTCCCACACTGCGGGAGCAAACACCACGGACCGGCTCTCTTTCAACGCTGGTCGGTGCTCCGCCAGGGAGCTGCCTCTCACTTGACCCCTGGGCATTCCCCAGTAAGAACAAAGAGCGTCGCTGAAGCAGAGCAGCAGCACTCACAGAGACCTTCTGTAGGGCCTTGGGAAACTCCCTCCTTCAAGCTACTGAAACCCAGGGGCAATAATTAACCATGCCAAGTGTTGCACTGTAATTGTAGCCGTGTGTCCTTCAACGGGTGCATGTATGTTAAAAATATTTGTGTTTTAAGGCTCTTTCTTGAAGCATACATTTGTTCACATTTTGCTTTCAGCTGGAGAGATGAAAATCTTCCCTTGAAAGATGCACAGAAAAAGCAATCTGAATTAGCCAAAACTGCGAATGGGAAAAGGATTTAAATCAAATGGATGCAGGTCTGTTCCCTGGGCAGGCAGGAGGCTGCATTCCTGCAGCTGGAGAGGCAATAGAGCTCTGTGCCATGGCTCATGACTGCTGTAACAGGGTAAAACTGCAGAAAGGAGTGAGTGGGGAAAATCCCAGCTCCCTTCTAACAGGACTGGAAAATCCTGTTTGGAAAATTGAACGAGGAGACAGTCCTGGGAAAATCTGAGTGCTGGAGCAAGGCAAGGGCAGGCAATCAAACCTCCATGGTGTCAGGGAGAGTTTCTGTTTCAGCCTTTCTGGACTTCTTGCATTATGGCCTGACACAGGTGTCAGCATTTAAAGAGAGCCTTTTGGTCCTGATAGTGCTTCAGAGAGCTGTCTGAAGGGACAGGGAGGCGAACAATACCGGTGGTGGGAAAGGCTGTGCAGCAGCTGCCCTTGTGGCATGTACTGTTCTGGCCAGCATGAGGGGACACGGCTTTCCCACTCCCCATCCCTTGGGATACTGTGGAGTTCTCCTTCTCCAGCAAAGCACTGGTGCTGGGAGCACAGCAATGCTGGAAAGAAAAAGCCCTTCCTCCACTCCCACAAAGTGAGGGCAGCCTTTCATCCAGGGAGAGATTCTTCCCTGCCACCCCTGCACTCTGTTTTGCAATTCTTTCTTCTAGGAACAATCAGATGCTTAATTATTTTCACAGATCAGCTTCTACAGAAAAATGATCTGTACTGGGCCTCTGTCTGGCCCAGAGTCCACCACCATTGAAAATTTCCCATTAAAACAAGTCACAAATGCTACATGTCCTCCTCCTTGGAGATCATGGTGTCTTCCCTCGGGATTTGTTGCTGGTTTCACCTTTTCCTTTCCTCACTCAACTATCTTGCTCATTCAGATCCGAACTGAAGCTGTGGGGCAAAGCCAGCATTAGTGGGGCTGCCACTCTTGGGGATAGATTAAGGGTCCTGGTGGCCTCACTGCCTTCTTGTTCATCAAGTCCTGGTGGGGCAGGCAGGTAGATGTGTCCACCAGGTGAATGCAGGACATGTGGTTGGTAAACACTGTCTGTTGGCCTCTGCCTATAGTTCTTTTTGGTGTGTAAAATGTGAAGTATTCAATAGGGACCCTCTTCCTAACATGAAAAGGATGAAGGAGGAGGAGGAAGACAATAAGAGTTAAGGCCTCCTAAGTTCAGACTGTGGCCCCTTGTGATTTCCAAGCCCATCAGCAGGCAGACAGGCAGGCAGCTCCTTAGGCTGCCCATCCTACCTCTCTCTGCTGAGAGCAGAAACACCTACATCTATGAGTCAAACAGGTCACACAGCCCAAGCTGCGTGCAAGGAGCACACTGCACCGTAACCTGAGAGCAGCAGAATGAGCAGGTGGGGAAGACAGTGAAAGGTTTCTTCTCGTGACTGCAGAGGTCAGGCTGGTGCTGCAGCCAGTGGGAGGACGCAACCTCCTTGTGCATGTCCCCTAAGTGCAGAGTTGCCTTTTGCCCTTACCTTTTACACTTTCCAAAGCTGCAGGGAATGGAAAAGAAGGGTTCCAAATTACTGAGGGAAATATCAGACCTTGGGATCTGCTGTCCAACGTCACCTCCCTGGAGATCTATATTTTATCTGTCACCACCATACGGTTCTTGAGAAGCCCAGGACTGATGCTGAGAAGGGTGAAGAGCAGGCAAGCATGTACTGAAAGGGGCCCCTTGGTTGTGATTATGGTGAGAAAGGCCTGCAGTGAACTGGAAAGCAAGCAGGAAGAGGAGGGTGTGGGAGGAAATGGGGAGTTCTGTTCTTTGTGTGCAATATAAGGAAGTATGGAAACATCCTTGTGGGATTTTCAAAGAGATTTACAAGAATGGGCAGCAGGGAAAGGCTGGGAAAAAATGTAATTTCATGCTGCATAATGTAATGATGGGTGAATGAGCTGGTGTTGCAGGTGAAGAGGGAGGGGGGACCTGTGAAAAGGGAGGGAGAAAAGAACAGGCAGAGGCAGATATGAATGCCAAGGGCAGTAAGAACAGAGGACACAGGCACATCAGTTAGGAAACTAAATGTGAACTTCATAGGACCTTGATCTGCAGCAACATGGCTGATCTTGAAGCTTGCAGAGCCACACAAGGCAGGTGGCAAATGTGCTTGGGAGAGAATTTTGAACCCTGGACCAGTATGGGGAGGCACTGGCAGTAGAATCAAGAACAAGTTAGTGTGCTCTGCAAATAGCAGCTGTGCTGTCTGAATAAGAAAAAAGTGATGCTGGAAGAATAAATGCATATGGAGTTCTTGCTCATGTCCTACAAATGGGACTGTGCCAGAGTGCTGAGGAGACATGAAGGCAGGTTATCACTAAACCCACTCTCAGATCTTTCTAAAGGTACAGGTGTGGAAAGCATAGAGACAGGGTGGACATGCAGCCATTAAGGGCACATGCTTGAAACTGGAGTTGCAGGGGGTGCCCTATAATCTTGCGACATAATCAAGTGAACAGGCAAAGCTCTGCACTGAGTAATCCTGCAATAGCAATGCACAAATACACAACATGCCCCAACCTAGTTTGCTAACACATATTCCCACTTTAATCTCCATCCTACTTGCTTTACCTCTGCTTTCTCCGCATGTATTACGTGGTTACTTTTGCATGACTGATGGAGGCAAACAGTAGCAAACCCAGCATTTGGTATTTGGGCAATGATTTGTTTAGCTGCACTGCAGAACTTCCTTGTACAGTAAAATGTTTATTTAATTTATTAAGTAATTGCAGAAGTCTTGCAAGATTATAGCAGTACTTTCCTAGATACTATTTGTCTAAATACTGCAATGGGCAGCAGAGAATGTACCTCTGCCTCTGAAACTACTCTACCAGCCTGGTACTTCTGATAACTGCATTTTTTTCCATCCCTCTGGCCTTTTGCATTCAGATGGTATCTATTTAAATATTTGCATAGGAGGTCCAGCTGTGTACCCAAGTACTTTCAGAGCACTGATGTCTGTAACTGGTGAATGCCTCTGCAGAAGCTTGACAGCATTTCCAGCCCCTGCCTTGCAACAGGAAACTGAATAGAACATTGCTGTTTATATTTTCAGCCATGGAATCACTTGAGATTCTTTGCTGGTGAAAAACCTGTACCACCAAGTGAACAAATCCCCTCAATTGCTACACCCAGCTCAGATTTAGTAGTTGGTCAGAGTACAGGGGGAGTTCCTAACAAGAAGGTGGTTTTGGCAGATTCCCCAGCCCCACACCTAGAAAACTCTGCAGGTTTGCAATGCAGATATGGTCCTGTCTGCCAGAAGGAGGTTTCAGTGCATACACCCGGTAGAAGGGGAAAAAAATGACTCAGGATGACAATTTTATATAAAATTTTCCACAATGGCCTTTGGCTCCCATGCAAATTAGGAAGTACTCAGCCCACTGTGGTGTTCTTCCTCATACCAACAAGCCCTCCTTCGAGCAGGTCATGTGTCAAGAACTCCTTGGGAACGGCAGAGCAGAAAAAGGAACGGGTGTCTGTGCAACCTGGGGCTATGGCATTCTCCAGCAGCCTGAGCAAGGCCAGGTGCCACAGCAGCACAGAAGTTCCCTGGCCAGCGTTCTTGACAGAGCTCCCTCCTACATGAGCAGCATTGCTGCTCCCTGTTCCTGTCCAGGAAACACAGCACAGAAGAAAGGGCATGGTCACTCTTCACACATCCTGTACCTGGACATATAAGAGGCTAAAACCTGTGTTTGAAATACTCCTGCGCTGTGATACACTGTCAGCAGATAATGAGGTGGAGGTGAGAATTTGAGCAAAGTGATTCTGTCTGCCTGAATGCTGGACAGAAACCTGAGAAATAACTGAAGGGGATTAAAGCCACATCCTTCACCACTATGAATTGGACCAGATGAGCTGTAGCTTCTGCAGTGGAGAAGCAGGGAGGGCCCCTGCCTGAATTTCAGGGGTGGAAGGCAACAGTGTGAGTTCCCGGGTGTGTTCCCCCTTCCCACGGAAATCCCCTTCGGAAATTCCAAAGGCGCCAGAGTTCCAACTGGAACTGGGCCAGGTGATTAACCAGAGGTGAGCAGACATGGAGCTGTGCTGCAAACCTGCAGCCTCCCCTGGCTATAGCTGCCAAGAACTGGGGCTGGAACAAAAGGTGCTATGAGGGCAGGTGGTCAGGTGCTGCCACAAACAGCCTAAAAAACCCCGCTCTAGCAGGCAGGCAGCCTGGTGCTGGGTGACAGGGGGAATCCCAGCCCCATAGCCTGCCTGCTGCAATGGGGGCAGGAAACAACACCTACATCTGCTTCCAAAATTAGCTGCAGCAGAAGGGCTGAGAGCTGCTAACTGCTTAGATGTCTTATCACTGCTGAGGTGAGCCAACCCAACACCCCTGTAACTGTGACCCCATTGGTCTACTAGGTGCTAAATGTTTCTTAAAAAGCTAACCAGGTGGATTCCCATGATCTCAAGATGACGAAGTGGGCAATGAACCATTTCACAAACTAGATACAATAACGTTTTTTTAATAAATACATAGCTCACATGTACCAAAATAATTATAAACAAAAAATGTACAGTATTTACACAATATACAACTGCTAAAAAGTGTAGCAATTATGACACACATGGTGTGAAACACACTGTTTCCAATGCCCACAGTTAACATTATTGCTACTTTCTCCTAAAAGCCAGGAGGTCACCAGTCCCTTGGTCCGACTCCTCCACTTGGGACACCCCACCGAGAGCACCGATCAGCACCTGAGGTCAGTCGGTAAGGCCACGGGCTGCCACCAGCCCAACGCAAATTAACACACAGTCTCCAAGAAGGGGTGTTGGTATGAGTCCACCATGCCACGAAGGTACACATGTTTCTCGCAGTACTTAATGCCACAAGAAAGCCCTCTGTAACGAGCAGGTTGGACGTGTAGTCTGTTACCTTTGCAGGGCTGAGAAGACTGGCTGCGTGGCTCTTTATCAGGTGGTGTGTGTGAATAATGACAGATCTCTGCTGATGTTACACATTCCACTCCTGTTATTTAAACACAGGGCAGATCCTGGAACTGTCCTGTTACAATTATGTGCTCCTTCTTCTTGCTGGGCAGCGTAGCATTTCCTTCCTGGTTTTCCTCTGCACATTGTGACTTTCTTTTTAAATTAAGAAAGTCCTTTTTCTCTGCATATGTATGTAGTCACTTCTACACATTGTGACTTTCTTTTTAAATTAAGAAAGTCAATCCTTTTTCTATACATATGTATGTAGTCACTTCTTTTCACAGAAAGCTCTGCTTTAAAATGTCAGCTGTCGTCCTCCAATAAGGCAGTCATCATACATAAGCTGCAAGAAAAAACCCAAAAGCTGTTAATAAAACAATCTCACTGAAAGTATTGTACCCACTCTGGGGCAATGCCCAGAGTTTGGCAGTGTGTAAAATTTCTACACCAAAATGGTTACTTTTGCCCTTTAACAGCACTCAGAACCTGACAAAACCAAAGGCTGGTGAAGAGGTAACCATGCATTAACTTGAATTTTATCTCATGAGGTTCTGTGTTAGCCACAGAATGGTGTTCAGAGAACCATGTTGCATGAAGTTAACCTCCATTCCCTCAAGTTATTTTTTACATTTTATTTTTAGTCTACTTATATGCTTGCCCCAACTGCCATTTTGCTGATTGCTGATAGCATAAACTTATTTATACCTACTGGGGCATGTCATCAGAGCAGCAGCAAGAAAAAAACCTACACAAGATAGGATCTCCCCCTTCCTCTTGAAAGGATGCAAACTGTTACTTACTTCATCCTCTGTGAATTCAGGCTCAGATTCACTGCTCTCCTCATCCTCACTTTCTGGCAACATCTGCAGGTCAGCTGTGGTCAGCTGCTTCAGCTGTTCCTGTATGCTTGAGTTGTCTCTTCCCCAAGTGAGCTGATAGGGGGAATAGCCCTGATAGGTCACTTTGTTCACGTCTGCCCCATGTTTCACCAGAAGTGACACCAGGTCTGAATTCTGCAGATCAACAGCCAAATGTAGTGCTGTTCTGCCATTGCATGGCTCCTGTGTGAAAATAAGGTTTGGCATGTTAGGAGAGGCAGAACCATTGCCAGATCTGTTGATCCTTAAGACTACACAGCCCCACTCAGTTAAATTCATGGTACACATTACATACCTGTGCATTTACATCTGCTCCCAAAGACAGCAGATACTCGACAATAGCCAAGTATCCTTGAATAGATGCCAAATGAAGACATGTATGTCCTGCAAAACACAAACAAAGGGAAACTTTGAGTAAGTCGAACTCAGTGCCTTATCATTACTTAAGAGTCAGGATGATAGGCCAGGATGGTGTCTAAATTTGCAATTCACCCATGGCAAAAGGGTGTTTTCCAGCTTCCAGTTAGGGCTGGATTTTGGAAAGATTTCTTAGAGGCTTTGTTTCAGTGTTTGACTGCAACTTACTGCAACCAAAAAAAGGTGGAGCCTGGCAAAAGTACTCACTAAAAATGAAAAATTCAAAGCCATGAGAGACAATAATCAACATTGAGGAGGGCTACAAGACAGTGGATTTTTAAAGAAGTCACACGTTGCCATGCGCTTTGGGCTTCTCAACTCTCAAATGGCCGTAATAATCTTGCTCCACCTCTGGAGAGATCTTAGAGATCTACAGGACACCAATCCCACCCTCAGTGCAGGACATAGGACTGTTCAGCAGTGTGCCTGTACCTTTGTAGTTGGTTGCCTGCAGGACAGCGAGGAGGTGTTGTGGCTGGCAGTACTGCGTGAGGACACTGACACTCCTGAGGGAGCCCTGCTGGCAGGCAATGTGCAGGGGGGTGTTTCCTCGAAAGTCCCTCATTTCCAGGTCACATCCGGCCTTCAGAAGATGCTCGGCAATTTCAGGCTGATCAGTTATCACTGCCAGGTGAAGAGGAGTCTGCAGAAAACAGAAAAAGTAGCGTCTAAGTTACACCGCACTCTTGGCAGCAACATCTGGACAAGCAGGCCTCTTGACCACTTGGTGATTTGTCCCATGAACTAAAAGCATGTCCCATAAACTCAGTTCTTTATGCTTCCCAAGATCTTGCATAGTTGCCCCTTCCTCTGGAAGTGGTGAACTTACGGCTCTCTGGATACCCAACACTCAATCTGTAGGAAGGGTATCATTAACATCTCAATAAAGAGGGATGCAACTCCCTGCATCATATTTGAAAAATGTGGGCGTTCAACACCACTCTCTCAGGGGAGCGGAAGCACTACTAAACTGGCTGGAGCCAGCTGGGGACTTTCCTGAATGCAGGCTTTGATTTAAGTATGCTTTGATTCTGTTGATTCCATCAATCAAACAAAAAAAATTAAAAGTACTTTTTCTGGGGAATTCCCCAGAGGGCCTGTGTGGGGGTAGCTGGGGCTGGTGTGGATTTGGGGCTGTGGAGGAGAAAGTACCTGGCTGAGGTTGTTCTGGAAGTTCAGGAAAGCCCGGTCGCCGGCTGCCTGCTGGATCACCTCCAGGCTCAGGGCTTTTTCCTCGTGAATAATAGCCAAATGGAGAAAACTGCAGATGGAAAAAGGAGTAAATGAAGCGACGCACGTTCAAGCCCCAGTGCGGTGTCAGCTGCCCCGTGCCCGCGGCGGGCGGGGCAGGTCACGCGGGTGTCGCAACCCGGGGCTTTCGGCTCGGCCGGGGCTTTCCGCGCCCGGAGCCGCCTCTGCCCTCCCTGGCGCCGCGCCAGGGACTTTCCGCCCTCCCGCCGCGCCGCGGCCCAGCCCGGCGCCTCCCCGCCGGCGGCACATCCCGCCCGGGCCCGGCACCGCCGCGTCCCCCACCGCGCCCGAGCCGCCCCTGCCCCGTCTTCGGCTCCCACTTACGTGTCCCCGTCCTCCGTCAGCTGCTGTGCCCAGGCGGGCGGCTCGCGGGGCTGCAGCCGTATGTCCTCCAGCTCCTTCACCAGTTGCCGGTACTCCTCCTCCT
>VWZD01010847.1:1015607-1200601 GCA_013396695.1 Sakesphorus luctuosus
GGGAGCCCGCCCTGGCGGTCCTTCTTGTGGAAGGAGCCCTCGCAGCCCTCCATGGCGGGCTCGGCGGCGCGGCGGGCGCTCAGCATGTCGGCGGACAGCGAGTGAGCGGCGCGGCGGCGGCGCCTCGATATACAGCGCGGCCGGGGGATTTCTGCGGGGGAGGAGCCGCCCGGGACGGGAATTTCCAGCCAGTCAAAGCCCGACCGACGGGTCTGGTCGTGCTCGGCGCCGCTGGCTCTGGTAGGGAGGGCGGAGCGGCCGGGGCCGCCCAGAAGGNCGGCCATGGGGCTCCCGGCGCCCCCTCCCCGGAGGGCAGCGTTGTAGCCTCACTGCCCGCGGCGGGACCCCTTGAGCACTGGGGAGCCCCTCAGTGCTGGGCACTGCTGGCCCCGATCGCACCCTGCATCTCCCCGACTTTCCGTCAGGTCATAAGGGGGAGTGTGGGATCATAGAATCATAGAGTAATTTGGGTTGGAAGGATTCTATAAAGGCCCACCGGTCCAGCTCCCCTGCCATGGATCTTCAGCTGGGTCAGGTTGCTCAGAGCCCAGTTCACTCTGACCTTGAACGTTTCCAGGTATTGGCTATCCACCACCTCTCTGGGCAACAGTGTTTCAACACACTAATTGTAACAATCTTCTTCCTTTCAGCTAATCTAAATTGATCCTCCTTTTAAAAACCCTTACCCCTTGACCTATTGCAACAGGCACCGCGAAAAGCCCATCCCCATCTCTTTTATAGGCTGCCTTCAAGCACTGCAAGACCTAAGTGTGGTCTCCCAAGGTGTCTCTAGCCAGCAGCCCCAGCCATAAGCATTAACTTTCTTAGAAGCTCCTCTCTCTTCCACCATCTGCACAACAGCAGTAGATCACTGAGCCTGTAAGGATCACTCTGAGGTCTGATGAGAGGGACTCCCTGAGGAGTCATAAACCAGTGCTCATCTAACGATCAGGAATAAGCTTTGTAGCCAGCCCAGGGCAGCAAAGTCATGCTAAAATTTCAGGGAACGGAACACCACCAGAGCTGAGGTTGCTATTGCATCAGTACACTGCATATGCCCTGCTTGGGGGACAGTACTGCTTTTTGGAGAGATTCAGGTAGAATTGCACATGATAGATGTTACGCTAAACACCTGCAAATGTGCAGATGTTGCCTCAACATTTAGAGGATTTTGCGTCTTTGCTGTGGAAGTTTTCACTCTGTTTCAGTGCTGTGGGATCAGTGCTGTGAGAATTCTGAGCCACTCCTGTACATCCAGTTCTGCTCCACGACTAGATAGGCCTCTTTCAAAGGGTAGATCCATAATGGAGCAAACCTTTTAAAAAAGAAATTACATCTTTGGCTGTTATTATTACTTCCTCTGACCATTCCTAATGACTCTTCTCTTCTTTTTGCTGCTGTTGTGCCATCTGTGGGTAATGAAAACTGGATAAAAATAGGCTCCCACATGGATAAAAGACATTGTCTGCAGAGCTGACAGCACTGAATTTTTCCCTCGTGAATTTTTGCTTCTACTTCTCAGATGTAGGGGATTCCCATGAAGAATTCCTCTTCCCTTGCAACTATTGCTGGCCTCACTGAGTAATGGTGTCTGTGCTTTTTTTTCCTTTTGTCATTTTCCCATGGGATGGCATCCCTTTGAACAAGAACTTAAGAGAAAATCCAAAGATGAAAGGAGGAGCCAGAGGAAAGAAAGATTGCCTGGCTTTCTCTGAGCAGATGTTCCTAATTGTCAGCCCAGCTGTGCCATTCCTGGACTTTTTTTCAGTGTTCATTACTTGGCCTGGGACAACCCGGTGGTGCTTTTGGGCAGGTTTAGAAAAAAGCCATACAACTTTTCTTTTGTAGGTTAAGGCTTATGAAAGTTTTGTGAGCTTTATGAAACAGTTTCCTCTTTTTAATGTAAATTGTCAGGGGAAGTTTAATTAACAAATTAATCTCCTCCTGCCTACTTCTCTGCGAAAAAGGGAAGATGGGTGTTGGAAAGTAAGCTCCTGCTCTGACTAGCAGGGGAATTGAGCCCATGCTGTCTGCAGTTGGGAACACACAGAAACCACACAGTGTGCTAGAACCACACAGAAAGGAAACTTTTTTCCTGTCCTCACTGTGATGGCTGGAAACCAGGAAGGGGAATTCTTTGTCTCCTTCCGTAAGTGACCTCCAGCTGCTCTTACAGGCCATCACGGGACTATTTTTAGCAAGCATTTGCCAGCAGCAGCCTCTTCTCAGAGGCATGTGAGATGCTTTTATTTTGTGTGCATTTTAGCTTGGTGGTACTGCAGACAGTTGTAGGTGGCAAAAAGGTGATGGAAAATGTTTTCTGGATGGAAAGTCATGCCAAGGCCAGCCCACTGTCTGCCCTAGGGAGATGTTGCTCTGCAGCCTGGCCATAGCCATCACAATGGGGCCCAGACATGGGCCAGCACCCCTGGGTATTAGGCAGCCAAAAGCAAGGCTTGAGAAGGGATTTAGTCCTAAACCCTGGTCTCTATGTAAAGCAGCAGTCAGATGCAGAGGCAAATGGAACACTCATTAGCAAATAAAGCTGCTGTCTGCTCAGTAGCTCCTCAGAGCTACCACAGTCATTATGCAGTATTTGCTTAAAGGGATGTCATATAGAAGATAGCATAAAGCAAAGGTTTTGGGGTGCTGATGAAGGTCTTTGTGCTGCTGAAGTACTGTCCTTTTTTTTTTTTAATTATCACATTCTAGCAGTTCTTATATATAATTTTCAACATTTTCCACAAGAAAAAACAAATAGGAAGAAACAAACTCAGCCTTTTGAATATAGGGTGGAGCTTATCACAACTCCAGTTTCCTATGTGGCCCCTTAGGCAGGTGCTGCAGTTCTGGGAGGCTCAAACATGCCCCTCAAGGGCGGAGCAGATGTACCTACTCAGGGGCAGGGGTTGGCCCTGCTGAAACAGGAGCAAAACAACTTGAATACTGCAGTCATCTATGCCAGCCTGAACCCTCTTGGTCTGCTTGTGTATTCTGGTTTAATACCTCTGCTGTCTGGATTAATTTCACAGGAGTGGGTTTTGTGCTCATCAACTTGAGAGGAGATTAATGTTCTCTTCATTTTTTTATTCAGGGTTATGTTAGCTGCCTGGTCCAATGGGCACTTCAAGACCAAGGGACTACCTGAAAGTCACTTTAACAGTGTAAGAGGCTGTAACTGTGGGAGGTGGATTTGCACCTGATACCTAAGAGCTAGATTTTGCAAAAGCCTCCTCCACTCTGGGTGCCCCAAGCACTCAATTGGCAAGGCTGTGGAGCTGCAGGGATGTGATGTTTGTTTTTCTTCTACCTTGCAGAATGCAGCTGGCAGGGCTTGGAGAAGGAGCCTTGAGTGCCTGAATACTGAAAAGGGGCAGTAGAGTTTTAATCAGTTTTTAAAGCACATGAAGGATTCTCGTGCTGCTTCCTCCAGCAAACACATTAAATTGTAATTTCCTGATTGCCACACTAATCATGAGAACCATCTAGTGCTGTTGATTTACCAGAGTCAGTCCCTCAATTTCATCCTTTTGTGATTGATGCTGCAGATACCTATTAACTGTTTCCTCTTATTTAATCTCTAGGACTGTACATGGCTTGCAGTAAATATACCAGGAAAGGTAGTTATCAATATCCAGCAGGATCTTGGCCTGGGCTGTTAAAAGCAAAAGCAAAGCAGATCAGTCAAGTAGACCTGCTGTCTGTACGTGTATGTGCATGTGCAAATACCTCTTTGGAGCAGGACTCTGGTTTGTTGCTTCCAAAGTCTGTGGACTTTGCTAGTGCGAGGGAAGCCAGGGGACACTTAGTGCTGTCGTTCTGATAACATTTTGCAGTTAAAAGCCACATATCTCAGTCTCCCATTTACAGCTACTATAGAGATAAAAAACATGTGGCTCCAAACAATTAGTCCAGTGGTAAACAAGGAAGGCATATTTCCCTCCTGCTTTCTAATAATATGTTACTAATTGGAAAACTTTTAGAAAACAGCCAAATGAGAGGAAGGAAACTTACACAAAAGCCAAATTTGTCAGTGAGGATGAGGGCTGATGGTGTTACACATGCCATGTGGCCTGTATTCCTGCCTCCTCAAACTTTTTCATCAGAGGCAGATACTCCAGTCAGATACTCCAAAAAGCAGAGTGGTGGATGCAGTAGGAAACATTTCTCCACCTTATTTGAGCTGACATATATCCAAGCCAATATTGCTCAGGGTAATTTTTGGCATATAAAGCCAAAATCCAAATTAGGGCATATAAAATCCTACCCATGTCCCACAGACACAAAAATAGAGTTAGCTGGAGTGTCCTGACCAGAGTCTTAAGAGATCTAAATTCCTGGTTGGCTACACTAGTCTGTTTTTACTTTTTGACTGCAGCTTATTTTTGGCATTTCTTAAACTGATGAATTGCATCTCTGGGAAGATCTGCATTTCTCTGCATGAACTGTGAGCTGTTTGTATATCAGTTGGTTGCATTTCTGGGGATCCTTGAAGATGAGATATACTATATCAGTTTAAACTGCTTTTATTGTTATGCCTTAAGGGTAAATATCAGTCACGTCGTTTAAAATCAGCTACCACTTGGATGACAAGTTTTTTCTGGTGTCATTCCCATTTCTCATGTAGAAGCTTTGTTAAAGCATGTTGCTCAAAAAGGTTTAAACTGATGCTTGCTGCCTGATGCAGTGAAACTTGCAGCCACATGTGTTTTGTGTAGGAAAAAAGAGTCTTGGGCAGGGAGAAGTAAAGGCAGGTCTCCTGAGTTTGTTGTACAGCTTTCCCTCTGGCAATAACATTGCTCCCCATCAGTATGGCCCCCTCTGTGGGTGCAGATAGAGTGGAAGAACCTGATGGGGAAAATACGAACTGTGAGCATGCTAATAATTAAAAAGGGACTTTCCCCCTACAAGCAGCTGTAATCTTTGGTAATGTTACAGTCTCTAGTTCTTCCCAGCAAGTAGGAATATTGCAAAGGTGGAGAGAGTGGCACAGTGGGACCAAGCAGAAAACTGAACTGGTGAGGATTTGGGAGGGGTAGCTCAGCCTAGTGGAGTGTGAGCATGCTCAGCTAGCAGAGTCTGGGCAAAGCAGGAAGCTTACAGATCCAGAAACTCAAATCTGGGTCTGGGTACAAATTTCTCTGTGGTGCTAGATGGTATTTTGAGCAAACTAAGGACCTTAACTGAGTTACCCTGGGCTGTCCGAGCCAGGCTGTGTGTGGGCAGTGAGAGCTGTCTGTCTCAGCACATATTTGCTCTGAACCTCTACATGCTCCTGTGCAACCCTTGTGCCTAAAGCTGGTATGGTGGATAAACATAAAAAGCCAGTGCACTGCTCCCCTGTGCACAGTGGGGGCCCAGCACAGCAGTCAGGCACACGGCAAGCCGCAATTAGAAGCTGAACTGCGTGCAGGCCCAGGGATTTCCCTGGGGACGGATGTGGCAAACACAGGGGCTAATGAACTGAGTGCTGTAGCTGTTTGTCTGAGCTAGCAGGGGAGCTGCCAGGGGAGGAAGCAGGAAATTCTAGCCAATGCTAACAGCATAACCCTGAGAGGAAAAAAAACCAACAGAAGATGAATTTTGGGATGGGTGCTTCCCAGGGACTGCCAGCCAAGGGACTGTCAAAGTCAGCTCCTCCTATGCACACCCTCTCTGGAGGAAGGCAGGCTCTCTGCTCCCTGCTTTTTCTCCTGGTGAAAGTTCTTTGGAGCCCCAAAGCCCAGCAGACTGCATGGCTCTGGGAGGGGTAACTCCAATCTGCCACCCATAAATTGCCTGAGGCTGGCATAGGGTGTCAGCAGCAGCTGCTGCTGAGATAGTTCTATGTGGGGCTTGGCTTTAGGTATCTCAGTGCAAAATGCCCATCTGTTTGTTCTGGGGCTCTGCTTGGAAAGTTCCCAAGGTTTTAACCTGAGTTTTTTCTGTCTTGATTGTGGGCTGTGCTTGGAGCTGGAGCATTGGCTGTGCCAGCAGGGAGCATGCAGCATTGCCAAGGGCTGAAGGTGCTTCTGGGTGCCACATTCTGGTCCAGGCCATCCTTCTTCTAGCCGTGCAAATGGCTGTTGATGAGAGTGGGTTGCAGTGCCTGGGGTAGCTCAGTTACTCTCTGCAAGAAAACAAGCTGGGAGAATAGCTCCAAGGGACAGCAAAGAGGCTGCATTTATAGGCGTGTTAGGTGAGCTCTGATTTACACACTAATAAGAGAGACTAAAGGCAGGCTGCGAGTAGTTAAATGCAGATTTGCCCAAAGTCCAAACATACTGTGTTCTGCATGCTCTGAATATTGCCTGCACTCACAGAACACAGGTTCTCCAGACTGGGCTACAATAAAATCCTCTTTTTCTCACACAGCTCTCATTCCCACGTAGTCCCATTTATTTTCATGCAGCCAACTGTTTACTCTGAGCATGACCTGTCCCAGGGAAGGTGAAGACTGGCAGCAAGTTCAGGGCCATCATCACTTGTGAGATTCAGGGAATCAGCAGTGCCATCACAGAGGGGCTGTTCACCTCTGCTACCCAGGCTGGTGGCTGGAAGGTGGCTGCTCCTGCTGGTCCTGTGGTATCCAAGCTGCATGTGGAAAAGGGGAACTGGAAGCAACAGTGCATCTTTCAGAGTAGGCCAGGACCAATGATTATTTATTGGAGCTATACTGGGAAGGAAGAGGGAGCAGATGGAGACTGCAACGTAGATTTTCCAGCCTGGAAGGAGTTTAAATTTATCACTCTCCAAGGCTGCATCCATTCCTGGGATGACTTCCCATTTAGTGTATGCCTTTTAGGGCTCTGATTTCTTCAGATTTCATGACAGTTAGTTACTAACTTTTGGCTTTGGTATTTTCCAGACAGAAATATCTGTCCAGGATAAGGTCCTGCCTTTCTTGGAAAGGTAGTCTGTGCACAGGCAGTATATTCAGCAATTCATGAACTCACCATCCTGTGCATGTGCTGTGGTGACATCTGGAGGGCCTGCACATGGCATAGCCCCAAGGGCACGTCCCTGTATGTCCAGGAATACTGTACAAGTGAGAAAAACTAATGCCTGAGTTCTTTCCAGGCAAAATTTCTGAGCAGCATAAAATATAACTTGCTTGGGAAAACACTGACCTCTGGTAACAGGCTTAGGGCCATGGTCTTGGGTTTCTGCTTGAGACAAGAGTCATGGAGGCTCTGAAACACATTTGTGGGAAAGCCACCAAGGGAAGTGAGATTGGAGGGAGTGATTTCCCCAAGAGCACTGAAGAAAAGCTGTATCAGTCCCACTTTGAAACAAGTGTTTGACAGTTACACTAATTCTTCTGCCTGCATTCACAGACACAAACCCTTTTCTTGGCTGCATCCTCTATCTCCCAGAGCCCAACATCCCACTATGGCCATTGTAGCTACTTCCTGTATCCTCACCAGCTGGCAGCTCTATGGCCCTGCAGACCTTCAATGTGACTGTGTCACCTTGTGTCCCAGGAGCCTACAGGAACCTGAACCCTTGCACAATTCAGCTGACTGTGCTATCACCTTGTGTCTCACTCTCTATTCAACACCACATCCATCACACAGTTTTCATATCTACTCTTCAAAGGAGAATCCTCCCTCACCCACACTCTCTGCTGTTCCTGTCATGGTGGTGTCATTCAGTGACTGTCTGTCCCACTGGCACTTCTGTGCTCTGACCTCTGCCTGGGACAGACTCTTGGCACTGCTCTGCAAAGCCGTGTGCCCATGCTGTCCTGCACTTCTTTAAGACATCAGGGTGAGCATTTAATGGATAATCATAGGATCACAGAAAGGTTTGGGTTGGGAGGGACCTTAATGATCATCTCGTTCCAACCCCTCTGCCATGGGCAGGGATGCTTTCCTCTCAAGAAGATTGCTAAGGGCCCCATCCAACCTGGCCTTTAACACTTCCAGTGTCAGGGCATTCACAAGTTCTCTGGACAATGAACTTCTCATGGATGATGAACAGCAAAAGGGCATCTGGGAACTGTGTGCATAAGATGTCTTTTCCCACCCTTCCTAGCAAGCACTGTCAAGTTGCTGTCACCTCAACGGCACCCAGACTGCTTGACCATAGAGAAAGCTGAGCCCTCCAGTGCGGGGCTGAGCTCCCTGCTGTCTGGGCAGGGGATGCAGTTCCCCTGTTCCTCTTGTTTGGGAACTATTTGCAGATCTCTGTGACTCCTTCTATATCTTTGGCTTAGCTAATGTCAAATGACAACATATAATAGAATGAAAATCAAGCCAGATCACCCAGTTTCAGGCATAGTGTGACTGTGAGACCTAGTCACACTCGTGTATCCCTCAGTATCTTCTCACAGTATCTTCCCTCAGCTGCCTCATGTAGAGACTTCGGACAAGCATTGCTTTGATGCTACCAATCCCAAGGAACACAACAGTGGTGCAGGGAGAGATCATACCTGGAGGAAGGTGTTGGTCACAAACAAGCAGGCATGGGTAAAGTCTTGCTGGTGGAGCAGTGATCTGCCCACTTGGGCTTTTCCAGATAGCTTGAGGTGGGAAAACTTTAGCATCAGCTCTGATCTCATTACATTGTCATGGTGCTATGCAGGCAGAACCTTACCTGTGACCTTCTGAATGTGGTGAAGAACACCTGTGAGGAGATGCACAGAGCTTGGTCATTGCACGAGCTCTCCCATGTAGGCAGGCACTTCTTAGGGGCTGGGGCTTAGTCTGGGTTTGAGGGAATGGGGCAGTGGAGTGAGCCACTTTGTGGAAGAGGGGGCAGGAGGGCAACACAAGTGGAGTATTAGCTCATGGGGAGGAGGGTGGGGTGTTCTTAAGAAGGTGGAGGAGGAAATGGCTTGCTGGGCTGTTGCACTGCTGCCCTCACAGGTGGCACCCACTCAAGCAAAATTTGGAAAAAATCCCCACTTCAGCTTAGTTTAGCTCAGGTTTTTTTAACCCTGTTGGGGTGAGCTGTTATGAAAAATCACATCACATGTGATCAAGCATGCATTGGCAGAGGTAGGAGCATTTCCCAAATGGTTTCTTTCCTAAGGACCATCCAGAGGGACCAAAATATGTTGTTTTACAGGAAGGATGGAGCCTCTGGGAGGTGGATTGGGCAGATAAAAGCCTGTCCTCGTGAGCCCAGCTGCACATTAGTTTCAGCTGCATCATCAAAGTGAGTCATTCAATAAAAACAATTAGCTAAGGAAATAACACTAAACAGTAATAATTACCCAAACATTCTAGCATTGACCATTTAGATGGCTAAATCAACACAATCAATTGTATTAATGAATGCTAATTCAAATCTAATATCTTTCTGGTTTATTTGATTATGTATAAAGAATTCAGCTGCAGTTGTTGGACAGGATGGGGCTGCAGACCAGCCAGATGCTTGGTCACCTGCCTATCCTGTGGACTGTGCATTTGTTTGTCCCCAGTCTGCCAACAGCTTATACAGTGTCCCCTGGTTACTGTAGGGAGCAGAAGAAAAGTGCTGAGATGATGTCACTGGGGCAGGCAGCAGCGTTCTTGGACTTTGGAGGGACTTATGCCCACACAGAAATGTGGTCACAGCATCCCAGAATATACCAAGTTGGAAGGCACCCACAAGGACTGTCAAGTCTGACTCCTGGTCCAGCATAGGACCATCCCCAAGAGTCACACCAGGTGCCTGAGAGTATTGTCCAAATGCTTCTTGAATTCTGGCAGGCTTGGTGCTATGACCACTTCCCTTGGGAGCCTGTTCCAGTGCCCAACCACTCTCTGGGTGAAGAACCTTTTTCCAATATCCAACCTAAACCTCCTCCGACACAACTTCAGACCATTCCCTCAAGTCCTGTCACAGGTCACCACAGAGCAGAGATCAGTGTCTGCCCCTCCTCTTCCCCTCACAAGGGAGTTGTAGACTGCAATGAGGTTTCCACTCAGTGTCCTCTTCTCCAGGCTGAACACACCAAGTGACCTCAGCTGCTCCTCATATGGCTTCCCCTCAAGGCCCTTCACCATCTTTGTTGCCCTCCTTTCGATGCTCTCTAAGAGCTTAATATCCTCCTTATTGCAGTGCCCAAAACTGCACACAATATCCAAGGTCAGGCCGCCCCAGTGCAGAGCAGAGCGGGACAATCCCCTCCCTCACCCAGCTGGTGATGCTGTGCCTGATGCCCCCCAGGACACGGTTGGCCCTCCTGGCTGCCAGGGCACTGCTGACTCATATTCAGCTTGCTGTTGACCAAGACCCCCAGGTCCCTTTCCATGGCACTGCTTTCCAGCATCTCATTCCCCAAACGTCCAGAGTTGCCTCATCCCAGGTGCAGAATCCAGCAATTGTCCTTGTTGAACTTCATATGATTGGTCATTGCCCAGCCCTCTAATTTGTCAAGGTCTCTCTGCAGGGCCTCCCTGCCTTTGAGGGAGTCAACAACTCCTCCCAGTTTTGTGCCGTCTGCAAACTTTCTTAGTATCCCCTCCAGTCCTGCATCCAAGTCATTTATGAAGATATTGAAGAGCACAGGGCCTAAGATGGAGCTCTATGGAACTCTACTAGTGACAGGTCACCTGTCTGATGTTACCCCATTCACTATTACCCTCTGTGCTCAACCCGTGAGCCAATTGCTCATCCACC
The DNA here is from genome assembly GCA_013396695.1 of Sakesphorus luctuosus. Taxonomy (NCBI): domain Eukaryota; kingdom Metazoa; phylum Chordata; class Aves; order Passeriformes; family Thamnophilidae; genus Sakesphorus; species Sakesphorus luctuosus. The sequence goes on from VWZD01010847.1 coordinate 1,026,198, forward strand.
ATATGATGTGTTTATCCAGCTACGTGCTGGACACTTTGTCCAGAAAGATACTGTGAGAGACAGTATTGAAAGGTTTACTGAAGTCCAAAAAGGTTACATCAACTGGCTTCCCTGTGGTGAAGCCTCTCAGGAGAGGGCACATTCTCCTTTTTTCCTTCTTGCCTGAAGGTTTCACAGAAATCTGAATCTCCTAAACTGGATGACTGGGCAAAGTCACAGAAACACCAGAAATCCACATTGCCTGGAAATAAAGTGATGTGGAGGGAATTCATGCTTAAAACTGACAATTACAGTTTCAGTTAAGAACAAGTCACACTCTGTAATTCATGTTGGAAATGTACCTTCTGGCTTAGGCTTTTACTATCTCCTCCTGTCTTCATCACTAGTACCTAGGCTCTGGAGGCACACAGGTCTTCCCCCAAGTGCTTCATGCTCTGGATGGACTGTGATCATGGTTCATTTTATTACTTATGAATGTTGTTTTGTGTTTCTGGACATTGACATGATGCTTGCCAATACTGGGATATCTAGAAATTAGAGATATTATAGAGCCAGTGGTATTCAGCTTGGTACTGGAATTGCCCTCATCCTTCTCTTAAAGATGCAGTGAGCTGCTCCATCCCCACTGCCAACACGCCCACCTTTCTTATCCCGTATCTGTAGGTTCTTGGGAGAGATTAATTCAGAAAAGTTTGTTCTTTATCAGTATTTCAAGAAAGGAAGCAGCAAAGGTGCCAAGAAGGCAGCCTGGCCTGAAAACTGATGTCTGCCATGCTATTTTCTCATCTCTGTAGAAATTGTTATGTTTAGCTCTCCTTGTGCTCTGCAAATTCAGGAAGGAGCGAGTGTGTCTGTCATAGGTACCAGTGATGCACTTTTGCACGTGGTATGCTAGGGATGGTGAAAACCCAGCACCTCTGAGGTAAGTAGCTGTCAGGCTGTGCTCATGCCTCTCATGCTGATGCCCCATCCACTGAAACACAGTTTTGCCTCAGGTGAAAAACAGTGCAGGCATCAACCAGGTGAATTTCTCCTTCTGACTGTTATCTGTTCTCTCTATGACACTCTCTCTATATGAGAGTCTCCTAAATGGGCCTAATATGCAGGCAAATCACTACGATGTGCTGCCGCAGGTCTGGCTCTGTCCCTCTTGCACTCACCATCCGCAGCAGGTGTGGCAGCGGGAGCAGGACCCATCCCAGGGAGTTAGGAACGTTTGCTGTCAGCTGAGGGAGCCTGGCCTCAGTAGGAGCAGCCATTCTCTATCTGTCTGCTAGTATTAACATTCATTTGCCCTCTGAAGCAGATTTGGTTTATATTCTTTTTAGGTCATTCTGTGTAACATAATTATATTGGAGTAGAATTCTTCTGCCTAATCAAATGAAACTTCATGTAGTTAGTTTGTCCTTAGCATTTACTAATGAATGTGACTGTGAGGATTTAGTTTCTCACATGGTTAATAGGAAGGCATTTAGATAATTACAGCTGTCTAGTGTCTTTCCACTGCTAATCGCTTTTACTGCCTGGTTCATTTCCAGACCAGCAAGTGAAACTCTGGCACACAGTTGTGCAGGGAAGCTGCTCCTGCCGGTTATGTATTGCTGTATTCCTGATATGATGGTTTGTAGGTGTAAAGTCAGTTCCCAGCTCCAACCTGAATTTCATATGAACTTCAGAAAATTACACCCTTGCTGTGATCCAGCTTTCCCACTTGGCTACATCATGCTAGGTCACATAGTTCAGCATTTGGTCTCTGATGGTCCTGCTCCTGGACTGTGCATCCAGTTTCCAGAGCATTAGGAGGTTTCCATGCACCTTTTTTAGCAGCTGCAGTGAATTTATCTAATCCCTTGGTGAACTTGGCCACATCTTTGATCTCCACAACATCCTGTGACAGTGATTAATTATACCTGTGCTGAACAGAAAACTTCACCAAAACTCCCTGGTGTTTGTTTCAAAACTACTAGGTAGCATTTTAATTGAGAAAAATGAATACTTCTGTTAGTGAAACAGGGAATGAGATTTTGTTCTCCACCTTTTTAGAGCACCTGTGATGTCACAGAACTGTCACCACCCTCTGCTGTCTCCTTTCCAAGTTAGTACTGCTTCTAACCTGGTTATTTTTTTCTCAAAGGAGAGCCTTTCCATATCTCATAATCTTTTACAGAACCTATTTTTAAATTTTTTTTTACTATCTTTTTAATACAGAGTGCAAACTGTACTTAAGGATTTATAGAAAGGTAAAGTGATGACTTCTGTGTTTTTCTCTGTTTATTCCTATTGATTCTGATAATTCCTTCTGGTGTTTTGCCCACCATAGAGCCCTGCTCTCAAGTATCCATTGTGGTCCTGAAATTCGTTTCCTAGTAAAACCAGTTCATTTAAAGTGTGTGACACTTATAGATTTCCTCCCTCAGGTGCTGTGTAGTGCATTTGTTTATGTGGAACTTAATGCAAAATCTGACTACTTATTGCTGTGCAACATTACATTATGAAATATTTTTGCACTTCTTAGCTGTAATTAATTTTTTTCTGCATAATTCTGTATCAACTGCAACTTTTGCTACTTTGACCTTCACTCCTTTACTTAGATCATTTATGGATGTGGTAAAAAAATGTGGCATTTTTTTTCTTGGACAACAACATCGGGGAAGAGGAAACATGCCTATTATACAATCTAAGTGTAATGTGTCACAATGATGATTATAATAATGGTAATTCTCATAAACTTTTTTCTTTGACAGTTTTCTTGTTTCCAACAAACAATTCAGTAGCTGTTTGGAGCAGTACTGTCTTTTTAGGAACTAAATGGATCAAGGAGTCCCTGCCAACAGGGAAGCTTTCTGGACTGGCAAGATGAAGAGAACCAGGAGGAAGCCATCTTTGGCTAATAATTAAATTAAAATGAAGAGGTGTGCCTACTACTCTAAGAGGAACATCCCTCCCAGCAGTCGCTTTTCAGCTTATTAAGACTGTATTTAATTTTAAATTTAATTAACAAATTTTATTTTGTTTTGTTTTTAGTTTAGTTTAGTTTTGTTTATCATTACTTCCCCCTCATCTTTTCCCGTTTACTCCCCACACAGGTTTGGTCCCGGTCCCCCCGCTGTGCCGGAGCAGAGGGAAAGGGGAAGGGAAAGGGAAAGGGGAAAGGGAAGAGAAAGGGGAAAGGGGAAGGTCGCCTCGCCCCCGCCGCCGCATCCCGTCGGGAGCAGCCCGGCGCAGCCCTCCGCAGTCCCCGCCGCTGCTCTCGCCGCTCGCCCCTTTCCTTCCAGAGCTCAGAGGAGGGCTGAGGCGGTGCTGGGTTTCCCTCTAGTGGTGCCTAAGCCCTGCAGAAGGATGCAGTGCTCCCGCCAAAAGGCCCTCGCTGCTTGGCTGGATTCAGAGCTCGACAAGCTCACCTTTCCTGAGGTGGCTGATGACGGAGACGGCCCTGTGTCTCCAGCTGACAGTCAATCTCCAGCTGATCAGCACTGACTTTACAGCAAAAACAATATAGCCATGTTTCTTTCATTAGTCTCCTAAGGTATACCTTTATGAACGATGCTTCTCTCCTGGACCATGTGAAATCAACGTTCTTGTTGTGTTCTAGTTCAATAATGCAGTGTTTGGTGCAGTCCAAGTCTGACAGTATTCATGGCACAGCTGTATAGCCTGTTTCCAGGAATCTGTATTTGAATGAGTTAGGATGCTGAAGCATCAAGCTGGTTCCTGGTCACCTGATGCCTCTTTGGGGAGGTCCATGATAGGCTCTGTGACTCTCTTGCTGATTGCTGCTATCTAGTATTACCAGCAACAGGCAGGGAGTGGTGAAAATAATAGTAGAATTGTTGAAAATAGCCATACTGTAAACCTCTAGAAAACAAAACATTCAGTATATCAGAAGTGAGGCAAAAAACCTTGTATGGACAAGAAACTCTTCACAAAAAACCACCAGAGGTATTCCCTAGCCACTGCTTAAACTTCTAATAATCTCCGTCTCCACAGGTACTTGCAGGGCCTTCAAGCTTTCTCAAGATGTTCTGGGTAAGGGATTTTCTTACTCTTTGAAAAATATCCCATGTCTCAAGGCAGTTGGAAGTGGGTAGCTAAATTCTCCAACTCCTATTAGGTCTAATGTAAATGTCATCAATGAGTGAATTGCAGAGATCCTTAGCGGCAAGAGCTCAGAGCAGCATGGAGTATGCTGGTTTGAGCCCAAAGGTGGGGGAGCCCTGACTGCAGGGTGTCCTGCCCAAGGATGGGGTACTCTATGCTCTCCCACTTTTCCTGAGCAGTCTGGAGCTAATCTGAGCAAACATCATGCCTGCTCCTCACTGCTATCGACTGTGAGTGCTAGAAAGCCCAGTGCAGATGTTTGTAATTTTTCTTGTGCCCCATTACCCAAACCAAAGACTTGGGAGGAGCAAGGTGCAGGACCTGCTGACCCAAGCCTCTGAGTTTGTTTGCATTGCATTGCTGCCTTGTGCTGTTATGTCACTGCATTTCTCTGCCATTCTGACTGCACAATCTCCTCTGAGACAGGCAAGACTGTTGTGGGAATGCCACCTGTTGCTGACCCACATTTGACCATCTTGGCATCCTCATGCTGGCAGTGTCACTTCGATTCTCCAGAACTGCCACTGGCCTCACCTCCTCCAGGTATTTTCCCACTAACCTGACATCTTTTTCCTTTTCAATCCCTTCAGCAGCAGCTGCTAAAAGCCATTGGAGAGCTGCACTCTCCTCATCATGCGTGGCCCTTGTCATGAGAAAAGGAAAGATCATTTTATTCTTTGACATCTGGCAGAGGAAGCAAGGGATTCTTCTGATTGTTCTTAAAATGAAAACGGTATTATGGGTACTTGAAAATGTTATTAGTGTGTTGAAGTAGTAATGTTAATAGTTAATTCATGCTCAATAATGTTATGTCTTTTAAATATTATTATATTAAGTCTTGCAGAAACAGCTTTAAAGGTTCTTCATTAGCTTTTAGTTAAGGCAAAGCACCAGCACTGACAGAGCAATGACTGTAGATATGCATCCAGCTCTATGTGGGATGCAATCATAGGACCCATGCAGGACTCTGACACTTTAGTTCAAAGCTGTGATGATGAGATCTGCCTCTCAGTGGGTGTCTGACCCTGGCCTGAAGTCTGTGAATGCCACACTTTCATGTGGCAAAGGACTTTGGCTGCTGACCATCCAATGTTTCAGCCCCCAGGCAGACCCAAGGTTCTTCGAGATCTTCAGTCCATTATCCTCCAGGGCCTGGCTGGAGTAGGCTTGGTATATTGGGGCAGCTGATGCTTTGGAAACAACTTTCTGCTCTGTTTTTCAACAGATCTGTGGGTAACTCACTGGAGTTCTAGGCTGCATCCCTTTCTCACCACGTGTCTTTGGAGCACCTAGGCCAGTGAGCCTCCCACGCGGCACCTTTAGCAAGGTGCTGCCTCATGTAGACTCCTCAAAATTTCTTTTGTTCTGGAAAAAAGAGTAACTGGGAAAAGATTTATGCAGAAGAGGTGGTGTTAGTTCCAGTCCCTGCACACAGCTACACAGTGGCTATTTCAGCGGAAAGACAAGCTCTTACGGGAGCATGGCCTGAAGCCCCAGGCATCCTGCTCCGCAGGCTAGAACTCCCATTCCTTCACTGTCTTTCACAGCCTCCCGAAGATGCTGAATGTTTGCAAGAGACCAAAAGTGAATGGATGGAAGAGCCAATCTATTAAATCTATTAAATAAAAAGACACCACTCAGGAATAGCCTGAGCTAAAGATGGCTGTTGAGAGAATATTTAGAGACTACCACTTTATGCTTTCCTGTTCTATACTTTTCTACAAGCACCTGCTTTTGGCCACTGTAGGAGACAAAAACACAAGATTAGAAGGGCTTTCAGCAAACAAACAAGATTTTTTATAAAAATAGGTTTATAAAATATAAAATATGAAATATGAAATATAAAATATAAAGTGTATGTGTATTTATAAATCTACAGAGGCCTTTCTGTTCTGCCTTCTTGTTAGCATCTTACAGAATCCCAAGTATTTTGTAAATGAGTCTTTGGTAGCAATTCCGGTTGTATTAAAAGGCTTAAAATTAACTAGGTAATAAAGTAATGAAAATGAGAATAACATTAAGTTTGCAAAGTTTAGCACTTAGAAGGAAGAAAATGTCAAAGTAAGGGGACTTGTAATCTTAGGATTGTAACTTTTTGAAAATTCCCCATCCAATGCCCTTCTGTGTGTATTAGTACATAGACTTGCTTTACACAGTAATACTGTTTTCAATATAGGGTCCCTCCCTTGTGCTTATCACAGAGTGGAGGGTGACTAGCATTGAGTGAAGAGCATAGGGCAAAGGAGAGGTGGCCTGCAGAGTTCTCCCTCCTCCTCCTGCCTGCATAAGCTCGTGGACAGTGAGAGGAGCTGCTGGTGGAAGCTGAGGATGGTTACCAAGGGCCATGAGGTGTTGCCCCCGAGAGCGTGCCAGTGCAGTGTTGGATGCCTTCAGTGAAATCACTTTTTTCGACAGAGGGTTTGCATGGCTGCTCATTTCAGGGTGCTGACTCAGGGCACCTGGGGTTTAGTTGTGGAAATATTTGTCCCCAACTCACCTCAGGTCAGCTAAAGCTGTACAAGTCTGACAGCTCCATTTATTAGTATTGAAATTTCTATGTCAGGGCCCAATTCTAAGTTTCTTTTTCGTAGGAAGCATGATTAACTCACAGAATATATAAGTACATGTTTTGAAGGTTGTATCTTTGTTTATAGCAGTGTCCATGCAGACATTTATAGTTAGGTACTTTGCTATAAAAATAACATGAGAGCAAATGTTTTGATGATGACAGCACTGATAACCAGAATGTTGTGTAATGTTTCACAAGCAAGTACACATAAAGACCAAAAAACTGTCCAGAAGGTCTGATGTGGGTTATGGTGAGTTACCCCTGAATGTGTTTGTCTCTCCACTGAGTGTGAAAGGCATTTGGCCAACTGATTTAGACTACACACCTATTTTTAAAGTGGCTAACATCTAGTGACATGAAGAGGGACATCTTGACCTTGTGTTCCTCGCGTTAGTTATTGTCACATGAAAGGTGCTTTTTCATAAGAAAACCCCAAACAACAAAAACCTAGTTGGTTTCATAATCTATTTAAGGATGACTGAGAGCAGAAGAAAACAGTGTATTTTTCTAAAACATTGTGCCTTGCCTGAAAACACCAGTCCATGAAAAAATACACTTGCAATGTGACCTGAAAATTGCCCCCCAACAGTTAATGAAGGTATCACTTCCCTCTGTGTCAAAGTTAAAATGTAATTAAGGTTATGTCGCTTTGGAAAAGTTCATTGATGATGTCGTGGCTAAAGGCAGGCAAAACTGCAGAGATGAAATGTACTGGAAATTAGCATGAGGCATTATGAACTCACAGCAATTTTTATTGTGTCCTGACAGTTTGTCATGAGAGTGTCTGTTGAAGAAGGTGATGGTTTGACTGTGATACACAGCCTGAAAACATGTGATACACAGCAAGGCAGGTGCAATGGGGAATTCTATAGAGTATTGAGCCTAAACTTAATGGAAACAGATTATTTTGGAGGGGGGGGTAACGTTAGGGTTAGGGTTAATGTTAGGGTTAGGAGTGCTTGTGTGAGTAAATAACTACTTGCATTGTTTATCTGTGTGGAAGCATGAGAGAACTCTCCCTTGAAATGAGAAATTTTGTTACTTCCTGACATGTCTTGGGGTTACAGTGGAGACTGCATCAAAGAGAGTAAAGTTTTTTATTCTTAAGTTTTATTGTCCATTTTTATGGTAAAAATCATTGGAAACTGTCATTTAGCAGCAGATTTAGTATAAAAAGAATGTAACTTGCACAAAGTCCTCAAAGAAAACAAAAAATCCTATGAGTGTTGACACATCTTATCATCAGGTTTAGAAGGCAAGTACAAGAAATACTGTTGTTATCAGGTGTGAATTAACATACAGTGAGTTTCCTTGCAACTGAAGAAGGTGACAGATAAAACATATGCATTAATAAAACTCCAAATGAAAGGTATGGCCATAATTAGACATGGTACTTGGAGAAATGCTATTGATTCCAGAAATTTGATTTAATTTAATGTCTTTTACTGTAATTAACACAATGGTTTATATCAATATAGATCTCTTAACATTAGTATCTAAGGTGACAAATTATGAAATTAAATGTTCAGTTAAGATGTAATTCATAATTTTCTCAAGTCAATGAGTCTCAGTTAATTTCCTTAAAGCTAAAGGACCTGATTATTTTTTATTCTGCCAGTGAAGCTACTCCTGATTTATATCAATGCTGAAATGAATGCAACATATACAAAGGAAACATTCACAGGTTCTGATGAGTTCTTGACAGCCCTTATTGCATATACTTTACAAGCTTCAAAGTTATTTTCTTTGTAGCATTGGATTTTAATGGTACTGAATGTATCATGCACATATAATAACAATAATTCGCTTTCCTTGTGTTTGCCCATTTCCCTTGTCATATACCTGCTAGATGCAGGGCTTGATTCTCTTCTGTTTTACACCTGTTTTACCCAAGGGCTGTTTATTTTGATGCAGCTACTCCTGATTTAGACCTGTGTATATGAATCTGTTATCTGCAAGAGGTAAATTAATGCTTTTAATCAAGACCTCTCTTTTGCCTACCCATCAACATCAAAGCCTAGACATGCTATTAGTTACTGAGAAAGGAAGCACAGTGTGAGTAAGCAGCCCTCAGCTGTCTCGGGTTCCCCATTACCAGAATTTTAGCACCATTACCTCAAAACCATGAACACTTTTATCCTCACAGTCACTTGGAAAGGCTATATATCTCCATTTTACATACCAAAGCCACAAAAGGAGGCAGAGTTTGGGCAGAAATAGGTCTAAATCCAAACGTAATCCTCAAGACCATTTTTAGCAGCCACTATCCAAAGTCTCTCTACTTTGAAGATGTCTCTGTTATGGATGTTGAAGTCCCAAGTACCTGAAGGTTTCTTTCTGACCATATCTTGAAAGACTCTGATCTTGTCAGGTCATAGCAGCTGCCTGTCTAAACTTTACTCTCTCAGAGGAAAATGGCCTCAGCAGGACTGTCTCCACTGGAGGATGAATCTGCAGCCGCTGCTTGGAGTCTGCTGAAATCCTCAGGACAGATTTCACATTTAACACCAGTGAAGTTGCTTTCTATTTTAAACTTCCCTTTCCCAGATGCAAAAGGCTCTGGCAGCCTAATCACTTATATTTTGTAGTTGAATGAACAGATCAGTGAAGCAGGATGTAGGTGAGAGAGCAGCAGACTATTTGGGAGGATTCAGATCTGTCTGTACATGCTTTCAGATAACTGTCCAAGTCAAGAGCTAGAAAGTAGGACTTTCCAATTTACTGAAATTCACTAATTTCACTGAGGCCTGGGGAAGATTCAGTGTACCACCTCTGTCTCCACATGCCATCATCTTATGTGGAACTCTGCTGAACTTGTTTCCTCAGAGGTGGGTAAGAAATACGGGCTTTCATGCTAGATTCCATATAGTCTGGGTAAAATACTACTGTAGGCAGCCCTGCTATAGGATACTATATGGATCTACATAGATGAAGAAGTATGAACCCTTCTTGGAGCAGGGACTGGAACATGTGGGTAGGTTTTCCTCTGGTTGTCTTAGACTCCAAGCAACAAAGTTGATCTCTCTCTTTCCCCTTCTCCATGAGTATTTAAATAACTCAAGAACAGTGACCTCATTCATATGGAAGGAGTGGAGAGTACTACAATACAGCTCTGTCATCAGATGGTGAGGGGGGGCTTTCTTAGAAAGAGGAGGAGTGGACTCTCCTCGCACGGGTTAAAACATTTAGTCTGGTTTTCTGCATCTTGAGTACATATTCTATGAGGGTGTAAAAACCTTAATAATCCATGTTTTGGTTTCCCAAGCACACAACTAAGAAGTGTGCCTGAAAAGGGTGTAGGGTCTGTGAATCTCAAGTGAGCAACAGCACTTGTGTGCGATGCTGTGCCAGAATGCCTAAGTCCTAGTGAAGGCTGGAGGTTACAATGTAGCAGCCTTTACAATGCCCATTGGCCACCTTAGGTGTTTCCCTGCTCCCTGTGACAGCAGCTGTGAACCCAGCTGTGGATGACCCTGGGCTCTTCAGAAGGTCTGGGCTCTCGGGCGAGAGCTGTGTACCCTGGCAGGTGACCGTCGCGCCCTTGGGCTGGTGCTGCGGCGGGCAGCCAGCACAGCGCTGGCAGGAGCAGCTCCCGGGTGCGCCGAGATGGATGGACAAGCAGGTTCAAACGGCATTTGACACTGCACGACAGGGGTCAGACACATCTAGTGGGATGGCGGGCCCGTTCTGAAGCCCTCTGTCAACTCCTTCCCTCTGGAGGGATAATAACAAGAACAGTGGGACCCACGCCGCGGGGCTTGTCGCGGTGGCGACAGGAACTCGGGGAAGCGCGGCGGGACGGGCTGGCCCGGGGCCGGGCGGTGCCCCAGCCGGAGCCGGGGCGGTGTGGCAGCCGGGACCGGGGCCGGGGCCGGGGCCGGGCGGTGCCCCAGCGGGGGCCGGCCCTGCGGAGCTGTCCCGCCCCGCGGTGCTGAAGCGCCGCGCAAAGGCAGCGCCGCGACCGCGGCTCCTCCCGGCCCCGCTCCCCGCAGCTCCCCGACAGGGACCAGCGAGCACTCGCGACGTGATGAGCAAGGGCTAGATAATTTTTTAAAGTACACGGTCCTACATGCAGACTGCAGTTCGTCTGTATTCGCCGGCTGATTATAACTATAATTGCTTTGCTATTTATCTGTGAAGCAACTTGTTCCATATTGAGGATCTCAACACTCAGAGACATTGCAAAGAGTTCTAATTAGTTGAACCCAAAACTTTGAATTTCAGGTCTTAAAGGCAGATGGAAGAATTGATTAAAAAAGGAGATTCCATCCAGACTGGGCAGTGCAATTCTCTGAGGCAATTATACGTGCTAGGCTGCTGACCTGAACAATATTCCTTACCAATAGCAACAGCAGAAAAGAAAGTGGGGGAACAAATTGATAAGCAATTCAGTTACAGAATTATTTGAAGGAGACAGCTAGAAAAGTGCATATTTTTCAAAGCAAACATCGTGGTCCAATACTGTTGTAATGAATAAATGAAAAATTAGCAATAATTTAAGAGAAACCAAAAAAGAAATAATTCGCTAAGCCTAAAAACTGAAAGATAAACTCTAGCATTATTTCTGCACGTGCAATTTGTCAGAGAAGTAATGAATAAAATTATAATTAATAAAGAGAATAACAAGTTTCTATTAATGCTTATAAATGCATCTTCCTTAATCAGATAATGACTAATAGAAACATTCAGAAAATAGTTAAGATATATTTTTTTTAAACCAAGTGACTAGGAAATATAGTCCTACCGTACCTTAGTTATTGTTAAAGGAAGGACCCATTATCATAATTATGTTTCTGGAACAAACATTATTTCAATGTGATAAAAGATGACATGACACTAAAGGTAAAGCCACAGCAGATGTTACATGAGTAACAAGACAATATGCCCACATTCTGGTAATTTCTCCCCCCCAGACATGTTCTCATTAATCTGTGATTAATAGGATTTGAGTATAGTAAATGATGTTGATCTATTGTCTGTCTTTGTCCCACACCATAGAGAGAGCAATTTGTCAGCTCAGCTTTTGTGTGACTATTTAATAGCAAAGACGGGGAGAGAAAAGACGCTAATCTTCTAATTGGCATCTATAGAGAAAGGTCTAAGAACACTGCCTGCCTGGAAATAGCTTGCGTGCAATTCCTATGCCTGCGAGGCTGAGGCAGACAGACAGCCACACAGCCTTGGGTACCAGAGGAAAAGGAACAGCGTGTATCTCTCACACAAACAGCCGCTGTCCAAAGGCAGAGTGGAGAGCAAGGTGCACTGTAGAACAAGGTGCAACTGCTAATTCTTCCAAGTCTGTTATGTTTCAGCCTGTTACATGTCAATGGAGTACTTCTTGACTGGTGTGACTTTAATAAAGACAGAAAGCTTTCTCCTTCCCAGAGCAGAAAACAGAATGAGGCAGGGGAGAAATGGGGGGCAATAGTGAAGAGCAGAATAGTCCTCTCACCAGCAAAATTGGAATCAATGGAGGGAACGTGAAGTGCCCAAACACCTTTCCAGAGATGTCAGGTGTGCTAATGGCTTTGTGGTAATATAGTGCCACTTACAACTTAACTGTCCTCCTTAGGTGCTAAGGTTACCTAATGAAATGATTGACATAAAATATGAATAATTTCACAATTAAGTCACTAGTCCCAATTCAGCAAAACATGGAAGCTACTGCTTAAAACTAGGCATGATGACAAGTGCTTTGTGTTTTCCCTATCCCCAAGTACCTATTTTATGCCTTTCAAAAGGTCAGAATCAAGACCTTTTTGTTGAGTGGAGTTGAGGACTGGATCCCTCTGGCACATCTACATTGCAGCAAAATGCAGGTTTGTCTTGTGTAATGATTTCTTAAGTGATGAATGTAGCTGAAATGTTCCTCATTCAGTTTAACCACCTGAGACATTCTGACAATACAACATTTAAGGCAATGCAGTAAGTCTCAAAAAATATAATTTTTTTAAGGACCTGTGTTTGTTTTTTACAGGTGCAATTTTTTTTTATTTAGTAGTTTTATCACCCCAGTGGGTGGAACTAGTGAATTTCATCAAGAAAGTTGGGACTGCCTTAAATCAGCTTTACCACTTGGAAATTGTGCTGTGGACCTGCACATAAAGTTATTTTTACCTAGGTAACTCTTCAATGGGTATAGCATAGAAAATCTCTACTGACTTTTTTTTTTAATGCTGATGCATGTCAGCAGGATTTAATGGAAACTGATGAAGGATAAAGACTGGATAAAGAAATGTTTCACTTGAAAAATGAAACCACAGGTTGAACTGAATCTGATTTGAAATTGAGTGTAGGGGAAGGAGTTGACAATACTGAAGTTTAAAAAAAGGCTCTCAGAAGTGTGTATTTAAGTTAAAAATATTTACTACTACACTTCACAAACAATCACAAAACCCTATTCACTGCTCAGTATATGAACCAGCACATTGGCATGTACTCCAGCCATTGTGTTGGCTGGTCTCTGTAATGAAAACACTCGGGATTTGGAGATAGATGTGAGTCTGGACAGTGACAAAGCAAGTGGGGCAAATTGTACCATCTTGCTTATGAATTTTCAAAAACAGAGCATTTCACTGCTGCTTGGTGATGTTAATTGGCATGCTGAGCATATTTATAACCAAGCACAGAGCGTAGCCTTTTTTCTGCCTTTGGGAGTGATCACTGACATTTGTTCCTGTTTCTGGCATGGCACAGAGCAAGCATCCAAACTGTCCCTGTGGAAACACCCCAAACTTTCCCAGTGGAAAGAGTTTCCTCAGCTGGGGCTGTCCTGGATCTGTTAATCTCAATAGTACTGGGGAGTACAGTGCCAAAATCCCTGCCTTAGCCAGAGCCACGTGAATGAGTTGAAGTGCAGCAGTACAGCCATGTCAGCATGACTCTCTGCTCTAAGCTGTGTGTCTTTCAGGGAGAGGAAAATGTCTGTCTTGCTTCTGAACATGAGCACAATGCCAGCCTGTCACACAATGTAGATTTATGGTCTGAAGCTTGGGGTTCTCTGTCTTGTGCTCTGGTCTGGATGGACTCTGATGGAACACTTGCTGGTTTTGGCTGCTTGATCAGGGAAGAGAGGATTTCATCATTCAAAACTGGCATATCATGGACTCCTCAATTCCCTTAGCAGAGGATAGAGGGGTCCTGCAGCCTGGGTGGACTGTGCTTAAGCAGCCTGTGTCCACAGAAGTTCTCACAGATTTCCTATAGTGATCACTGGGAGAAGAGGGGCAGAACACACACCTCTTAGCTCCAGCCTTCTGACACCATTTGAAGGTTTTCTTGGTGTCAAGATATAGAGCCACAAAAAGGGTCTCCAAGACTCCTCACAACTGTCTCTGTGTGGACATCATGAGGGGACAGGGAAAACACAGGTAGTCAAAAAAAATAACCATTAGTCATCCTATTCTTTTTAGAGGTTAGGGTACATTATCCTGCCCAAGATATAGTGAAAAGTGTTCCAGCTCATAGGACTTTCAGTCTAAACACATACACTTAGGCTAAACTCAAATCTTATGTAATACTTTTGTACAAATATTTGTTGTAGTCATATTGAAATACGGCAAGTTTCAGTTCTTTTTAAAAATGAGGTTAATGTTTATTTTGAGAAGGCTCAGAGCTGTGACAATGTTTGTTAATCTTGTAAGCAAGTAAGCAAAATGCCTCCAAATGCTTGTTCTGAGTAGACTGGGATGTGCTGAGAGGCTGCAGGTGGCTATCTGTGATCTGGACTTCATCTGACAAAGCCCTCTGCATCAAAACATGAATTTATTGCAAGTGCCCGTCACCACAGCTCATTATATGTAACTTGAACTTAACTGTTACATCTTTTCTAACATATTAATCTCTATCTAGCATATGAAGTTGTTGTGAGTACTATTTGTTATTGGATATTTCATGCTCGCAGCCTGCTCAAAAAGCTGCCTAGTTAAGAAAGATCAAAATGCAGAATGACATTTCTCTTAAAAAACCCCACATTATTGCAGAAAGACTCTGGGACTGTTAAAATGTGAGAATACTGTGATAGTAATGAGTGTTACAAAACAGTTATTTTGAAACATGACCAGCTCTGTGTTCATCTCTCAGTACTGCTGTGCTTAGAGGGGGAAGGAGGCTGTGTTTGAGGCAGTTATCTTCTAGGCAGGCAATAGCATCTGGTGATATTAAAATGTCATCAGATGAAAATATGTGCAACAGGGTCCACCTCATTTGAATATGAAATGCAAAGACAGTCCAAGGCAGACAACTGCTTGTTTAGAGTGATGTCTGAATCCAAAGGCTGGATCATCAATAATAGATTAAGGTTTTTTTTGCTTATTGTAAATTAGAGGTCGGATGGGTATTGCAGTTTTGTTTTTAATTATTTATCACATTAGCTGGGCTGGCTGTTACAAAACATCAGGCAGAGTAAAAATGTAAAATACAAAGTGGGAAGAATTAATTTTAAAATCTGTCACTAGAATAAAGCATCAAAGCTGTATCAACTACACTGAAAATTAGATAGTAACATTCTAGTAGTTCTGTCAAAGTCGAATACAGAAGCAATTGTTAAGTGTTGATAGGCAGTGGCTAGAAGGTGTGATCCACTGGGAAGGTTTTGATCCAAAATGAAACAGTTTTCTACCCCTGCTAGTCAGGCAGAAATCTAATTACTCTCTTTTGATCTCTATGGAGAGGTAAACCAAAGAGTTATAGGTTATGGACAGTTTTATTGATTTTTATCTCAGAAATCAACAAGTGCAGGCTTTACACTTTACACATACTTGCTTTGCTGGTGTTAGGATCAAATATTTCAAACTGGCTTTCCCTGCTACCAAGTCAATAAGCATTTTAGTTGTTTTGTTCAAGTTGCACTGAGGATGTTAATATTTCAGAACTTTTTTGCACTTAGAAGCTTTGGGGAAAGAGATTGCCAGGTTTATATTTAGGCATTTAAAGGCATAAGTCTAAGCATTTATTTTTTCATCTACTTATTTCTCTCTTGCAAGGCTGCATTTTTATATTATGGCTTTAACTGGACAAGCATATGTGTTTTTAGCTCTGCACATGAGAAAAGGATCCTCAGTGTAAAAGCAGCAGAACTACAGTCTGAACAGGAAGGGTCTGCCAGTTTCTGAAGGTTTAATGTCTCTTTAATTGACAAGGTAGAGAAGGACAAGTGAAATTCAGTGGGTAACAGCATCTAAAACCTTTTCTGGAGTGCTCACAAGGTGTTTAAGGTAGTCCTGGAGTGGGAAGGAGGAGGCAGCTTTGTATTTCTTGAATCTGCAGTGCACCTCTGAGAAATCAGACACAAATTTGCCCCCTTGTATTTTAGCACTGAAATATACCTTGATACTTTGTCCTGTGTCTGTGGGTGCAAACATTTCCACAAATGCCTGCTCTCATCAACTCCAGCTTATGGAAATATTTAGTTAAAAAACCCCTCAGTCCTTCTTCTCCAGGCTACTGACTATAAATCCTATGTAATTTTGCAGGTTGAGTTCAGACATGGGCTGAAATCACCAAGCAGAGAGAAGTCCTTATAGACCTTTTTGATTAGGTTTAAATGTGTGTGAAAGATTTCACTGCCAGTCTTACCTAAAACCTTGGCATACAATCCTGTCCTCAGTCCACCAAGGAGGATTTGTGCTGTCAAGCTAAAAGATATCAAGATTTCATGCCAACTTTTTAGAGCTATGATTACTTGATATCTGTTGTTGTTAATTACACATTTGCATGCAATCTCATGAGTCTTTAAGAATGTGTATCAAGTCAGGGTCTGCTTGTTCATCCACACAAAAAAGCCAGTTATTCCCATTTAACTCCACTGTCAGAGCCACAGGCACAGACATGGAGCCTGGGATGAGTGTAGCTTTGTGATTATTTTGATAGCTTCTCTTTTTCGTGTCCTGGAAGGTAAGGCTGTTTCTCCCACAGCTGCATTTTTCCCTGAATGACTGACAACCCCTTTAGAGGAGATCAACCCCTTTTTGTGCCCTTTCACTCACTGGGAGGTTATCAGCTAAAACTGCACTCAGCATTCAATCACATCTTTCCCCTGTGGCTGTAACTCCTGTTAACACAATTAACCTTCTGATGGGAACATAAAATGAATCTAGAGAGGGTGAAAAAAGCAGAAATACATTCCCATGTTAAGGATTAAATGGCCATAGTGCTTATAGCAGTGTTTTTTCACCTCTTTCTCTTCCACAGCATTGTGTAAGGGACTATTAGCAGGGAGTTACCTGTAACAAAATTATTCCTAACAATCCCAGCAACTCTTATTTTTTTGGCATATTTATTTTACTTTAAGATTAATGCAAAACATTAGGGAACATAAAACTAGAGTGACAAACGAATTCAAATTATTCTTTGCTTGCTTTTATGTTTGCTTACCTGCCTCCACCCCAAAGGAAAACCCCCTCTAAATCTAGATTTGATGTTGATCTCCAAAGATTCCCTTTTTTTTTTTTTGTTGGGGGAACAAGAATGGTGGGGACAAATAATACCTGTCTTCTTCGTGTTTCCTTTTTCTGTGACAGCATTTTAAAATGATAAACAAGCCCATTGTATGTTCATCTTTGTTTTCATTTCCTGGATGTCTTTCTGTACTGAGCTGTGTATAACTCCATGTGAATCCCCTGGCCCTGCTCTGGTGTGTTTCTACTGTGATCATGTTTTAGCCACAGTATTCTTGAGGGATCTGAGTACACCCCCAACTCTCCTGAAGCTGAGATATGAATTTTCATTCAAATTTTCCATTTCTATCTGCCTCCCTGCCCCAAGGGTGGCTCATTGTCCTGAAGAGCCAGGAGGCTGGGGTGGAGGCCAGTAATGTGCCCTGGCACCAAGGGTGCTGTGTGGGTCTGGTGCTGAATAAAGCACTGATCTGGCTCTAGTGCTCACTCTGGTCATCTAGAACAAATTAATGCTCTGTCCCACTTTCCTCTACAAAAGTATTCATGGAGAATTTCCCCTCAATTTTAAGTGAACCAAAGTCCTTGTACACCGAACTAGGCATCTCTCGGAGCTGCTGAGGGAATGTACTTGGAGGACACCCCCTTCGGCCCATCGAGTCCCAGTGGTGAGGCTGAAGGTGGAACAGGCTTGGAAGGCACTTGTTCTCTGACCAACTAAGTCTATAGCCCCCTCTGTGGTCAGGAGAAGGACTTGGGGATTTGGGGCTTTTTGAATTTCTCTGATCTTGCCATTCTGAAGTGATGTACTTGGCCTGTGCATGGTTTCAGTACCCCAGGTGTTTGCAGGACTCTGTGGTGAAACTTGTAACTGGATAAGGGATGGAAAATCAATACTTCTTTTCTAGCATAGGCACACCCCTAAGCACACATTTAACTGAGGCAGAATTTAAATGAGATAAGAATATTTTGTGTTTTCCTGTAAGAGTACAACAATGCTGACTTTGATTGTAGCTCATTTACCAGGTTTCCATAAACACAGTAAGTACCCAGGTCTAGAAGGGTGTGCCTCTGTTGATTGCATCATTTTCATGCAATGGCTCTGGTGACAGATCTAGGGAACTTTTGTCATTGTAGCATCAGATATTTGTCATGCAAGTGCCAGATTTGTATTTTCAGCACCCTTGTCAGAGGAAGAAGTAATTGCTTAAACAGTAACTGAAGCAGGCAGGGAAAGAGAACAAACTGGTCCTTAATATCTGTAATTCTTACAGATTTTTGTATGATGTGATGCAAGGGATAGCATTATATGCACATTGTAAAAAGAAATGGACAAGGAAAAATAATTACATTTTTTGAACAGACTTTAATAATGTCCAATCTGATTTGTATGTTTTAACATTTCCAAGTTTCTTCCTCAGTTCTGTCCTCCCAAGGAGGGGGTTAGGGGATGATCCACATGTGTGTGGACCTTACAGTATTGCAGCTGTAGATTTGTAGAAGTGTCAGGAGGCTAAAACTTACATTGAAAATGACACAATTATTAATGCTGGAATGTGTTCCTGGCAAAGTAAAAGAAAGTCTTTGCAGCTGGAGACAAGTGCCTTATACTACTGAAGAAGAGCCAAGGGAGCTCTGTGTATCTGCCACTTCGCAGATGAAGCTGCTCTAGGGCTTGTAAAAGGAGAGCATGGAAGCACAGGTGATGGGAAAAGGAAGTTGCAAGGATGTCAGCTGATAACAAAAAAGATGAGTTCATTTTCATTGTGGGTTTTTTTCTCTGTTTCATACCTCTTTTTCTCTTTTCAGTTCAGATGTGTTAGTTGTTCACCTATCCTTTTCCTGAGAATTGATTGTTGCATCCATGGGAGGTTTCTGACATGAAGAAAACACTTACAGTAATTAATATGAGGAAGGCTGATGTCAGTCTTGCTTCTCCCTTTCAAAAGAACTAACAACTTCACCAGAAAACAGTTTTGTTTGAAAGCAAACTTGGTTCCAATGGGTGCAGCACCCATACTGACCTGACTGAAATACAGCTTATTGTGGCCCTGTAGCAATGGAACACAACTGTGGAGCTCTGTGGTGGAGATGACCCTTAACGTAAGGGTCCAGTAGAAGAATTGCACACAGAAAGGCCAATAAAGGGTGAGGCAAGGTTAAATAACCTTGTGTCTGGGGCTCACTTTTCACAAGAGATACCAGTTAGCCCCACACAACTTCCTCCAACTCAAGCATCATCTTACACATTTCTGCTGTGGTGTCTTTAGAGGACACAAATCGTGTCTGCATTTGGTGGGGTCGCAGTGAGGTGGCCACAGCAAGATGAGTTGTGTGACAGGGCAAGGGCTGCACCAGGACAGTGGATACAGAAGGGTTCTCTGTTGGGCTGACCCAGCTGTGAAGCTCATAACCAGCATGCTGCAGGGTTGAGGGCAACTTCATTAACCTGGGTTTTCCCACTGGGAAGAGAGGCATGGACGTAAACCAAACTGTAAAAATGGGAATGCAGGACATACTAAGGTGCTCTTATCCTCCCAAAAGACATGTGTGCTGGGGTGTTATGTAAATCTTGAAAGGATACAGCCTCCAGCTCATCCCATTGTTGAAGGGTACTAAGCCTCTTCAAGCGCTGGGAGCTCAGGGATTATGGCTCAGCATCCAGAGAGGTTTGCACCTGAAATGACTTATGGTGTTTAAGGCTTTATGCCTTCACTGAACTCCTACAGCTGTTAGGATTTATTTTGCTTGGTTTCTGGAAGTGTGAAGACATATACAGTTTGCCCAGGACCCATTAAAATGCAGATCATCATGGACTCTCTTTTCCTGGATCTGCAAACAGATGTGCTACTGAAAAGTGTATTTGAGAGATGGCACCATGTCTTTTCTGCTAAACTTGGTTGCCTGTAAACAAAGCAGCTATCACATATGTCCTCCTTTACAGCCTGAAACTCACAGCTGTACCAGGTAGATTTGTCACCAGTTCTCTCCCAGAACTGTCTCAGTGTATTTTACAGTCCATGGCACTTTGGATTACTCCTTCATGTAAAAGGTCAGTGTTGTTGTCCAGCCCCTGGGAATTACAGTGGCTGGCTTTGTAGCAGAGGGGTGATGTGGTTATCAGTCCTTCTAATAGGACTGGAG
Source organism: Sakesphorus luctuosus (assembly GCA_013396695.1). NCBI lineage: Eukaryota > Metazoa > Chordata > Aves > Passeriformes > Thamnophilidae > Sakesphorus > Sakesphorus luctuosus. The sequence continues at coordinate 1,046,403 of VWZD01010847.1, forward strand.
CAGTCACTGTCTGGTGGGTGGGCTTGTGCATTACCATATAATACATCAAACCTCTGGTGTAGCAGCATCTTCAGAAGAGTAGATAAATCTTTCACTGCCCCATGTGCCTCTGTGCATGGCTCTGACATTCCACACACTGGGGATCTGCTTACTGGCATCAGGGGACTCAACCAAGGGAGGAGAAGGTTAGGTTTGGTTATTCTGAAAAATGTGACCTGCTTAACATGCCACTTAACACAACTGTGGGTTTTTGTAAAGGAGTCTTTTCATACAATTCTTGGAGAAATAAACTGAAGCAGTTCTTTAATGTAGGTTATTCGCTCTTTCTCATCTTCTTCAGGTGAAAGTGGTGGGACAATCTCCTCGAGTCCAGAGCAGGGCCACCGACATGGTTGCAGGGACGTAATGCCTCTGCTATGAAGAAAGGTTGAGAGATTCAGAGTTGTTCAGCCTGGAGAGAGAAGGCTTTGGGGTGACCTAATTTCATCCTCTCAGTACCTGAAGAGACCCTACAAGAAAGCTGGAGAGAGACTTTTTCCAAGAGCATATAGGGACAGAATAAAGGGGAATAGGTTCAAACTGAAAGAGGGTAGGTTAAATTATATATTAGGAAGAAATTCTCTACTGTGAGGATGGTGAAGCACTGGAAGAGGTTGCCCAGAGAAGCTGTGGATGTCTCATCCCTGAAAGTGTTCAAGGCCAGGTTGGATGAAGTTCTGAGCAGCCTGGTCTAGTGGAAGGTATCCCTGCCCATGGCCGGTGGGTTGGAACTGGACAACCTTTAATGTCCCTTCCAACCCAAACCCAAACCATTCTATGATTCCATGATTATCTAGTTTTACTTATCTGATCTGAAGCTCAGAAAATGAAAGAGAAAACAAGGGAAGATGCTAAAAGGGTTACATCTGATGTTTCAAAACATCTATTGTTCTTCATTTTCCTTGGCTTCTGCTTCCCACCCCTTTTGTTCCAGTAGGCATCTTTTGATGAAACAGAAGTAAAGTCCATTGGTCTGCGTTTGGGAAAGTAGTCTTTAAACTTCCAAACACGGTAGACATTTTCACCTGTATTTTTCATGCACAAAAACTGCAATGGAAAAATACCAGATCAAAACTGGCAGTGTGTGCCTGGATGTCCCTTTGAAAAAAATGGACCCATTCAAAACTGTATTTCACCGTTAGTCCTAAATAACTGATTTATGTTCCAGGTGAATTTCTACAGCAATTTGCAGTTCTTCTACTGTTTCAATTATCCATTTTTCCCCTATTGAGATCTTATTCATTTCCATTTACTTCTGCAAAGTCTTTTTTCCTGCTCATAGTACCATTACGCCTTTCCTGACTATTTCTTTGAAATTAAGTGCTTGGTTCTTTATCTTTTCATCATTAATTACTGATGTCTTTTTGACCTCTGCTTTGTAAGCGACCATGTCATATTTCTATTTCCTATCTTTTAGATTTGTTTAAGATTTTTTTTCTTTAATGACCTGCTCTGAATAGCTTTGTTCATGTTTTTCAGTCAGTTCCCAGAATGGCCACACAGCCGAACCTTTGCACTCCTCTCTTGTTTTTCATCTTGTCTCTATTATATCAACGGCCTAGTTAAAAATGTATTTTACAGCTCCCCGAGGCCAAACTGCTCTCCAGTTTTCTAATTGTGCTGATTATGATCTATATAGGCATCTGAAAATCCTTTTGCTATGACTCTGGGCCAGTTAGCACCTCTCTTTTGAGGGCCAGATGTAGTTGGGTCTGAAGAGAAGTGGGTGCCCCTGTAGGACTTTGCAGGGGTTTGGTTTAGGAGACAGGAATAACATGAAGAGAAGCCACTCCATGAATGTTGATTAGTGAAATATTAGTTTAAAGACCTGAGGACTTTTTCCTGTGTAAAAGTTGTGAACTCTCTTTGGTGAGCTCTTCAGTGAGAATGGTGATACTTTGATACTTTAGGAAGACTCAAACCTGTCCTTAGGTATCCAAATTATTTCTTGGACTAGTTCCACATATGCCATTTCACCATGCCTTATAGTGGCATTTTCACTTGCTTCTTTCTTCATAATCATTCTCAAAGGTTTTTTTTATAATTGAAAATATTCAAATAGTTCATGAATTATTTTCCTGTCTTTGCCAAATCTCCCATTAGTGTCAGAGGAGTCTCATTTAGCAACCGAGGTTAGGCTATCATTGCCTTTCAGTATTCCTTTCTCGAGGAGCGATGGCTAGAAAGGAAGGTCAGGTGTTTTTTCAAAATTGTGAGAGAGCTGGGCCTTCTCACTGAAATATATTTAATATAATATATTAAATATATTTAATGTAATATATAATATATCATCTAAGGGGAGATGTGATAAATGCAGGCATTTGCTGTAATTTTGTTCTTTTAAATAAATAACTGAGTATAATGAGTCTCAGCCACAGAATGAATATAATGAACCTCCAAAAAAGATATTGTCTGAGAGCAGTATTTACCACTGAGGAAGGGATTGTTACAGAAAGGAGAATTGTTTAGACGTTAGTGGGTGAGGTAAGAATTTATTAAAGGAATTAAAAGCAAAGATGACTCATCACACATTTCTGCTTATTTGTAAGAGACACATGAAAGGCAGGGATTTCAAAACATTTGTATTAGAAAAACATCAATAACAAAGCCCCCTGATTTAATTTTTCAGTCTCTCGGGCTTCAAAAGAAGATGGGACTTTTCTACATTTGTCTTGAAAAACACGCAGCACTGGAAACTAGCAGAGGCTTGCTTTGCATTGCTACATTTCATTTTTAGTCTGGTCACCGAGAGATGGTATTTATACCATTTTCTTCTCTGCAAAAATCTAGAAACTGTTTTTGTTGCATTGAGAACCAGATTTCTTATGTTTCAAAGGGGTGAAGTGATGCTGCTGCTGAGGCTGCTGCGGCTTGCTGAGGAAATCCTGCCTCACCTCCTGCACGCCGCTTGCTCCCGTTCTCCAGACAACCTACTGCTCTCCCTGCTAAGAAAATTCCCCTGTAACAGAGATCAAGGTAGTCAATCAGTTCTCTGTGTTTTGCTTTCCTCTGTCATTGGCAGGACACGCTTGCAATGAGTTTGTGTAATGACTTAGGTACAACCTGGCTATGCTTTTATGAGATTATGTGGGTACTGGAGCCGAGTCTCACAGCAGGACTATGGTAGAAAATTTCTCCTAAAGTGTTTTTCATAGCAGAATATAGATAATATTGATAATATAATATACTAATAGTACAGGATTTTTATGGGTACATTTGCTATAGGATGATAATAGAGAATGCAGCAATAAAAGCAAGAAACAGAGAAAGAAGTGAAAGCAGAGGAGAATATGTACATAAAGAAGCAAGCTGTTGACCAGTGCAGTGACTCTTGGGGAAACAAATAGAGTTACAATTCAGTATATATCAATCCCTTGTGTTGTACAGTTTGAGTTTTGCCTAACAATATTATTTCAGATGCCTGCTGTAAATCCATCATCTATTGAACAGCCTTTGAAAATGAACTGGCTTGTACCAGCTGCTGCTAATTTGGGCAGGGGAATCAGTGTTGGAAAGCAACGATAATTTCCCCAGCACAGGAGTGGTACATCAACGACCAAACACATTTATAAGGCTTTGCAGCAGTTGGGAAAGACCAAGACAGGGAGGAGAGGGAAGACTGTAATCTGGCTGTTCCCCAAGTGAGATGGAGCCACTTTCCCAAGCATCACCAGGGAGACTTGCAGCACTGGTGGAGGGCTGCAGCTCCTCTCCCTTCCTCAGTTCCTGACTTGGCAGAGCCCAGTGATTTCGAGTGGTGACAGGTAGAGCCCCATAACTCCGTGACTTGGAGGAGAGATGCCACACATTCAGGGAAATGAAGCTATGCTGAGCTCAGGGCTGCAGGGTCAGCATCAGACTCCTGGAAGGCTTCTCCAGTTTGCCCCATGGGATCATTCTCGAGGATGAGAAGGGTAGGCAGGTGGAGAGAGGAAAAAGGGGCAAAGAGCTCCTGAGATCTCACATGGTCCTTTGAAAGGTGCTCTTGGATCTAGCAAGGTCAGCAGGAAGTGAAGGGATCTCTTGTGGAGGCATCCTCCCCATCTGCTGAAACAGCATCACTCCTTGCATGGACTGGGTACAGTAGGCACTGACACACAAACTGTCTTCTGGGGGCTTTGCTTTTTAGGAAAAAGTGATTCCTATCTGAAGTGCGATTTTAGAGGGAGAAAAAAACCCCAAATAATTCTCATTTTGAGAATGAAGAAAAACTGTTTATTTTAATGGCAGTTTTTCTCTTTAACCTATACCACTTAAAAATGCCAAAGTGCATTTTTCCTCCCACTTAAAGGTACATATAAACATAAACCAGGCATAGAACCTTTCAGCCAAGGAGCTGACCATTTCTCAGATTCATCATGGCCTAGGAAAAATGTCTGTATGCTAAGAAATACCACACAACCAGAGGAATCAGTGCCAAGCTTGTTATGACACCTGATATTTATTTTAAGTCCTAACTCCGATATTCTGTAGTGTAGCTTTCATTTCTGATACAGTTTTGTTTGTCTTCCAACTGAACATACTGTGCTTCTGTTTAACTGTCTATTTATAGTCATAAGAAAAATAAACATATAAAATAAATGCATCTTGATGCATAGCTGTGCAGCAGTACAGACGTTTTATTAATGAAAATGAATCCAGCTTTTTGTAAGTCATGGCAGCAATACAACATATCATTGTTTGCTCCTCTGCTAGATAGTCCCTGCTGTTTTTACATAGAAATTCCTGTAATACTTAATGGACATCTGGAAGAATTCAGCCAATTAATCGAATTCACGCAGGAGCTCTGCTAATGGCTGTCTGAAAGGCAGATTACATTAAATCAAACTTGCAATATGAATGAAAGTACTTAATCATACATGCAACATTCATTAGACGTGGCACAGCAAGTGTTTTGATTACTTTAATGAAAGATCAGGTAAAGTGCATCAACTGAACAGATTGAAGAGACAGTATGCTTACAAATGTTTGATTATGTTGACTATCAACAGAAGCAGTGCCAGTAATTTATAGCAAAACATATTTGGAGGAGGAGGAGGAGGAGGATGGAGCTGATGAATTTGGGAGGTGAACTGAAATTTAGGCCTTGCCTTCAAGCACTTTAATTAATAGTTAGGTTAGAAAAACTTTAATCAAATGTCATGAAAGAAGCAAAACAGATGTACATGGAGAACCCGGTATGGCAACTGCTAGGGATCATTTACGTTTGCAGTACTTGGAGCCTGATGCTGGTTTTGCGTCCCCTGCCTGACTTTGGAGTAAACAGAGCTAAATCCTCAGTGGAAAAAATATTTTCAAAACAATGATATCTATGCTTGGTGATTTTGGCTTAGCACTGCTCTTCCCCTTGGGTTCTGCTAGAGATACCCTTGAGCTGCCACTGCCCTTGCCCTCTTGCAGGTGCTGGCTCCCTGAGGGGGGTGCAGCTGAGGAGGAGCTCTGGCTGTGGATCATCCTGAAGCACTGCTGCATTTTTGCTTTTCCCACCTCATCAGCCAGCAGGGCATTTTGTCATTGCCCCGCAGGGTTGTCCATGGGTGTTTACCCACCCAAACCAGGCAGAGTCTCCAGCCTGACACACCTGCCAAGAGCCAGCACTGCAGCCTCACCTCTCTAAAGCTTTGTGCACAATGGGTATTTGCCAGGTCTCATTTAAGGGTGAGCAGGGTGACTGGGCTCAGAAGCTGGAGGCGCACTGTTGGAGAAGAGCAGCAGGTCTCTGCTTTAGTCCTGCCTTTCTTTTGCACTTCTCTGTCACATTGCCTGCAAAAAGGTGAATCACCATTTCCTTTTGGGAGCTATCACCCTCCTTGTTGCTTTTCTGAGATGCAGGCACCCAGTTCAGACGTTTATTTCCTTATACTGCAATTTTCCTACTTGTTTCTTTAGGGTGCTGCTCTGCCTAGTTGTTTCTAGACAGCTTTCTGTGCTGGTTTGCTTGTCTCTCCCACTCCCTGCCACTGGTTTTCCTTAACACCATCTCACATGCTCCATCTGCCCCTTTGCAGCTGTTTTTGCCATCTGCTTCGCAGTGGTCAGGGCATACCTGCACCTCATTCCACAATAAATCCTGCCATTCCTTTGCATATGCAAGCAAAGATGCAAGAGCATACTTCTGGCAGGAAGTACCTGCAGTTCTGGCAGGAAAGGGACCTGGGAATTTCATGGGGCCTGCAGAAAATGGAAGAGGAAATAGACAGGGTGTCAGGGAGTAGGGATGGGAGAAAGGTCCTGAGCAACAGCCCTGGGGCCTCCTAGTCAGAGGAATTTTATTGAACAAGGTGGCCTTGGCACATGGGCATGAAAAAATACTGCAAAGTGGGGAAAGAAGAAAAGGTAAATATTTTCCTGAGGGCTCAGCTCCCTGCACCATGTCCCTGCAGAATTGCATGTGCTCCAGTGCCAGCACAAGGGCAGGACGAAGTGTGACCATAACAAATCAAACCATTTGTGGCTGTGAGTCACCTGGTCCTGACCTGCTCTCCAAAAGCCTCCTAGATTTATCCCTTTTGGAGAAGTAGGCAAACTTCATGTTTTCTGTCCTGCCTGAACTTTACTGGAGGCAGGCATGGAGCTTCCCAGGCAAGCATGCATCACAGGCACCACTCAGGAGCTTCATTTCTGCTGTCTTGTCTTCTAGTCTCTTTGGTTGTCACCCTCTTCCCATACAAGAGCTGTCCACCTGTCTGCACACACATCTGCACCAACAGCAGGACTTGGCCTCCCTGAAAGCCACCATTGCCATCCATATAATCCATCACCATGACCTTCCATACAAGGAGAGCGTTTTTCAGTGAGTTGCAACATATGCTTGTAGGGAACAGACTGCTGAGTACCTCATGCTGAAGGAGGCCAAATCTTCCTATTTATGACATAGTGAGATCAATAAATAACTTCATGGCAGGCAGATTTGTCATGGCAAATGGCTTCAGCTTGTGGAGTATGAGTTGAAATCCAGCTGAAATCTGTAATGAAGTAACAAAAGTCATAATGGTTCCACTGAGACTCTCCAGTAACTTGTATAGGTTTGGGAATGTCAAGCTGCTCCCTGGAGAGGACCTGGTGTCCTTGTGATGGGCTAATGCAGATGGAGGTGAGGAAGAACCAAAACACAGGAGTGCTCATTTGTCCCTTACACAGCTGCTCACTTACCAAGTAGGGATGGGAGCCACAGCATCACTGTCCTCCAACATCACCTTAGTGACAGCAGCATGGCAAACTCACAGCATCACTGCATTTATGAACAGAGAGGAAGGTTGAATGTTTTCATAGTGTCTTCAAATCCCTCCAAATCCCTCTAGCCCAAGTACTTTCACAGAACAGTGTTTTCTACCTTCCCTTATAGAAAGCTTTTTGTTAATATTTGAGCAATGAAGAAAACACAGCAGCTGTTAACATCATTTTCCCCTTGAAGCACACTGTCCTCAGGTAAAACAAAACACAATTAAGGTACTAGTGAGGTCAGTTATATTAGACAATCCATATCCTCATAATGCAGATATTTCCTTCAATGTCTGTCACCAGCATCAAATCCCCAGCCGCAGCAGGATAATTGGCAGCCTCATTCTGGGGGGAAGATGAAACATCTTGTGTTGCCACCAGAACCAGGCTGGATTTTGTTTGTGTAAGTGCTGGAGCCTGGGGGTGGTATCGCTCATCCAGCTACGTGGCTGGAGAGTCATGTGTCAAGGACAGGCTTCTGAGGCGGCCTCTGTCTCCCTCTTATTTACTGCTCCAACAAACCAGATGTTGGGGCAATATTTAAAAGTCAACTTTATTTGAAATCCTGCAGAATGAAAAACTCAACCACAACATTTTTTTTGTGGTGAGGAGGGGAAACATGAAGGAGACAAATGTTCTTTAATCCTTTGCTTATAGTTATATTCTGGTTTATTTTTAACTCCTATTTTTTAAAGTTGTGGTTATTTTTTTCTTTTACTATACGGCAAAAGGCATTTCTCTTTTTCTTTCTGTCCCCTCAGCCCCCAGAAGGTTTTCTCTGAGAACCAGACCTCACCCAAGACCTTCTCCCTCCCAGCTGGCATTTCTCTTGCTGTTTATGCTGCAAGACTGTTCAAAAACATAAATGCAGCTGCCCCTTTTCTTGAAAATGTTTTATTTGTGAACTATGTTACACCTCCTTTCCAGTGTCTGCACAGGCTTCCAGGTGTCCTGGAGCTGCTGGAGACATGGCTGGTGCTGAAAGCAATGGAATTCCTACCTTGCAACCAGAAATGACAGTCCCTGGATGGCTGGGATTTAGAAGGACCCGGGTGATGATCTGCTGGTACTGTACTCTGGAGCTGCCTGGGTAATCAGATGGAATATCCTCCAGAATCACAAAATCATGGAATCATTTAGGTTGAAAAAGACCTTTGAGATCATCAAATTCAACCATAATCTCAGCACTGCCAAGTCCACCACTAAACCATGTCCCTAAAGGAAGGCACCAACAGGGAAAGGTCTCTAGAAGAACCTGAAGTTTGTCCTCACTTTGGAAGGTCCCCAAGAGCTGGCCCAGCCAGCACAAGGCTTGAATGGGTCCCACAGGGTTATTTTAGCAGCAAGGTTATGAACAAGCGTAGAAGTCCCTCCACACAAAATGAGAAGCTTCTGGGGAAAGGGAGGCAAAGCAGTGCTGTACTACTCTTGTGTCCATTCCCTAACACAGCAGCATTCAGCCTCAAACAGAAAGGAGGGAATGGACTGAAAAAGCAAAAGATGTAAGAGGAGGAACTGGGTCTTCTCATTTTCACTCTGCCAGTTCCCCACCAGCTACTGCATTTTTCCACTAGAAGTCTGATTTCCTATTTACTGTGGGATTAACCCCTTGGTTAATCTAAGGTCATCTAAGGATGACTCTCATGTGGAAGTGGCTAATATGTTTAATCAAAGCCAACCTGATTTTATCAGACTGTAGAGAACATCATTCAGTTCCTTGCTTAGGAAAGCTTCAACCTTAAATAAAGTTCCCCTGTTGTATAATGATCAGGACAGTCAGGTGCTGCAATCTCAGCTGTGAGATGGGACTAATGGAATGGAATAACTCAGTGGAAAAAGAGAGCAGCAATTTTTTTTACAGGATTTGTTTGTGTTTGTGCACAAAAATATTAATTATAGTTATAAATTATCAGAATTTTATAACTATAAAATTTTTGGAAGAAGTAAAGGATGAAGGCAAGAAGATAAACCCATATAACAGTTTGGAAAGCTTAGAAGCTGTGAGAGTTGGGTGTTAAGGCCAGTTGTCAGGGTTACACTCTTTTGTAAATGTGGGGATGGAGGGCAAATAATCTGTGATCACAGAATAATTGCCCTTCTGGTGGGAGCCAGAGCACTGGGAATCTGTACTGAGCAGTGACAGCCTGGGACAACCAGTATGTTTATTGAGAGAAACGAGTCACAAGGTGGCTGTAATGATTTGAATCCCAATGCAATGTTGCTACTGTTTTTGACAAGATCTGTGGGCACTGAAACAAGACCAAGGATAGAATGATGGGTCTACAGTTTCGGGTCCTGCCTCCGAAACTGATCATAAACTGGAGGTAAACGGAGAAGGCTACAAAAAGGCTGTGCTGGAGGGCACTGTGGAACAAGAAGGAGGCACAGACAGGCACCAGATCACAGGGAAATGCTGAAAAGCACAGCAGAAAGGGCAGGAGGTGGACAGGCAGAGCAGTGATTCCGTATGTTCAACTGTGATGCCTTCCTGTGATGTCTGGCCCATGTCAGATCATGACATGAGGCCTAAATAAACTCCTCAATGTAACTCCAGCCTACAGCATTTACTGGAAAGATGTTTGGAGTTCCAGTAAACACCTAATACACTTACTTTCCAGCTAGCACTCTGTCACCTGCTGCTCCTGTGCAGGAAAAGGTCTCCTTGGGTTCCTCATCCCTTGGGACTGAGGGTGAACTGGGCATTTCAGAACAAGGTACTCCTACCACCGACTGTTTTTGCAATGTGACAAAAGCAAATGGAACTTTAATAGGAATATTGTTTACAAGGGGAAACTGAAAAAACTGTTTACATATTGCTTGAAGGAACAGAATGAAATAGTGGATAGGTAACGAGAGATCCAGTTTCAGTGAGAAATGGAGCTGTGAAGTCCAATGACAAAGGTAAAAATTGTTAGGTAAAATCATGCAGCCAGTCAGTGGAGTGACCTAACTGCACAAAAGTGGGGCTTATTGGTCCCAGTTACAGCAGTTTGTACTAACAATGGGTCATCCGTAGCCTGAGGAGTCCATAATCTCATCTAAGATTCAGTGCAACCATGAAAATGGAGGAAAATGGGAGAGTATGTAAAACATGATTAAGACTTTGCTAAATAAATATAATCAGGGGACTTACACAGACAAGTGGATGAGTGTTTTTAGCAGGAGGGGCGAGTTCTGGTCTTGCATGAAGGCTTTACATCTCTCATGCCACTTCTGGAAAGCCCCTTGATCCAGAAGTGCTCTTTCTTTCTTTCTCCTGTGCTCTCTACTTCCTCTGGCCAAGGGGATGCTCCCAGCACGGTGAGTCCGACCGTCCTACCCTGGCAAGGGTCGTCAAGGGGCAGGGATGGAGCGAGGCTTTAGCGCGTTCATTTCCAATGGCACGCCATCTCGTGTGTACTGCGGGCAGCAGGTCTACAGGAGGGACAGCACCGTCCTACCTCCAGACCCGGGCCCGCGTTCATGAGCGCTCAAAGAGGAGATGCTTGTACCGCGCGGTAGGGCCGGAGGGGCTGCTGAGAACTCGCTGCCAGTGCACTTCATTCCTCACTGGAACAGCAGCATTTCTGAAAAGGCGATTAGTGCTTTAGCAAACACAACTTCTGCCTCGCTCCAGAGGCGCAACAGCTATCACCAGGCTCACGACACCCACGGCGGTTCCATCTGGGCAGAATGGGGAGTGGTTCGGGAGCTTTTGCAGTTTTCTGCACCACAGCTCAGTCTGGCCTCCCCTGGGCTCGGGAGGGTGCCCGCGGAGGAGGCTGCCAGGGGACCACAGTCACGGCCACCACTTAGAACCGTGATTTAGCATTTTACGCGGAGGTGGCAGCCCCTGCCCCTGCTCTTGCATTGGGAGCTCACCGCAAAACCGGAGCTTTCCGGCGACTTGTGGGAAAACTCTCGATGTGGCGGTGCAGAAGGACGAAGCCGATTCCCAGCTGTGGCTCCCTTCAGCGGAAAGGCGTGCGGGGCGGTCCGTGCGGCCCCGGCGGCGGATGAAGGCACCGGCACAAACACCCACGACAGACGCTTCGGCTGAGCCCTGCCCGGCCGGGGGGCAGCGGCCGTGACCCGGTCTGGATCTGTCGCGACTCGGACCCATTCCCGGCCCCACACCTCACTCAGCCACGCAGGGCGCGGCGCCGCAGGATGCGCTCCCCGNTGGCCGCGGCCGCCGGAGGGCGGATGACGCCCGGGCGGGAGCGGGCGCCGGGGGTATAAAGCCCAGTCGGGCTGCTGGCGCTGCGCTTCTGCCGCCCCAGATTGTCCCGCGATGCCGCGCGGCTTCCTCGTCAAGCGCAGCCGGCGCCCCGGCGGCTCCTACCGGGCGCGCCCGCGGGAGCGGGACCCGGACCGGGATCCGCCGCCGCCCCCTCCGCCCGCCTCCGGGGACAGCCCCACTCCTAGACAGGGGGCGGAGGAGGAGGAGGAGGGCGAGGAGGAGGAGGAGGGCGCCGTCGCCGCTTGCCCCGCGACGTGGCCCTCCGGCGGCAGCTGTGGCAGCCCCCGGGTGGCCCCGCCGAAGGGTCCGGCTGCTTGGGGGGCCACGGGGCCGTGCAGCGCTGCGGGGCCGCGGGCGGCTCTCTTCGAGCGTTGCCTCAGCTCCCCCGCCTCCGCCGAGTCCTTCCCCCTGGCCGCCTCCTTTCCTCCCGCCGAGAAGCTGCTGCTGCAGCCCCGCACGCCGCTGCCCGTCCCGCCGGCGCCGCCGGTGCCCGCGCTAAAGCGGCCGTCGCGGGCCAAGGCACCGGCCAAGAAGGGCAAAGCCACGCGGAAACTGAGCTTCGCCGACGAGGTGACCACCTCGCCCGTGCTGGGGCTGCGCATCAAGGAGGAGGGGCCCGAGGCCCGGCCGGGGCCNGGGGCCGCCGGCGGGGCGCACGCCGCTGGGAGAGTTCATCTGCCAGCTGTGCAAGGAGCAGTACGCGGACCCTCTGGCGCTCGCCCAGCACCGCTGCTCCCGCATCGTGCGCGTCGAGTATCGCTGCCCCGAGTGCCACAAGATCTTCAGTTGCCCTGCCAACCTGGCCTCACACCGCCGCTGGCACAAGCCGCGTCCCGGTCCCAGCGCCGACGGCACCGCCGCCGCCCCCCCGGGCAAAGAGAACAGCCCCGAGCGCCGGTTCCGCGGTCCCGCCGCGCCCCCGGCCCAGCCCCCTCCGCCGTCCCGTCAGCACCGCGGCGGCGCGGACAGCGCCGGCGGCGCCCNAGGGGCCCGAGGCCCGGCCGGGGCCGCCGGCGGGGCGCACGCCGCTGGGAGAGTTCATCTGCCAGCTGTGCAAGGAGCAGTACGCGGACCCTCTGGCGCTCGCCCAGCACCGCTGCTCCCGCATCGTGCGCGTCGAGTATCGCTGCCCCGAGTGCCACAAGATCTTCAGTTGCCCTGCCAACCTGGCCTCACACCGCCGCTGGCACAAGCCGCGTCCCGGTCCCAGCGCCGACGGCACCGCCGCCGCCCCCCCGGGCAAAGAGAACAGNCGGCGGAGAGGCGTTCGCCTGCCCCTGCTGCCAGAAGCGATTCCGGCGGCAGGCTTACCTCCGCAAGCACCTGGGCACCCACGGGGCAGCGCGGCCGGCCGCCTTCGGCCCGCCGGAGCGCGGGGCCCTCGCCTTCGCCTGCCACCTCTGCGGCGCCCGGTTCCCTTCTGCGGACATCAGGGACAAGCATCGGCTGTGGCACGCCGTGCGGGAGGAGCTGCTGCTGCCGCCGCCGCCCGCCACCGTCCCCGAGGGCGCCGCGGCGGGCGGCGAGCGGCAGGGCTTCCCCTGCAAGCACTGCCCTGCCACCTTCTTCAGCGCGCCCGGGCTGGCGCGGCACGCCAGCAAGTGCCACCCGCCGGAGAGCAGGCAGGTCCTGCTGCTCCAGGTGCCCGTCCGGCCAGGTTGCTAGGCCCGCGGCCGCCTCGGCGGGACTACTCCGAGAGACCGGGCTACCCGAGCGAGTCCTGGCCACGCTGTAATTCCCATGGAAAGTCGCGGCTCTCACGGCTACGGCGGCGAAGAAGCCACCCGCGGACTCCCGGCCGCCGCCTTCCCCGCCTGTGGGTAGGGACGGCCGTCCCGCACGGGCACGGCAGCGGATTCAGCCCACGGGCGACACCCACGCGGAGCCCGCACGGGAAGGAGCGCCACGCAGCCCCCCAGCTGCCGAGGAGCCTTGCGAGCATCTGCCGGGAGGCGGGCAATGGCGGGGCGTCGGGTGCCGGCTCACCGCCAGTACATTTGCCGTAGCGACTCTCGGACAGAAGTACAGCTGTATATACGGTATTTAAAGAGAAGAATTATTTTTCGTGAGAAAAGCAGCCTGATCTAGTGACACTGTTTGAATAGCCTTAGCCCCCGAAATTCAACACTTAAGTTATTGTGAGGTGTTTTGTTTGCTGTACTCTGTACTAAGATAGCCGAGAAGGTAAATGTTCATACTAAGTCAATGTTAAGTCATATAATAGCTAGTTAAACGTATGGAAATTAATCTTGCTGTCTGCTTAATTGAAACACACGAGGTGTTAATCTGCTATAGCTATGTATGCATCCTCTGCTTACCCTGTGTCTCTGTATTCTGGCGACCGTGTGGTAGCAAATCACACGTCTCTGGCAGCTGCTCATTCCAAAACCTGCTCCGTTAGTGGCTTGTTAGTGCAGGAGGGCAGTTCAGTCTCACCCGGCTAGGCAGCGTGTGGCCCTGCCAGCCTCTACATTGGAGGCAGGCAGAAAGGACCTGTCTGCAGCTGGCCTTTTCGGCAGCCTCCAACCCCTCTCCCCTGTGAGCTGTGGTTTTGATGTGAGTTTCTCCAAGTCTTGTGAACAGCTGAAATTAGGACATGAAACAGTCTTCAGACATGTTGCTAAAGCGCAGATGACAGGCTACCTTCCTTCTCCCTAACAACTACATTTAGCAAAGCATCCCATGGTGTGTGTTCCCTGGCTTTGACAGTGCTCTGGCCAAATGCTTTGAAATGCTGTTGAATTTACCAGATATTGACATTTCAGCTGTATTTATTTATTTATTTACTTATTTATTTACTTATTTTTTTTCACTTGAGTGCTTGTTTCAGCAGATGAGGCTAAAAATAAGGGCAAGAAAATTCAATAAAAGATTCAAAACAAAGCTCACACCTTTTTTTGATTCAGTAGGGCAAAGTGGGTCAGCTTGTGGTTTCTGAAGAACCAAGTTGATCCCAGTTGTGGTCTTTGTTCTAACAATCTCTGAAATAAGCATGCAAACTATTTCATTCTCTTGATTAGCATCCTCTAAAGCAATTACTTCTGTAGTTTTACATTTTGTTGCACACAACAAAAGATTCAGATGTATCATGCCCAAAGGCTGTAAGCAAGCAATAAATGCTTTATTTTAAATGTGCCTCATGGACTTTGTCATTTTAGTTCCAGGACCTGGTCAAATGAATTAATACAATATAACCTAATGTAGCCAAGATTTGCTCTCTGACAGAGGCTAAATTCACAGCTCACTGTTCTTACATGCCAAAAATAAAACATTTTAAATTGTGCATTCTTCTGTCATTTACAGGTAACAGACTTAGGTAAAAATGCCCATTTATGCATTTAATGAGTTCACCCCTGGAGAAGGTCATGAAGTTTTTAAAAAAATCATCATTCTCCTTTCTCCATTTGTGTAGTCAAAGACAAAAGGCTCCAGACCACATGAACATGATGATTATTCACTGTTCCTAGAATCTGCGCTTGAACAACCAGCCTGCAGGGGAGAACGTCCTGTGCTTTATATTATGTGTAATGTATTTACTAGATTTGGGGAAAAGTTTTCAGTTTGGCATTCTTGTGATGTGTTGGGAAAGAGCTCCTAAGAACCGTATACTTTCTAATACAAATGAAAACTGAGCTGTGTATTGCACTTAACTGCTCCATGCATATGTAATACACCCTTCTTCTATAAACTGGAGTAAGAATCTGATCAGTGAGGTGAATGACTAATACACAAAAGGTGGTAAGAATAATTTTATTGTATTATTAAATAGCATGTCTTCTCTTCAACCATTACAAATTTGTAATACTACATGAATGACAATACATAATTTCTCTTTTTATTGTTGCCCATATGATATATTTACACATGCAGTTAGTACCGATGCCATGCTACATTTTGTTAACAGCATTTTGTTGTTTACCAGACTCAAAATGTGAGCATTTCATCTTCTGTACGAAAATACCTGTGGATGGGTGGAACTCATGTACTAATCTGCGCTCACAGGGTTGGAATTGTCAGCAATGCAGGCCAGGCTCCTGGAGCATGTTCCCTTTTCTGCCCTAGTATCCATCATCACGGCAATGAATTTCTATCAGGAAGGTGTTGGATTTAATTTTTTTTAATGTAAGAAAAAAGAATATACATCTAGATTGAGTAGCCCCATGATAAAGGCTAAACCCTATGAAACTTGATGGCATGTACTACTGATACCACTTGGAAAAGCAAACATTATAAAAATATTTGGAAGCCAAGCATAAGTAGAATTTCAGCACAGTGATTTTTTTTTCCTGGCATAGACTATTTGCAGAGTTATGAAATGATACACTGATTTGTGAAGAAAGAGTTGGTGCTATGAACAAGTTACTTTGTTTGGACTCTGTAACGCTTGAAAGGCCATTGAACTATTTTATTCTCAACATAAATAATCTGTACACATCTTGTGCATTAACATTGTGACATCTGACAAAGACTTTACATATGCAATGCCAATTTAAAATTGTACATTCATTTTCAAATTGTACATATTTCTTTCTTTGTTACAGAGAAAATTGCAATGGGGCATAATAAATATAGTGTAATCCAACTGCAGCCTCCAGTTCCATATGTGACTCGAGATCAACCAGAGTTACAAATGACTGCTGCTAAGATATCATAATCATCCAGGAAGGTAAAAGGTGCAGAGGACAAACTGTACTGCAATACTGCCAAAAAAAAAAAAAAGGCAGACTGGAGTCTGATGAAAAACGAAACCTAAAGTATCAAAGTAACATTCCAGTGTCACTGTTTAAAATAAACATACAGAAAAGGAGTATGCATGGCATGGGCACACACGTATGAGAGACATTATCCTTGAGTGAAAGGTATGAGTGGTGAAAATAAAAAAAGTGGTGTGTTGCTATGGGAAGGGTGGCCAATTGCTGTTCGCTAGAAAGCTGCAGGCATCTTGCCACTTAGGACTTGTTGGCTGAGCCAGAGGAGCGGCGCAGTTTCATGGACATGCGGCTCTTGCTAGTCCGAGGAGACATTGGAGAGGCTAAGTCTGTTCCATCCACCTGTGCTGTTGCTGCTGCTGGAGTTTCTCCCGGTTGAGTCTCTGGGCAGAAGCCTGAAGAGGACAGCAAGAACCAGATGGGTCAGTGCCACCTCCTGCACTACGGGATCTCTTAGCAAGGGGCAGGGAGGAATTTCAGTGCTGCTGTCACTGCCACAGCATCTCCTAGCCCTTTACGAGCTGTGGGTGATGGTACTGCTCGTGGAGTTAGCAACTGCCACAAATCCACTCCTAGAGAAAAGATGATGACAGAGATCACTGAGCTATGGGACTGCAGAACCCCCTCGTTCTCAGCAATTGAGGCAGCACTAAAGTGGGCAGCGTTTCCCCCTATCCGGGAGAACAAACACCTCCAGTTCCCTTGCAGGGAAGGGGAGTCATTATTCAAACAACCCAGAAGAATCCAGTCTTTAATGAGAACATGAAGGTTAACAGCTCATTGTGCATGAAGGGAGCTCTAGGAATGCAGCTGAAGAGGTGGTGTGAATTTGGGGCCATCTGGGAGAGCAAAACACCTTCTCCCATCCCAACTTTAGCTGGTGCTTCAAAAGGCAAATTCCTACAGGGCCCACAAGGCAGAAGCTTGAACAGATTGTACTAACTGGAGGCACTATACGTTGACGTTTCTTTGTAAAAGGAACAAGATGAATTTGAGACAATGGTACGTAATTCATTAGCCCAGTGCCCAGAGCTATGCTCCAATGGGCCCCAAGTCCTCACTGCAAGGGGACAAGGCTTTTCCTTACAAACAGCCTGTCCCCAAATCTTCCCGAGATACAAAAGGAAAAGGAGAAAATACAAAATCAAAATCACATTCTCCTTCTCATGTTGCAGAAAATTAATACTATGAACTCCCCATCCATAAAATTAAACTGCATTTTAATTAGCCATTCACAGAGACTGACAGTATGATTGAACTAAACTACCTCAGTTGCCACTGAGGGCTTCTTGACCGGTATAAATTACAGACAGAAAGTCCTGCAGGTGTGAATGGGGAAACCCCTGCTGACTTCAGTAAGCCTGAAATCACCTGCTATTTCTTCCACATCATGCTATTACTGGTAATTCTTTAAAATAACAGTGCAATAATCAGAACTGAAGATCTCTCTCCTTCAGTATACATTTCACATATACAGGGTGCAAAAATGATTCAAAACTGGTCATGATTTATTTTGAAAGATTCCTCTAAAATTAAATGAGGTCATCAAGTAAGAAGTCAAGGAGTACATTTAAAACATTGCCATAAACCTCTGGTATTTAGTGACCTGTCCTCCTTGCCTGGTCCTTCACCTGTCTGTTCCAGAGGGACAGCATGGTACTTTCTATCTTCAAACTGACACAACCCATCAGAGTGACAGGGGAAATAAAGGGTCGTTATTTTTCCCCCTGCTGGTGACAGTAATTCTGCTCATGAACTAGTACTTCATTGCCAAACAGTCTGGAAAAGCATGATAATGTCTGATGCACTGTGCCTTTCAGAATAAGGCAGGCAGGGAAACATGCATTCGCATTTTCTGAAATTCTATCTTGTTCTGATTTTACAAGGAATTAAAGCATTTCAAATGGTGGAAATTAGAGAATAGAAAATAACCGTTGTTGTTTTGCACAGCATACCATTCACAGCTAGCGTGAAAGACCTTCCGTTTCAAGCCTTTGCCCTTTACCTTGATGTGGCCAATGCTTTCTAGTGGAGGTTTTGGAAGGAGAAGAAATATCACAGCATTTCTTTCTTTGTTGAGAATGAAGAAGTGATGAGGAAGGAGGAGTGGAAAGAAGTGAGGAAAGGGGAGGAGAAAAGATAAAAGATAACAGGTGTGAGACATGAGACACGAACTGCAGAGATTGAAGGGTATTAACAGATGAGCACAGAAAACGGAATTTCGAATTTCATTATGCAATTGCTGCTCATGCTACAGGTTAAAGAGAGTGATGAGTTAGTTAATGTGCAATGAAGCAACAGCTCTGAAACCCGGCATCATACTTACCAACTAAGCATTACAAGAAAAAAAAAAGGAAGGGAGAGAGAAAGAAAAGAATTCTATAACATTATCCAGATCCAGCAACCTTATTAACAGCAATTGAAATACATCCTAAACACTGTCTGAAATGCTTGCTTAACATCTGTGAAAACAGTTAAATACTCACACAGATACACACAATCGAGAAGGAAAAATGAATGGCAACTCGATATATGGCTTCTGCTCCCCAGCTGTTTCACAGTATTGAATATGTTAAAATTCTAGCCAGTCTCAATATAAGACTCCTGAAATCATGTAAAGAACAAAAACCAGCTAGTTTTGAAGTAGTCTGCATCAAAGGGTTAAACCCTAATGTGAAATTTTATCATGGGTTGGATAAAGAAAACCTTAACCTGCCCCATTATTTCAATTAAGGTATGATTCCAGTCATATCTTAAAATTTTGTTTCTACTTGCTGCAGACACAAGCACAAATTCACACTTAATCACATTTTTTAAAGAAACTTAGAGCTATTGAAGAACAGAAGTCATGTAAAGTGATTTTCACGTCTGAACATATCACACCAGAAGAGTGAAGAGTAACAGCACTTAAAATATATTTAGTCTGACAGCAATCAACAGACTAATTAGTAACTAAATTTCTTTGGATTTTAGATAAGCACATGTATCTATATATACATACATACGCACATACACACATGGATATTAAATGTGGTATATACAAATTTTTCAGGTTTTGCTTCCCTTCAGAGTTTTAAAATTTTCAGTGTAAAATGCTTTTATCTTTCTCTCCCTCCGCAATTGCCCTGGTTCTGGCCTTTGCTGGGTTACTTTTTGCAGTAGCCCAGACAGGGCATGGCTAGGACCCAGAGGTTATTCTATACCACTTCATGAGCTTTTCTGAGGATGGGGGGAGGGCAGCTTCTGGGTCAGCGCAGTGTGGCAGAGGGAGCTCTTGGATATTGTTGTGTTTCCACGTGGACTGTTCTCCTTGTTCTTGTACTCTCTGTCATTAGTATTGTTGCTGTTACTGTTCGTTTTCTTATCTCATTGCTGTTCGTTTCTCAACCTGCAATCTTTACCTCTTATGCTTTCAATTCTACTCTCAAGCCCTGCCATAGAGGAGGGAAGGGGGAAGAGGAGTGATGGTGCAGCCCGTGGTTTGGAGTGGTTTCAGTGGGAACACTAAATTGGAGAATACCATTCCTAAATGATGACAGCCTTACTTGGTGCCTAATGAAGGGTTGAAATAACAACAGATCTGACCAGAGCAGGTTGGGAACAAATTTGATCTAAGCATTTGTTGTATTAGGTCCAGAGCCACTGGTCACAATGTTGCTTGGTCTGTTCATGTGGGTGTGGTACCTAACTCTGTATATGTTTCCATATTGGTACTCTGTGCCCATCATGGTGTTCTTTTTCAGAGCAGGGAGAGGGTTTAGGATTGTTTTGTAGATGTACTCTGTGACATCAGTTTATGTTACAGTAACATTAAGGGCAATGAGGGTCATTTGGGATATGTATTTAGAGTTGCTCTCCTACCCCTACCTTGGGTGCTACCTCTGAGAGTCCATTAATAATTATATCCATTCTGTGGGAATAAAAGGGGAGGATGATTTTCCCCAACTTTTTACACCCTTTTTCTCCTTCAAGCTTGTTACAACAGCTTTTGAGAATTTTGAATTCCCTTTGAGTGTTAAGGAAAGCATGCTCTTGTTGCTATGTCTGCTATGTCTCCTCAGTACAGTCCAGATCATGTTTGGGGTCAGTATGGTAAACATCATGTCTTGAGTCAGGACAGTCATGGAAGATGGGAAAAAATGGGCTGGTTTTTGGAAAAATTCTCTGTTCCGATGACTTGGAAGTTCACCCCTGAACAACTACAGGGCGGTGCTACAGTGACTGAATATTTCCTAGAGCAATGTTGTGGCAACTCCAGAGAAGGCCACCTTACTGCTGTATGTTGGGCCCTAGCTTCTCTTTACTGGGCATAGTTCAATACTGGACAGTACCCTTAAGGGGACGAAGGAGAAAGCAGACCAACAGGCACCATGGCCACTCAAACTGCAGCTGAACCAGAGGAACAATGTGTGCCAGTAGCAATTGCCCCAATACAGAAGAAATCCAAGACAAAATCAGTTCTTTTAGTGAGCTAAGAAGAGGAAGCAGGGCCCTATGAACAAGAGGAAGAGGCAGAGCCAGAGATAATCACCTGATCCCTATCCTTGGGTGAGCTGTGACATATGCAAAAAGATTTCAGCCACCTGTTGAGAGAGTCCCTGGTGACCTGACTGCTCCGATGCTGGGATATCACAGCCCATGATTTGAAATTAGAGGGTAGCGAAGGCAAGCCACTGCAATCCCAGTCCCAGGATGTGGGCATTGACAAGGGGATTGGGAAGAGGACACAAACTCTCCACCTCTGGAGGTGAATCCTGTCCAGGGTAAGGAAAGGTATTCTCTCAAGGATGATCTAATAGGATGCCCAATCAGGTGGAATGCCATGGAGAAAGGTATCCAGTGCCAGAGAGAATTGGCTGCACTGGAGGTAATCTACAGGGATTCAAATAACGGGCAATCCCCTGTAGATCCAGATGAGATACACAGTGTACACAATCCATGTGGCAGAAGTTTTTATGGAGAAGACCATCATCAGACACCAACTCACTGGCACTCATGTCAATGAAAGGAGGAGAACAAACAGTTCTTCAGATGACTACCTAACTCTGGCAATATAAAGAACATCTTTTTTCCTCCCTACTGACCTGGGCCTCAGCTATGGAAAGACTGACTAAGATTGCAGACAGATTCAAAAGACTTGAGCAAGTTAGAGAGGAAAGGTCTCATGCCCCACCACTACAGACCAAAGTTGCTGCTATTGGGAGCAAGTGCCCCCCTGCTTGAGAGAGAGGAGACACACCACGAGGTAACCTGTGGTTTTACCTGCATGACCACAGAGAGGACATGAGGAAGTGGGCTTTAGTTGACACCGGCACACAGTGCATCCTGATGCTATCAGGATACGTCGGGGCAGAAGCCATCTCTATTTGTGACAGAGGGATCCCAACAGCTAACTGTACTGAAAGTTGAAGTGAGCCTGACAGGGAACAAATGGCAAACACAGCCTGTTGTGACTGGCCCAGGGGCCCTGTGCATCCTTGGCATAGATTACTTCAGGAGAGGGTATTTCAAGGCCCCAAAAGGGCATTGTTGGGCTTTTGGGATAGCTGCTGTGGAGACAGAGGAATACCTTGCCCAGTCTCTCAGAGGACCCCTCTGTTGTGGGACTGCTGAGGGTTGAAGAAGAACAACGGGTGCCAATTGCTACACCAAGTGTGCACCGTTGACACCACCACAGCGATTGGGACTCAGTGATCCCCATCCGTGAGGTAATTTATGAACTGGAGAGCCAGGGAGAGGTCAGTAAGACTTACTCACCCTTTAATAGTCCTCTATGGCCAGTACCTAAGTCCAATGAATAGTGCAGACTGATTGGAGACTGTTGTGGCCTGAATGAAGTCACAGCACCACTGAGTGCCACTGTGTCCAGACTGACATGCTGGAATTTCAGTCTGAATTGGAGACCAAGACAGTAAAGTGGTGTCATCACTGACATGGCTAATGCATTCTTCTCCATTCCTGTAGCAGCAGAGTGCAGGCCACAGTGCTTTCACCTGGAGGGGCATCCAATACACCTGGAACCGACTGCCCCAGAGGTGGAAAGACAGCCCCACCATTTGCCATGAACTGATCCAGACTGCACTGGAAAAGGGTGAGGCTCCAGAACACTTGCAATACATTGATGACATCATCTTGTGGGGCAACACAGCAGAGGAAGTTTTTGAGAAAGCACTTTAGATAATTCAAATCCTCTTGGAGGCTGGTTTTGCCATAAAGAAAAGCAATGTCAAGGGACCTGCCCAAGAAATCTTTAGGAGTAAAACGGCAAGATAGTCATTGTCAGATTCCAATGGATGTGGTCATCAAAATGGCAGTTATGTCCCCACTAATAAGCAAGAAGGTAAAATGGGCTTTCCTAGTGTTGTAGGGTTTTGGAGCATATATATTCTAGATTACAGTCAGATTGTAAGCCCTCTCTATCATATGACATGGAAGAAGAACGATTTTAAGTGGGGTCCTGAACAACAACCAGGTTTTGAAGACATTAAACCAGAGATTGTTCATGCCGTAGCCCTTGAGCCANCTCTCTATCATATGACATGGAAGAAGAACGATTTTAAGTGGGGTCCTGAACAACAACCAGGTTTTGAAGACATTAAACCAGAGATTGTTCATGCCGTAGCCCTTAAGCCAGTCAGGACAGGACAAGACAAGATGTGAAAAATGTGCTCTGCATTGCAGGTACAGAGAATGGTTCTTCCTCAAATCTCTGGCAAAAAGTACCCAGGGAGGATTGAGGATGACGCCTTGAGTCCTGGATTTGGGGATACAAAGGATACGAGACCTGTTACACCTCACCTAAAAAAGGGATACTGGTAGCTTATGAAGGGGTTTGAGCTGCTTCAGAAATCATTGGCAGTGAAGCACAGCTCCTGCTGGCACCCCGAGTGCCAGTGCTGGGCTGAATGTTCAGAGAGAAAACCCCTTCCACACTTCATGCCACTGATGCTACATGGAGTGAGTTGCTGATTACACAGCGAGCTCGAATAAGAAACTCTAATCATCCAGGGGTCTTGGAAGTCATCATGAACTGGCTTGAAGGAAAAAATTCAGACTATCATCATCAGAGAAGGTGACATGTGCTGAGGAGGCTTCACCATATAATCAGCACCAGAAAATGAAAAGTGGTATGATCTCTTTACTGATGGATCCTGCCATATTGTAGGGAGGCACTGAAAACGGAAAGTTGCCATACGGAGTCCTATGTAGCAAGTTGCAAAAGCTACCAATGGACAAGGTGGATCAAGTCAGTTTGAAAATCATCCAGCTGGCTTTAGATATCGCTGAAGAGAAATGGCCAGCCTTCTACCTCTGCACTGACTTGTGGATGGTAGCAAATGCTCTGTGGGGGTGGCTGGCCTATGGAAGAAGACCAATTGGCAGTGCACAGGTAAATCCATCTGGGCTGCTAAATTGTGACACGACTGCCCAGGCAGAGAAGCTGGCTGTCAAAATATGCACGTAGATGCACATGTATCCAAGAGTTGGGCTACTGAAGAACACCACAACAACAACAGGTGGACTGAGCTGCCAAGACTGAAGTGTCTCAGGTGGATCTGAACCGGCAACATAAGTGTGAATAACTTCTGGATCAGTGGGCCCATGATGCCTCAGGTGATCAGGGTAAAGATGCAACATATAGACAGACTCATGGCCGAGCGGTGGACTTAACCATGGACACTATCTCCTAGGTTATCCATAACTGTGAAACGTGCTGCAAATCAATCAGGCCAAGTGGGTTAAGCCTGTGGTATGCTGGATGATGGCTGAATAATAATAAACCTGCCAAGGCAAGCACTATGTGCTGACAATGGTGGGAACAACCACTAGTTGGCTGGAGATGTACCCTGTGCCTCATGCCACTGCCTGAAATAGCATCTTGGGCCTTTAAAAGCAAGTCCTGTGGTGATATGTCACCTGAGAAAGAACTGAGCGGGACAATGGGACTCATTTCACAAATAGCCTCATAGACACCTAGGCCAGGGAGCACAGTATTGAGTGGGTATATGATATTCCCTATCCTGCAGCAGCCTCTGGGATAATTGAACAGTAGAGTGGACAGTTAAAAACCACATTGAAAGCAATGGGTGGTGGGATTCTCTTTCAAACATTGGGACCTACATTTAGCAAAGACCACATAGTTAGTTAACACTAGAGGCACCACCAATCAAGCTGGCCTTGCCCAATCAAAACCTCCACATACTGTAAAAGGGGATAAGTCCCTGTGGTGCATGTGAGAAATGTGTTAGGAAAGACAGTTTGGATTAGTCCTGCCTCAAGCAAAGGCAACCCAACCCATAGGATTATTTTTGCTCAAGGACCTGGGTGCACATGGTGGGTAATGCAAAGTTACAGGGAAACACGGTATGTACCTCAGGGGGATTTGATTTTTGGGTGAGAACGGTCTGTAATGTCGAATCGTATAATCTTCGTTGGTGAATGACACTGCCGCTGTATGCCATAACTACCACGGACAGTGAGGACTGACTGCTCCAGATAGACCAGTCATGAGCTCCTGATGCAGCTTGCAATCAGCACACAGTACAACAGTGATCTGACCCTGGAAGACATCTAGAACAGATAGAATCCACAGCTATGTACTAAGTGAACTCAACAGACATCTTGAAGGGACAGCCACTGACTATGAAAATGATGCTCGTGCGTGTCTGTGTATGTATATATATGTGTACATAGCTGGAGGGTGTAGAATCTGGGCATGATGCAATGGTATAGAATAAGAGGTGGGTATGTCCTGGTTCTGGCCAGGATAGGGTTAATTTTTCCAGTAGCCTGGAGGGGGCATGGCTAGGACCTAGAGTCAATACCACCTCATGTCATTTTCTGGGGACAAAGAAAAGGCTTGCTTCTGGATCAGCACAGCCAGAGAGCGGTATGGTACTGTTGGGAGGGGTTTCCACCTCAACTCTTTCTTGTACCCTCTGTCATCAGTATTGTTGCTGTTACGGTTTGTTTTCTTATCTCATTGCTGTTTGCAGTAAATTGTTCTTATCTCAACCTGTGATCTTTACCTTTTATGCCTCCAATTCTCCTCTCCAGCCCACACCAGGGGAGGGGAAGAGGACGGAGGAGTGATGGTGCAGCACAACGGTTTGGAGTGGTTTCAGTGTGAACACTATATTTGAGAATACCATTCCTAAACCATGACAACAATGAAATACTTAGTTATCCAAAATATAAAACCAGGGTTAAATATGAAGGCTCTATTGGCAATTGATGTGAAGCCAGGAGTTCTATAAAATAAACGTGTTTGCATTTTTAAGAGGTTGAAAAATGTCAGGAAGTGATCCACATTTTTCTTCTCTTAGGCTTGACAAGTGACAAATATCATAGCCTGATGAGTTATGATATTTTGGGGCCATAATGTAAAACCACTTCAATTGCTTCTGAACAAGGAGGTGGGTCAACAAAGTTGAAATGCAACATTTTCACACTCAATTTGAAAAATTTTAGGATTTTATAATAATAGTATGTTGGGTTTCGACTCAGAAATTAACTATTAACTCTAAAATGGAATATTAGTTAAACACAGACTGAGTTAGAAGTGAGGTGAGCTGGAGGAATCTGGAGGTATCATAACATATACATTGCCATAACTCATCTTGTCCATCAGTTCTGACTTTCAAAGGTGAAAAATTCAACAAGCAGAAGCCTGACAGGATGCTGCTGTTAAGACAGAGTAAGACTACTCTCAGTGCTTCTGGCTTTATCACACTTTGTTGTCTGGATCAACTTTGTCCTGAGTGCCATCTCAGAATGATCACAGAGGAAAATATAATATAATTTGTGCATGTTGGTAAATTCTGATGGTCTTCTAAGATACTTCAGTGTGTCCCACCTGACCTTCAGGGAAGAGAGAAATCATTTTTGTACAGCTTGTGCCCTTTGCCACTCTTACAGTTTCCAGTCCAAATCTGGCCAAGTTGTCAGTCATGCTCAGCAGAGCCTTGCTAGAGTCAAGTCAATTAAGTCTCTCACTAATTTTGTGAAATGAGGAAAGGAAGTGAGCAGCAGATGTAGAGAGAAAGACTGCAAAAGCATCTGCAAAGCAAGGCAGAAAGGTGAGGAAAAAAGACTTGGGAGACCAGAACTGGGTAAAAGAGAAAGAAGTAAGAGGCAGACATGAGAAAGAACACAGCAAAAAAAGATTAATTTTGTGGCAAAACAGCAGCCAAGTCCATGTCCAGTGAAGAACGCTCTTTAGAACCTGGATGGAACCATCTATTAGGCAAGCCTATTCCTTTCTGTCAAACTAATGTCTGTGAAACCCACTGGCAAAATTCCCAGTCTTTCCACTAATGGAGATTCAGGCACAGCTAAGACAGCTTACCATTACTACCAATTGTTGTCCTATCTCAGTCTGCAGGAGGTAGTGGTGCAGTTTTGCTTATATATCATGTGGCCGTTAATCACTGCTACAGAATTTCTATTTAGCCCTATGCTTTAAAACAAAAATGGAAGGAATTACAAAAAACAAATGTCACAAAAAATAAAGTAAAAACTTCAAAAACTAGGAAATGTCACGATTAAAATTTAATTTTGTCCCCTTGTGTGATGCTTTTTAATTGGACAATCATACTCTTTCTTTCAGTGGATCTATTTGGGTTTCTAGCAGTCCACACTGAATTTACTGCCTCAAAGTGCTGAGGATCCTCAGTGTACCTTCACCAAGTGGGTGACTTAAGGACAATAGTTCAGAAATGTGTAAGGTTTCAGCTTAAGCTCTTCCAATATGAAATTTTTGGAAAATGTCAGTAAGTTTTGAGGCTTTGCTCTGATTTAGAATGAAAAAAAGTCTTCCTAAGTTTGGACTGGAGAAGGGATAATTAGAAATTCTTCCAGCCCTGACAGACACAGAGCCCTCATTTCTGTATTTCAGCTTTTCTTCCAATCACAAACCTGAACCACCATCATCAACTGTTACTCAAACCCTTCTACACTGACAAAAGTACCATCATTCTGACCTATGAAGGAGTGGTATGGGGCCAAAAAGATTATTAGTTCCAAGTTCCACTACAAGCAAGCAGCAAAAGAAATTTAGATGCAAGCTGTTGATTTTGATTTTTTTCTTGTGCAAGGCTGAAGCATCATTACTCTGCACTTCCTTTCTTCCCTGCCTGGACAATGGCATCCCTACTTTGAGAGTGGGACAGCAGAATTGTCCTGAATGCAGGTTTGAGAATACAGTAATGATGGGTGGGGCCAAAAAGTCTGATGCTTTTGTCACAAGGAAAATACTATGACTAATGTAGAGAGGTCTCTTCTTTATAAAGTTTACTGTAATGAGGTACTAGTCTAAGTAGGAAGAAAGGGAACAAAAGAAGACAGAGAAAAAACAAATCCAAGACCTGAGTACATTTTAAAGCTCAGAATCTTAGCATCATGAGGTCAATGTGCCCTTCGATATAATTGAGCTTAACATTGACAGTTCTCTCAACCTACTCTGGTGTCACAGAGATCTGGTTCACTCAATAGCTGCATAGAATGAGTGAGTCTGTTTAGCAGAGTATTTGCAGTTACACTACTTAACAGAGACAACATCGTGAAAAACAGAGACAACTGAATTACATTCTGTGATTAAGTACAGGTAAATCTCAATTTTTTTAAATGTACACATTCACTACACTAGTCAGGTTCCTAAACATGGGAGGGTGGACTTGTCAGATATTTTGACAGGGCAAACAAAGCTTCTAGATAAAACAGAAGCTGCCATAATCACATCGTACTGAAGAGCAGCCATGGTAAAAAAAGAAACAGCTTTTGCTGCAGGTTGAGCCTTGATAAAATACATCCATCTGAGGAAATACAGTTTGTTACTGAATGCCATGTTCTCTATTTGCTCTGATTATCATAGCTCAAATGAAAAGATTGGCATGCTGAAACTGGTCAATGGGATCACAACAACAAAATAACAACACCTGGTAATGGGCTGTAGAAGCCTCCTAGTTTCTACAGTTCTTTCTTAGATGAAGAGAATGTATAGAGTATTTTATAAAATTAAACATATTCAGCAGTTGTAATCTTGGAGATCATGGTCCAATTAGAGAATCAAGTCTGTAATATCTAAAATGTGGATTGTTTTCCTAGTCTCTTCTGTTCAATTATTTTTCATTAAAAGAACCCCCAGATATAAATGAAACACTTTGTATTTAAAAAATGTGACTTCTTTTTAGCAGCTGGTCAAATTTTCAGATGACATGGACATGTCAGGCAGAGAGCCTGCAAGGTTTTGTCTGAGCCATCTTGGGGATGATGAATGCATGTGGATTCCCAGGCAGGACTCCAGCAACACTCCTATGCTCAATCCTAGCACAGTTCAGTGCTCTGTACCTCTTTCAAGAAATCCATCAGGGCAGTGGCCCTAGAAACTTAAAGGGTACCTATTTTTTTTTGAAAGTACACCTGGTGGACTCGTGGAACCACAGTCCATCAGAGATTTGGGTCATCTGTACCAACCTTGCTCACAGGTCTCCCTTTGCTAGAACTGGAAAGCCCTGGTTTCCAGGCTAACCCCAAGACCTGGGGTAACCCTTTCGGCAGATGACTGCAGTGCTATTTTACACCTGCCTCAGCTTTTAGAATTTGTGCCCTCTGGAGTCAGCCTGGAGGCAGATGGTGTGTTGCTACTCCAAGCACTCTATCCTGGAGCTGAATATTAGAGTTCCAGAAGCCCCAGATAGAACAGGGATCAGGCTGCAAGTGGGACTGCCAGAGCACGCCCAGCTTCCCTGGGCTGAAAAATCTCAGTCAGGAAGATCTGGGAACATGTTGTTTGACTCTGAGTCACACTGTGCTGCATGTCCATCCTAGGAAGCTGCTGGCTGCTCCTGACACTGATGTCTTGGTCAGTTCCACTGCACCATACAAGTCCAGAAGAATGTGGCTCTCAGGACAGGATATTGTGTTTCATGGTATGTAGAAACACACACACATGTATGTGCAGATGTGAAATACACCACAAGTTCCTATTAATGAGATTCCTACAGAAAATTTTTAAATTTGATAGAAAGGTTAAGTTAAAAATCAAGTTCTAAAAAATCAGCCTCACTTCAGATCATGTTACAGAATACCAAGTATGACAGGGACAGTTTTTCAAAGAATACAGGAATTGCCACTGTAGAGCAGTGCACCAATGCACCAAACTAGCACAGAAAAGTAGCTTTGCTTCGCCCTGAAAGAATGAACTAGAGGAACAGTGTAGAATGACTTGGCATGCAGTCAGATTTCTGAAAATGAATAGGCAGAACTACAAGTGCACTATAATACAGAATATACACTAGCCATACAAGTGTCTGATGTTGAATACTTACTAGGTCCATTAGGCAGGAAATGTGGCAAGGACTGGTATGCCTGGTTAGTGTTTTTTCTAGTTACAGATTTTTCCTAATTAAATGTTTTCATGCATTAACTTATGTTACTATTTTTAAAGTGGTTTAAATTAGTTTTAAATTACCTACTTCTAATTTTGTTTCTTTTTGATCTCAAGTACTTCCACTAGCAAAACTATATCACTTACTATACTTTGAAACTGCACCTCATTTCTAGTTATTATGTTGTTTATACTTTCAAGTAAAGGAGAATTTTAATATCTCTCAGTCATTCTCTCTGTAGAATTCTTCTATAATTTAGAATTAATTTATCTATATATTTTAGCAATTGAGAAACAAATTTTCAGATAGCAAGTTGCCAATTTATTCTTACAAAATTTATTTAATTTAGATTTACAGCTTTTTCATAGAAGCATTTTGATTATCATTAAATAAGGTTTTTCTGAACAAGGATTTCAGGTATTACACATTCTTCTTCTCCTCTCCTAGGTTATCACTGCAGAATGTCTTACAACATCAATGAAAGACAGCACAGGGTACAAAACACACCACTGCCATCCAGTACTACTTGTGCATGCTGAGAAACAAAGGTCAACACAATAAAGTGTTACTCATTCAACAACTGTCTCTATCATTAGTTACCTTAATCCCAGAACCAGTGTTAGTGCTTCATGCAGACCTGAGGTTAGTAAAAGACTAAAACTTTTAGAAGATGTAGTGGTCATTTCTCAATCAGTGTGAACTGGGTTTTTAGTGTGAACAAGGGCAACAAGGAAAGTTTGCATACAAGTTGGTTACAAGCTTAGTGCTCTAGTAAAAAAGTAAGAGGAACAAAGGGGTTTTTTGGACACTTTGTCTTACCTTCAGATAAACAGAACTGATATTTAATGATCTAAAAAGAGGGGAAATAAAATAATGAAATAATCATAAGGAGTTCAAGAAATGTCAGAACAGGAAGGCCTTGAGTTATTAATTTTCTTTTACCGATTTTCTCATTAGTAACTGAAAATGCAGTATCCTCTTATAAAACAGGTATTTTACTAGAAAGTAAAAATTACCTTAAAACCAACTTTGCAACTAATAACCTTGGAACAAAGTTAATGATTGCAAGGCTCTGATTTCCAGTTTAAAACTTTAAATTTTAAACATGTAGCAAGGCTTAAATTTTTTTTATGGGGAAGGTGTACTTAAAGCATATTTCTGCCTGAACTAGCCTAGAAAAAAAAAAGAGTACTAATACTTCCATACAGACTTTATAGAGGGGAATGTGATAAAATTTGCAGTAAAAATACAGAGTCTGGTTGCTATATTAAAGCAGCTTGCCAAATCTTAATTCCAGGCATTGGCTCATGATGCCAGAATAAAGATTTAAAGGCAACTTTGCCCAGGTTCTCAAGTATGTGTGATCTCTACTCTTAATGGTAACTCTTAATGATGTGCAAAGGTCTGAGTTTTCAGTCTTTATAAGTAAGGATACTGCATTTCAAGCAAGACTGTAAGAACAGTTCTTAACTTCTTACCCGTCTCCGAGGGCAAATGGTGATAAGGTGCTGGACAGAAAACCTGAGCAGCAAAATCTTCAAAAGTTGTAGGCTCTAGATGATGTTGAACAATTGTTTGCAGGTATCGTGCTCTCTCCTCATAACTGGTTTAGCCAATAATTAAGGATAAATTGATACAATGTACTGTAACTGCTAAATATCAGTGCCTAATAATTCAGAATTCTTGTTTTTGTTAAACATGTATCATGTATTTCAGTGACTGTAAACACTTACTTTTAATTCTTTACATAACTGTGATAGTATCTGATGCACTGACATTATATTAAGCATAAGATGAACATGATTAATATAACCATATGGTTCAACTGTATCTTTTTCATGTCTGATCCAAAACTTCCTGAAATTGTTTTCAAACAACAGCAACCTAAATACTCTATTTTAAGTAACCCATTTGCCTATATTCTGGTCCCAATATAAAAATTTTTCCATTTTAAGAGGTGTAGCAGAAACATAATCACAGCATTAAGAAAATAAATGATTTTTCTCTTTCCCACAATGAACTGCTTCCCTAATCCTTAAACACACTCACAGTTAAGATAAACACATATTGAAATTTCAGGGAGAAACATCTTGTCAAATATCTCATTAAAACAAGCAAAAATATTTCTAAAGAATCCACAGGATTCTTTACTGGTTAACAGAGTGTTGGCAGGGCACTGACAGCAAAATACTGTACTTCTTCCTTTTTCCTGTGTTCTCCTCCTGTAGTATTATTGACAAGAGACCTGTGTCTTGAAGTGTTGTTGTTTTTGAAGAACCCTCTCCAGGCTTCTTGTTCCAGCAGGCCCGATTTGATGGTAGCACAGAGAGAGCGAGGAAAAGAGTGAATATTTCTGCTGTTCATGAAAGCAACTATGGAAATGGCTGTCAAAATGTAGAGCAGCAGGCAGCAACATACAATTATCAAGAAAAACTACCATGCTGACTTCATGTTGTATAGTTGCTGAACTGGGAAATCGGTTAACCTTTTCTCACACAACTTTCAAAGTCCTCCAGCTGGACTCAGTATGTTGAGTGAGGGACACCCTCTCCAGTTACCTTACAGAAACAAAGAACGGTAAGAAATTTTCCCTGACATTTACACTTGTGCCCACCTTTTCCCCCCATATTTTATTTGTGGATAGTGAGGTAATTTTGTCCTCACATAGTTCTGTTTTCCTAAAAATCCCCACCAAACAAATCAGCATGCTGTGGAGGAATGCACTCAGAATGCATTTCTTGAAAGGGGGAGTCTGATTTCAGGTCTGCTGCTCTTTTTGAGGGAATCAAGGACAGTGAGTAAACTACTATTCTGACTCAATTTCAGCACCTGTGAAATGGAGATAATATTCATCTTGCACACATTTACTAGCAATCCAAACATAAAAATTGCACTATATAAGCACTTTTAATTGCAAGTGCTAACATTTAAAATAAATAACAATACTATTTTCAGTTACGATAAGCAATAAAATTCCCAACACCAAATTGAAAACAATTATCCTCATATTAGCTTACAAAACTACACTTCAACCATTACAGAACTTTTCCTACTCAATCTTTGTGCAGTTTTTTCTGCACACTAATTAATGTAGGTTTTACAATCTATCTAAATATGAAAAAAATATACAGAGAATATATTATATGGAATCAAGAAATAAAATTACTTCTGTTGTATTTCCTCCGACCATAACTTGGTTACATAGTGAACCAGAAAACAGTCCTCCCTCCAAAATCCATGTTCTGAATTCTTTCTAAATCCAGACATAGCAGAACCACAGCAGAAGTCTCAGTTTGGAGAAGTATAAGAGAAGCACTGGGACAAGAGAAAATATAAAAATCTCCCATTGTAATGATTCTTAGGTTGGGGGATAAACACAGTATTGAGCCTTTACAGAGGAGAGTAATATAGCACAATTTTTAAGAGGCTATGTATAAGTGGTAGAGGATGAAACTGATGGTTGAAGTCTAAATAATACTATGTATCTCACAACTTGTTGAAAAGCACTTTTTTTCATTGGGGGAGATTCACAGCTGCTGAATTTTCTGCAGTTAATAGAGTCCTTTGATTCACAGCAGTGCCCCTTGCACAAAAAATACTGGCCTTTGTGTATTACCAGAAACTAATTTTCTATTTGGCTGAAAAGGGAAAAATGGGGTTATTGCTTCTCCCTCCTACAGAGCTTTTCATTATGCCTGATGCACTCAACTTCTAAGCTCTTCTGAGAAAAAAAAATAACTGAAGAGGCAAGAGGTAGAAAAATGAGCTTGTTAGCACATTAGAAGTGAAGTATCTTGGTGGGCACTAGAAATTCCCAGTGGTGTGTTAACTTATCACTCTATGCATGCTGGCACTGATAGTCTCCCAATTGATCACTCTCTTTTCGCACCAAAGGTGCTGCCAGGAAGCAAAGGCTGAAGGCCTACAGGAGAACAGGCTGCTATCAAAACAAGCTGTTTTTAAAAGTCTCCTTGAATGGGTAAAATGTTTCATGAAAAAGTAGGGTAGAGACACCTACCTGCTTTTAAAATGCTCTACTTTCAGAGGTCTCTAAAAGAAACCTTTTAGTTTATCCTATTATATCCAAAGCTTATACACAAATAAGGCAAAATGAAGGAAAGTTACTGCTTTGAACACGACAAGGACATTCCTATTCTCCAATCTTGGTACCTGTCCCTCAACAAAATAAAGAAGTTTCGGCATAGATGCTGACTGAGGATAATGATGTTTTTGTTACACAGTGAAGAGGATATGCTTATATCAGTTCTTGAAGTCTAATTCAAATGCACACTTAAAACACATAGAAAAAAGTACTCCAGCTATCTGGGCTGCTGCTTGTCCTAACAATCCACAAAACCATCTGCAGCTTGTTAAAAATATAACCCTGTTTAAAAACAAAACAAAAATCTGAGGCAAAAGCCAAGTCCAAAGCTTGCTCTATTCTGCACTAATACATTGCACACAGAAGACTCCTCTTCTGTGCTAGAGACTACATAGATGAGATTGGGATATTTTTATCTTCTAGTCACTTGTATTTTGAGAACATTCTATTATTTTGAAACTAAAATTTTATATGCTTTTGTGGCTGAAATAATGTAGTTGTGCACTGCATTTGAATGCCACTGTCTGCAAGAGTGACTATAAACCCATGGTAAGCTAATGTCTACAGACTTCTAATAGGCTAGACATTTTCTTCTTTAAATCACTGCTCTCTAGGAAAGACATATTAGCACTTAGAGATTGAGTGGCACACACAAACTCAACGGCTAGTAATAACAGGGCAGTGCAAGCTGTATTCTTACTACGAGTGGATGTTGCCACTGGCATCAGCAATTAAGATGGAATGGGAATGATGCACAGATAAACCAATGGAGAAAGACTGGCACAGAGAGTGACAAAACACTTAAACAACAGTATTGTGAGCTTTTTGCTTCTGAAGAAGGTTCTAACTGGAACAAAAGAGAATGAATAAGAAAGTAAGATACACATTAATTATAGAGGCACTTGCCTAAATTTGTCAGCTAAAATCTTGCAGATGCATAATGTGCAAAAAATGTAACAAAATGTTGAATAGTTGAATTTTTTTTCAGAAGAAACTGTTCTGAAAAATAGAATCAGTACCAGAAAAAATAAGGAATCATATCTCTATAGGTCACTCAGGTTGTAGTCACTCCAGCTAAAATTTCATTTGCATTACAATCCATTTTACTTATTCTCTAAATCTACAATTATTTCTATTAAAAATTATCTGAAAGGATCTATCATCTGAAAATACTGCACTTTTCATTATTAGACCTGTTGATTTGCACTTGGCAACAAGCACTGAAAGCCTGACTGTCAGATCACCTATTTACGCTTAATCTGTCTGAAAAACAACATCTCATGTCTTCGCCTAATAACTCTCCATCTCTGTTGATTGCATCACTTCCAAGTTTTAGATTCCTATGGCAGAATACATCTACATCTTGCACATTCTTTATGCATAATCTCAGCTAAAACTTTTTTTTAGCCATCTACCTGAACAAATTACCTAGGCTCTTACCTCACATCTCAGTTACTGCCATATCCTTTTCTCTGGCTTCACGAAATGCATTTTTAATCCTTCTTATATCTACTCTGAGCATTGCAGAGTCCAGTCTCTGAACATACTACTTAGATGGGGCATTCAAGTATCACCACTAGTCCCTAGCACAAATGCAGGTTACTAATTGGAACTTTACAGGCCACACCTATTTCAGCAATTTTACCAAAACCACTCACCTCCAATCAGTTAGTGCAGTTACTCTCACTTATCTTGACATTTTAGGACAGGCACTTTCATCTTTCTTCTTTGTGGCTTCTTATGCCTAGTACCTGGTACACATAAGTGTCCACAAAACAATCCCTGCCTCAAATTCTCCCCTTAGCTATGACATTTATTGAAAAAGAAATAAGGAAAACACCTTGGAAGACTTAAAAGTCCATTCTGTGTAGGTTACACAACTATTCATGCTGTCTACTGCTGCTTCACATTTCCCTGAATTTTGTGTCTGCCTTCATTAACTGTTTTCATTTTTATACATGGCTTTTTTACTTCTGAAGGACAAGTATCTGCCTTGCGCTGTACTCCATTTCTGCATATTAAGATGGGTCTATGCTAAGAATACTTATGTGCTGCAATAATACAAGCAGAACAGCTCTCTTTGCATCTTCATCCACCATTCTTGATCTCTTTCCTTTATATATGAAACAATCACCTCACATTGCCCATTTTTTTTCCAAGGCTTTGTCATCTTTCAATTTGGTAAGGAAATCTGTTTGCTACACTTTCCCAAATCTCTAGTTGTTTAGTCTGTATTTTTTCTTTCCTGTAATTTTAACCATGCAATCTCTACAAAATCTCATAGTTCCCATTGTTCAGCCTCTTGTATCTCCATATTTCAAGACCTTCTTTTGAACTCATCTCTGCATAGTCACTTCACTCATCTCCTCATAGTCGTTTTTCCATCCCTCTTCACACCTCTAGGTTTTAGAGTTGAATAAAATGCATTACAATAAATCTATCTAGTATTTAGCAGTTAAAGAGTGGATGCACGATTACTGTTACAGTTATCCAGGTAATACCAACCCTACAATGACAGTGACCTGAGGCTGAAAAAAAGAGAAGAAAAAGTTTAAATAAGGAGAAAAATTCCCAGGACTTTACTTAAGGTTATAGGAATTCACAACTATGTAATCTATCTGTTACCAGAACACCTAAGTGCTAGATTCACACATGGGCCAGCTCCAAAGGACATTTGACAACGAACACTACCTGAGCAGGGACTGGAATCCAGGGACTCTCTTCTCCCAGGAACACCATAACTATTAGGCTATACTGATGAGCATGTATTTTCCCTGTGATTCAGGGATCTTACTTTATGAACGAAGAACAATTTTAGCAGTGAACTCAGTGTGCCCAATTAAAAAATGACCTCAGTCTCAATGGTTAGAACAGTTTTGTAAGAGGCAGGAGATAGGGTCGCAAAATTGGAAGCAGCTCGCTCATTTCCTGGCTGACTGATATAACAAGGCTGTTACCTCCTGTTGTGTGTGTGTGGGCTCTAATCCAGTGAGTACACCTGCAGAACTCAGCACTGCTGCATTGCAGGTCACAAGAGCAAAGAAATACCTACCTATTCATTGGATAGAGAGAGGCATGAAGGAAGGGTATAGCAAGGACTTAGGCAGCTCTAGTGTGTGTTGAAGCAGGCACATCTTTGTAGTTGACTTCAAGATCACGTCTGGGGGATTTTAAATGCACCCAGATCACTACAGTTCAGCAAGTACCCAGAACTATGAAGATCTAACTTGAAAGCTCAACAATGCTGCAGGTGCTCCTACACTCCTACCGATGGGCTAGTTGAGTGCAGTATAAACTCATAACATGACTTTGTTTTTAGAAAAATTTAAAAAATCAGAATTACAACAAAAGGACTTCCTTCGTGAAAGGGAGTACAAATGTGGGCTCTTCCCTCATACTTTTCCATCACTGTGTCCCTCATTCAGAAAAACTGAGCAAAAAATCAAAATTAAATGCTTTCTTATGGAAGTTTTATTCACAGATTTTCCTTCCTGATACTTTCGTATTTGGATATATGTGCATAAATGTGTAGTGTATCATGATCTAACTGTATGTCGGTATATAGCGCCTGACATGCTTTGGTT
The DNA here is from genome assembly GCA_013396695.1 of Sakesphorus luctuosus. Classification (NCBI taxonomy): domain Eukaryota; kingdom Metazoa; phylum Chordata; class Aves; order Passeriformes; family Thamnophilidae; genus Sakesphorus; species Sakesphorus luctuosus. The sequence goes on from VWZD01010847.1 coordinate 1,083,668, forward strand.
CCAGTGCTAAGAAAAAAATAAAAAGTTTTAATGATCACCTTGAAGTATCTCTTAGAAAAAAGCCAGAACATAAATAGCAAGATAGACTTTTTAAGGTTAAGTTACAAATTACTCTCAGAAATACATGTACAGCTGCATCCCTGGCAGTTCCAGCTGCTAGCAAAATCATCTAAGAAGTCAACAGATATTGATATGATAGTGGAGAGTACGACTTTGTCAGCCAGACACTTGGAAAATAATTTAAGACCAGCAGAAGCAGAAGTTCTGCTCCATCCTTAACTGGAAAATGAAAATCCTACACCCAGTAATACTTTCTTTAGGATCAATGGAAACGTGCAAGACGTTTTTTAATTGCACATATACACAATTTATATAAAAGCAATTAACAATATTTTAAGAAAAGCTATCTAAGATGGAACTCTCTTGTTTACTCCATTTGCCCCCTGAGCAGGTTTAGAAGCACGCATCACCTTTTATAGAAAAAAAACCCCCGAACTGATTGCTGACATCTTAGGATATTAGGGACCAAATGAAACAAAGAAACAGTGAAGCACAGTGAATGTCATATTTTGGTAGGAGATTTTAAGGTTCTTGCTCTCTGGCCTGAAAAGGTGGGCAAACCCCACAGAATTAGTTGCTACAGTTTGAGGTAGTTAAAATGATGAAAGCGTTGATTTTATTTGGAACATTTTTCCTAGTAAATTTCAAGTCCTGACATCAAAGTGTGAAAGGAAGATTGCCTCCCCTATACAGATAACAAGTACAAGTTAGGATCCAGGTTTTAAGCAGCTGAAAGGAAAAGTTACCCACAGCAGAATTTGACTTCTACAGGAAGACTGGACAAAACACACACATCACAGAAATTGAAGTTTTTTTTTTTGGAAATCTCACTCTGAAAGAAGAGATTGTGCACTGGTTGTCAAACCAGCTGAACTCATACTGAGCTGCAGCAATTTGTACTCTTTGTTGGCTCTTAGATTTAAGGATGTAAGTTGGGCTGCTATTGATCCAGTGTTGGAAGCCCTGCAACTAGCTGCGTTTTGTATGTAGGTGGGTGATCAGTATCAACTGGCCACACTGAGAGGAATAGTTAAAGTTCTCTTATATTCTGAAAAGTGACTCTGTAGAAGTGGCATCATGGTGTTCCCTATTTATTGCATGTCAGTAATTTCCACATCTAGTTTGCACGGTACACAAGTAAAGAGGGTTTTTTTTCTTCCAGCTGTATCTTCTGTTTACTCAAGTCACCTTGATATCTAAAAGTCAGTACGGGTTCTTCAGTGTTTCTTAAATACTGCCAAAATTGAACATGACAAATAAATATTTAGCTAGGTACATAGAGCTCTTCTACAATAAAATGTAACCATGTATTTTCTTACTCATAAAAATAGAATATAAAGCTCAGAGAACTCAAAGTCATATCTCAGAAGTGAACTTTTACGTTGCATTTGGTGAAAACATTTTAAAACTGCACAAGGGGCTCTATTACGTGTCCAAAATTACTAATTTTAAGAAGTAATGTCAATATGACAATCTACTAATTAATGTAGCTATCTCACTAAAAAGAATGTATATGAAAAAAAGTAACAGAACAAGACTGTAGAATTTAAGAAAGCCTAAAATGTAGTATCTAACATAACTATTGACATTATTTTTCAACTGAAGTTGTAACTGCAAAAGGGCTTTCTGAGGCAATTTCTGAGGTATATTTCTTCATGAAGAAAATAAGGGAATATATAATAAATAAATCCATACAAGCTAATTCCATTATTCCAGATCTTGCAATTTGTTTCCAATACATAGTTGCATCATTCTTTACACGAATATAACAAAAATTACTTTAAATTTCTTAGACTACTAAAAAGTTCAATAAATCTATGATAAACTGTTATCAGGCAAATTTTAACAACACATACTTTTGCCATTCAGAGGGGGTTTTATATAAGATTACTAATCATACAGTTAAAGGAGATTACTTATATTACTCTATAGTTAAATGATTAAAAGTCTTTCAAGGTAAGTGTAAGCTAGATAAAGTTGCAGCCACTGAGTGTTTCCAAGTCAATGCTAGTGTTTTCTCCCCAGTTTACTAACACTGAAAGGCATTGACTATCTCAATTTATGTAAGAATTTTCATTTTCACAGTGTGGGTACTTTCAGACTTGCTAAATTACTGCAAGAAATTCTAACTGATGCTTACATTTTCATTAGAAAACTCAATACATTTAACATTTTGCAACACTGTCCTTCCAGGAAAATCCTTGATGTATTGTTTATTTTTATGTTGTTCCATCAGATCTTACAGTTAGCTAAATTCATCAGTGGTTTATAACATCTTCTAGGAAGAAAAAGCTGTGTTTCATCAGTGCAGACAAAGCTGGGCTTTAATCCATTCCTATAACCATATTGCCAAGTCTATATTGTTTACATTGCGTCTCAATTAAGAGACTGGCAGGACACCTGGTACTTCTTTATCTAAGTCCCACGGGCTGCCAGATGACTCAAAATCCATAACAGGTGCTAAGGCAGTGTGAGTGGAGCACCATTAACACAAGCTGGAATTGGATAAAATTTGAACTGTGCTTAACCACTTAAAACACTCAATTATGAAATGAAAAATGTAACCACTCTGCACCAAGCTCCTTTACAAAAGGCACTTATAAAGATATGTAGGATTAAAGTGCAAGTGTAATGAACTTAACATAAATTTTAATTTCAGTATAAATATTCTTTCAAATATAAACTATGCAAGAACCAGTTAAATATAAAGTGGTTTTTTAAGATGTTGACATAAAAATAAATACCGAATTGAATTAATTCCAATTCTGTTCATCTTAGGCAGCAAAAATAACAAAAATAATGCTCAGACTTCTAGCAATTTCAAAGTTAAAGAAAAAATCCAAATTAACACTACTTTTCAAATTCTTCAACTCTTTAGAACCCAGAATTTATTTTATTTTAAGGACTTTGGCAAATGAGAGCATCTTATGGAAGGATTTAAAAAACAACAGGGTTCAAGTGAAAACCTGTATGATAAAAGATACTCCATTGCACTGAAAAACCCCACTGTAGATCTCTTTTCAGCACTTTTTCATCTAAGGTGACTGAACTAAATATTAAGCTTGGACTCTGACAGAGTCCTTTCCTCTCACTGCATGAGAGGAAAAAATGAGTATCAGAAATTTTACAGCGGACAATTACTTAAGAACTATCTGTATCTAAATGTGCAGTAATCAAATTAAGTTTCTATTTAATATTGTAATTATCAAGAAAAAAATATAGTGATTTTATTACCAGAGTAAGCAGCTACAAAGTACAGTAAACTGTCATTTAAGACAGTGTCAGAGTATCTATGATAAGTAGCATATTGGCTTAAACTAATGCACTATATACCTCTAGGGAACAACAGGCTCGGAGACTGGGTTTTAACATCAGAATCTATCCATTAATCTTGACTTAAATATAATCTACTCTGCAATAAGAGGAAGAATGGGCATTCAATGAATTATCTGTTTGAAATATAGCAGGAGCAGATTAATACAAAAATATAATAGAAAGTATCAGTTTCAGTACCATTTATTGTGTATTGTAGGATCTACAAACTCTGAACTGCATTTTAGCATGAAATTAAAAAGTCAGATCAAATGACTAGCAGTATTGGAAAGATGAATATCTCAACACTATAACAATTACACATTAACTTTGGCTGGGTGGCTAGAAGACTAATGACAGTATTTACAAATACTCCACTTGTCCATGTTTTAGTAACAGGCTATGGAGGTGAAAACAAAACCGTGAAGGAAATGGTACTGAAGCCTGGATACAGGCAGAATTCCTACTCCCAACTTCCAGGGAGGATTTATCTTGCTAATGTATCCAAGATGGGAATCGATGAATCTATAAGGTATGTTGTGCTAATTGTTTTGAAACCCATTACAGCTGCTGCTGCTCCAGGCTCTCTCTGGAGCGATGCTCCTGCTGCCAGACAGAAGAGCCTGCCGGCAGCCGCGGGTTTGCAGAAGGCAGCAGGGGAGGCACAGGGCCAGCTGGCCAAGGCACTGAAATTTATTAATGCTGTTGTACCAAATGTGAGATGTTAAGGTGTGGGCTGAAGTGATGACTGCAATAAATGTGAAATAGGAGAGGCCAGAGGGGAACTGCAACCCCACAAACTAACTGTTGATGTTAGGAGAGGAATTTATCCCCACTCTGACACTTGACATGACATCAGTTTTAACTCAAATAATTAAGGTTGATGGGTGTAAAGAATACAGAAGCAAAATTGGTTCTCTGGTATTAGCATGAACGCTTAAGCCCACTGTTTTCATAAATTCAAATATTGAAATTTCTACCTTAAATACCTTCTCTGCATACATAGACATATTTGTTGCTGAGAAAAACAGTAAATGCCTTTCATGAAGAAATCACTACAAACTGTAAAATTACACAAACAAAAATTATATTAAGTATTGTCCAGTAAAAAGACTGCACATATTGAAATGTATCATTTGCAATTCCAGACTACTAGTAACAAAGAAAATATCTGAGAAATTTAAATTATTTTTAATATGTGTCCTTTAATAAACTTTACAACTACCTTTTTTTTTATATACTTGAAGAGAATGTTTTCTGTTTACCCTGAGTTGCTGCAGTACCAGTACAAGATAATCTACTTATAAGCTTCTTCAGAGGGCAGTAAAGTCAATTTCATAAATAATTTTTAAACCTCAAAATCAGGTTTCTCTATAAATGAAGAAAACAAATACTAATTTTCAGTTATTTCCCTCTTTATTTTGAATGACAATTAGCAAAGCAGCCCCTTCGCCCTCCTCCCTAGTGACAGCAGTCTGCAGCCCTACAATGGTACTATTGTGAACACAGCCTGGGCTTCCTTCCCACAGAGAGTTAAGTGGGCAGTTCCTGCTGCCCATGATTGGTGTCCAGTGAAACAATACTTAAGAGCCAGGTTTTATCAGTTCCACGCCAAGGAAGTGAAGCCAGGGAACCCAAGCCTTCATATCATGCTGAACCATATGCCAACCCTGCTGGCCCCTAAGGTTTATCACTAAGAATCAGGATCCATCATGTCCCTTGTGAAATTTCACTTCACATACCTTCTGTGAAACGCATGGCTTTGCTGAAAACTGACCTTTTTTCCCAATTGGCAAGAACAGATGGATGGTAACTATGGTTTGGCAAGTAGAAATTACAGCATTTTCTAGTAGCCTGCATTCTTCTGTGTTTGGGAGGAGAAGCATTCAGAAAGAGAAAGATGTATTTGTGACCCACGGTCTATTCAGGTACAGTTAATCAGCAATTAAACTATTTTCTCAATGTCTAGAAAGTATATTGAGATTAATTTGATTGGCCAGGCAATGATTAGGACTCATGTTCTTTGGACAGTCATATGGTAATTCCAATTACTGTAATACTAACTTTTAATCCTTGCTTTATGTTAGTTTATTCCATTTTTCTACTAAGTATATGGAACATCTAGAATAAGCTATACCCTTTTAAAAAACTATTTTAACCTCTCTAAATTGGTGACTCTTTTTACATGAAGTACATTCCATCTCCAGCTAGAGACTTCCACATACTGTCAGGTATTATATATAACCCCTTTTTTCAGCAACTGAAATACAGACAGACCTGTAGGAGAACAAAGACAACCAATGTGCTAATTTCTATTAATCTCCTTTTTTTTTTTTTGGTACCTATGATCTTCTAATCCCTCTGTTGGCACTGGACAGTATGCCCCAACTGTTGATTACCATATGCAGAATGACACAGAAGCAGTTTGCCAATATCTTATTCAACTCATCTGAAAACATCACTCTCTTCCACAAACATTACTGTTTTGTCAGTTTTGATCATTACAAATAATCTCCCATAGTTCCCACCAATTTAAATATCAGAATCCACCACACACAGTGCCGCATATTTATTTTTATATATATGCAGCTTTCAGTGTTTTCACACACAAATCTTGCAAGCTGTCTGCACATCCCTTGTCTGTTATTAGGGTGAATTTATGACAAGAAAAGGATTAAATCAATACACAATGTTGTCTTCTGCAACACAAAAATAGGGCATAAATAGTTGAAAAACATTTCTTTCTTTACATCTTAGAAACATCATGAAAAAATGTTTAGTCCTTGCTGCTTTTATTCACAGATTTCTGACAGCTATCGAAATCTGTATGAATTTTAACACCTTAAGGGGGCAAGAGTCTTAACATTTTAACAAAGGGCTTTTGTTATCCAAAATGTTTAATTAATTAATGAGGTTAAGTAGGTATTAACAAAAAACCTGTCACTTTGTGTTACATACAAGGCAATCAACCCAGCGTAACATTGAATTATCTTTTTCATTCCAGTTCAAAGACTCATAGTCTTCTCCCTGCAAATTTTTGTTTAAAAGAGGGATTTACAGATACTTAAAATACATTTTAAAATGAAAAAGATTCCACTACTAATGTCCAGTTTAAAACACAGAACAAATTCCTACCATAAAAATATGCAGTAACAAAGAAAAATTTCCCCCCATCAAAGCAGTGTGTACTGACATATCCAGACTCAGAAGTTCTAGGAGGCTGCTAAAATACATCACTGCTTTTCAGGACAGCCCACGGCCATCCTTCTATTCTAAACCAGAAGCTCATCACGACCCAGCAATGTGCACTGGCAGCCCAGAAAGCCAACTGTGCCCTGGGCTGCACCAAAAGAAATGTAGCCAACACGTGGAGGGAGGTGATTCCCCCATGAGACCCCATCCGGAATACTGTGTTCAGTTCTGTGGCCCACGTCATAAGACCTGTTTGAGCCAGTCCAGAGGGAAGCCATGAAGATGATTAGAGGGCTGGAGCACCTCTCCTTTGAAGATAGGCTGAGAGAGTTCAGCCTGGAGAACAGAAGACTCCAGGAAGACCTTATAACAGCCTTCCAGTAACTGAAGGGAGTGTCCAAGAAAGCAGGAGGGGGACTTTTTACAGGGGCATGTAGTGATAGCACAAGAGGCAATGGCTTTAAACTGAAAGAGGGTAGATTTAGATGACATAGAAAGAAGAAATTCTTTACTGTCAGGGTGGTGAGACACTCGAATAGATTGCCCAAAGAAGCTGTGGATACCCCATCTCTGGCAGTGATAAAAGGCCAGGGTGGATGGGACTTTCAGCAGCCTGGTCTAGTGGAAGTTGTTCATGCCCATGGCAGGGGGCATTGGAACTGAATGATCTTTAAGGTCCCTTCCAAACCAAGTCATTCTATGATTCCACAATTCATATCTCCAGACAGTCCATTAGATGCAGTAGAGAAGGCAGGTTTTGTGGGATTAGACACTGGGCAGTTACTGAAGAAAGTACATTCACTAGAACATATGCAAATCCAGACCTGTTGCTAAAGAAAAGTATATATGTGTTTTGCAAAAAAAGTCACTAACTATAAACATGAAAATATACTACAGTAAAAAACAGCCTTCAAGCTTCATACTTCAATTTACTCCTCATATTAAAAATGCATGAAAACCAATTGAAGTTATGTGAAATTATGTTAACTACATGAAAATGTAGTAAACACAGAAGCCTGGTACACACATCTGCAAGTATTTCTTCAGCAGTTATTTGAAGAGTCTATATAAAAAAGACTAAGGACTAAGTTTAAAAGTCTATCACAAATGTTGGCTCAATCAGTTGTCTGTAGTGGCTAAAATCAAAGGCATTTAAAGTGATGCTTTGGAATTACTCATTGCAAAACAATCCCATTCTTTCAACAGGTAACTAATAAATCATGGCTGAGAACAGGCTTGCACTACCTCTGAGGTCCAATTGTTACTCAGAACACTGCCTACTTTTGCTCCCTGGCATTGCATTTTAACTCTAATTGCATGATCAAGCCAATAAATTGGACTCAGGGGACAAAAAACCCCTACAAAAGTACCTACCCTGACAGAACCAGAGGTTGCTGAAAATGCACTTCAAACAGAAGTGAGGCAAGATGAGACAAGCAAAGGAGAAGTATCAAGGCTTGAAAGGCAGTCATTAATACTGACAGATTACTGTAATTCTGGCTGTCAAGGTGATCGATTTAAGCAGCATATGCCAATCAATACTCTTCTCATTTACTGAGCAGCATGAGATATATAGTTAGGCTAGATGTCCCTAAGACAGTATTTCAAACCATACTTAACGAACATAAATAGCACAATTTATGCTTTGGAATCTTAGCTCTTTTTTCATTTGGCCTTTTTTTAATTGGGTGAACTTCAATGTGATGTCATCCATACAAAAGTTACTTTAGATTATTCTATTATACTACATTGTCATTGTGGATACAATTCCTTTACATGAGATATTTCAAAATGTACCAATTTTCCGAATAACATTAAAATACTAATATTGCACATGAACATGCTTAAATGCAGAGGTTATTTATGTACTGTGCATTTTGCTTTTTTTGGCATTAGCAGTTTGCCATTCTGAGCACTTTAGCCATCCATAGTACACAAGTAACCTGGAATTATATCCTCCTGGTATTTCCCATGGATTTTCCTCACAACAGTCTCTTTTTGTCCAAATATACTTACGACATCACATCAAAATATATTAATTGGATGTATTAGTTTAGAGGGAAAAGTACTGTAGAGATAATAGGAGCTATTACTATCACTGCATAACTACAGGTAGACACACATACAGGTGACTCCATAGAGATAAAAAGCTATGGTGACCTGAGGGAATGGCCTAGTTGTGTCAGGGGAGGTTTAAGTTGGATATTAGAAAAACGTTCTTCACCCATAGGGTGGTTTGGCACTGGAACAGGCTCCCCAGGGAAGTGATCACAGCACCAAGCCTGACAAGAGTTCAAGAAGTGTTTGGATGATCCTCTCAAGCACACAGTGTGACTCTTGGGGATGGTACTGTGCAAGGCTAAGGGTTGGAGTTGATGATCCTTGTGGGTCCCTTCCAACTTGACATATTCTGTGATTCTGTGAAAATTTTCCTCTTATATTTAGGTTTTCTTATAATGCACAGAGAAACTATTCCTTGAAACTGAAATACCTGAACAGTCCATTAGAACAATCAGATACATATATCTGTCTTGGAAATCTTCAGTTTCTCATGTTATGTCCTTGTATGTAGACATTTAATCAATCAATCAATCAATCAATTACATTTTTAATTAGTAAAAGATCACATAAGTTGTCAGCAGAACTAGGATTTGGGAGAACAGCAAAACTGAGCAAATCAAAGTACAGGAAAGACTGAGCATCATAATCTGTACCTTATGATTTTTGCTTGAACTTGGAAAACCATTTCCATTGCTAAAAAGTAAAATAGATTTTAAAAATAACTCTATTTTCTTTTGGAAAACACACCAGGGGTCATATGGCTCAATCACTTGAACACATAACAAGTAAGGCTACAATGGCAGGACTCAGGGATGGAATACTCACTGAAATCCTGAATTTTTCCATTATTTGTGTAGAGCATATAAAGTAATTTTAAAAAAGGCTATCAAGCATTATTTTTGTATGTATTATATTTGATAATGTTGGTATCTTCTCTCCTGTGATGGCAGAAAAAAACAGTAATAGGTATTTTAAAACCTTATTAAATGTCCTGTATCAAAATCATATTGCCTGAAATGTCGTAAAGTTTGCAGAGTCTTGGCATAGGGCATATAAAAAAAAAAATCTAAACCAGCAAATACTAGAAGAGCAATTTTAATGTCATATGTTATTCCTTTTACTATACCAAAACTAAGGGAAAGCAACGCTTATGCCTCTCCCATTTGATACACAGGTGGCACTGATGCAGTAACCCACTATTCACTTTTTTCTTACAGATGCTCATGCATCTATAAGAGAGAAAACTTACTGGACTTGGAGGAAGGGAAACTGGCATTGCCAAAATCAGTGCTTTCCATCTCTAAGTTTCTGTACCAGTGTGAAATCTTAAAAATCTTCAGAAGATTCAGTTTGAAAATGCAAATAAATCAAGTATTATTAGTTAAGTGAAACAAGTGTGGCCACAGCATCTGAATAATACTCTGATCACTGTATGTCATTAATAATGAACATTTTCTTAGCTTTTCCAGTGCTTGCAATTCTATCTGGAGGCAGGAGATGGTCAAGCAGGCACAACAAACAGCAACACTACCAGTTCCAATAAAACCCTTTCTTGGGGCAATGGAGTAACACGTCAAGAAAAAAAGCTTTTGCTGGGTGATCAGTTTTTTAATATAGAACAAACTTTTAACAAGCCACTCTCAGACATTATTTTGTTCATAAATAAGTTACTGTCTTGTCAGACATCATGTGGGGTTAGTATCTCCTCTTTTTCTGGAAGACAACTGTCAAAAGATTAGCTTCAATACATCAAGTACCAACCGCTTAGTCATACAATGTAAAAAAAGATACAAGGATGTCAGTTTTCCAGTTTTGATAACAAAGATTAATTTATCCAATCACTTAGATTAAGATATATTTTGTAACATTTTTCGATGGAATACTTAAAGCAGCATTATATTTTACATTAATTGGTTTCATGAGACAAAAAAAATTCTCCCCAAAAAGAAATGTCAATTCTTGGCATTAGGTTGATGACTTTGTAGATTACTAGAAAGAAGTGAAAATTAAGATATGATGATTAAGCATAAAACAATCATTCAATATTCTAGATGTAAAACAGATATTCATATTCTAGGTGTCTAAACTGTCGATAAATTTCAGATTTAAAAGATGCTAAATATAATTTCTTCCTGTGTGTCTAGCTAAGCACTAGGTAGCACCCTTTTGTAGGGGAATATTAAGTAAAGCAGAAAGCATGGTGTCTGAATTGCGCTGTCTGAAGTGCAGATAGTTTGGAATAATTATTGACACTGTGATTGTCTGTGCACAATGTGCAAAAAGGGACACTAGTTGTTTCACAATTGGAATTTCACTCTTTCAAGGTTTCTATTATTTTTCCTGCTTTGTTGCAATAACTTTAACAAATTGAATCACTGGAGGTGCCTACTATGCCAAGGTGTATCTCTTGGCATCTGCCTAACATCTGCTGTTTATTCAGGAAGTTCAAGTAAAACTTTATATGAAGCTGCTCTTTCTATTTTTTAAAGTATTTAGTATTGATCCATATCCCACATGTAGTTGATTCTGAATTCAGAAAGTGACAAAGAGCTTGCTCTTGGATGCAAGCCATGAATGAAACTATTCACATCAGGAATTTCAATACAACTTAGTTCATAAAGAGTATTTAACAATCTCCTAAATATTGGCCTCCTTATTCTATATCACAGTGAAACCAATTTTTCTCAACATTCAGTCCCGTTATTTCACCTGCATTTATTAGTCTTACAAGTTTTCCTAGCATATGTGGAACTGGAGTGTACTCAGGAGATAAGCATGCACTTCTTAAGATAACGCCAAATGCAATGAGAAGAAATACATCAGCTGTGAGAGAGAGAAGGGGGTACCACTGCTGCGCTAGCAAGACAACATAGGCAGTTTGTGTTTGTCACTTGCTACTTTGTATATATATGCCACCTATTGGTGAGGGGGTACTGGTATGAGAAAGCCAGGCCAGCAAAAGATAGTGAGGGCCAAGATAATCCTTGAAGGAGAAACTACAGCAAATTCCACAAACCAATGTAAAAACGCCATCCCAAACAACAATATGCTCTTCACACGTCTGCAGCATTGAGTATGTCAGGCACCAAATAAAGCAGGACACCTGCCACGCATGACTAATGCCTACTGATAAATTTAGTAAATATTCAATCTTAAAATACAATATGGAAATATATCGTTATAGTATTATGAGCAAAGAATAAAAACACAGAGCACCTTTAAAAATCATTAATAAAACCAAATCTTTAAAGAGTTTTGCTGTCTAAGTTTCCTATCAAAAATGCCAAAACAAAATCAGAAAGAGGAAGGGGATTGACAGAATATGTCAGTCTCAGAAAGCTACTTCAGACCGTACAACACATACTCAAAGTCAGGGAAGACTGTAAGAGGGAGATGAGCAAAATTTCCTGTATCCATGCAACCATTATTATACCATTCACATGTACTACCCATTGCCACATTGTGATTAACAGACCAGTGCATTAAGGAAAAAGTTGCAATCAGGTTACATGAAGAGGACTGAATATCCCTGCTGATTACAAATGACAGCTGATTTTTTCAGTCAGGTCTGCGCTTAGAAAATGCACTGTCTTGGAGGATGGATAAGCTCTCTTTTGAAGTAGGAGGGCCAAATTCAGTGCCAATTTCTTCCCATCCCATACGCAAGCAGATCTTAGTTTAATTAAGAGTTGACCACTATCCATCACCACAAGGATCTATGATGTGATAATATAAGCATTCTTCAAAACCAGATAAGCATAGACCTACATATGTCTTTAACTCTCTAAGCCAAAAGGTGTCTACCAAGTTTTACACAGCACCGTGAAACAAACACACCTGCAGGCAGGGAGACATCCACACACTGATGCTGGCTTTGAAATTAACTTTCTGCTGGTCTACTACTGTAAAAAGAAGAACTAATACAGAAATTAGTGCTTGAAATGTACTTTGTTTGACAAGTCTCAAGTACTCTTGTGCCCCCAAGATCCACATTCAACTGAATTTCTATTAAACATCATCAAAGTTCCTACTACACTGACATCGCCCCAGTATATTGAATACTCATAAGTAAGTAAACAAAGATTAATTTCAAGATGATCACTTCAGAATTCTCTTTCACTGAAACCATTATGGTCCTGGACTTGTGGAAATCCTTGACCATCAGCTCCACTTTTCCATCTGGGACTCTGCTTTTGGTGTACCTTCTGAAAAATAGTTTTTTAATTCCCTTTTCCTTCCCTCTTCAAACATACTGTTTTTATCACTCTGAGCCCTCTTTTATTTTGCTCCAGCAACACTCTAACACAAGGAAAGACCACCTTGATCAATGAATCCTGTCTGTCTTCATTAAATATGGCAGGGTGTTGTATCAGGAATTAAAAGTGTTGACATTTTGGTCTAGGTTTTTGCTCATGCCACCTGTGAAAGTTTTATTCTTTTCCTCCCAAGTTGTAGGGAACAAAAGCTGACAGAGTGAAGGCTTTGTCCTTGAAGATAGAGTTTGCATTAACTAAAGTTATTTGGGTCTCTCCTATTGGTTGACAGCCTTTGGAGGAGAGCTGAAGGAGAGAGAGCAAGGAGGAAGAAAGAAGGCAGAGCCTGAGACCTCTACCTGGGTGGTGCTGGCCACACCTCCCTAGGTAGGTGTCACCAGCAGGCTGAATAAAGGTGAGAGGACTCATGCTCTGGGTGTGGGGCTTTTTCCTCAAAAAAAGACAGCGGGGATGCCTGCTGTCTGCCAATGCCTAGAAATGTAGTCCCTGCCTCTGGGGGAGTGTCCTGAGTTGGTAAGACAACCTACATGAGTAACCCCTTGGTGAGTGAGGTGCTTACATGTTTGGGCTTGTTGCCTTCATCCCCCTCCTTCTCTCTCCCTCGTTCTTTTTCTCCAAACTCCCATTCCTTAGCTGCTTCTGGTAATAAAGATTCTATTTTGCTAACCTCTCAACAGCGCTTTTGCCTCACTTCCCAGCATCTCTTAGAACCCACCCTGTTACAGGTCTCTAGAAAATCTTTTTAACCACAGAACATAAAATACACCTACTCCCCAGACCCTTCAGTCCACTGCAAACTTAAAAGCCAGCAGTGAACTGGTGCAGCCAAAGCTGAAATACCCCAGAGGAAAAAAGCGGGAAACAACCAAGACAGTCCTTGACATCTTCAATTTCCTGCTATTGCAAGAACATAGTTAGATTCAACGTTCCAGTGTTCCTGGATAACAGACCTTGTCCACCTTACAGGGCACATCCACCAGACTTTGCCATTCTTGTACAAGGGAAATTCCCTCCAGACCCCAAGTCTGGCTGTAGGCTGAACACCAAGAACATGTCCATGATGTTTTTAAACCACTAAGAGCTAGGCCAGACTTTGAAGTCCAACAGTTTTTACTGTTCTCCACTGACACAACTGACTCATCATAACCTAATTCAAACCAAGCAAGTTTGTAAGGATTGTTCTAATTTCTCACCAAGCAGGCAGCTTTTAAAGAACTTCCCCCAACCCCATTTTAATTTTTAGATTATCCTACTAAACACTAAATATAAGATACTCCAAGCCAGATGGAAAAAGAATTCCACCGATTACATAACAAAGCCACCCTTTAACATCAGTGCCCAATCAATTGGTACTTTATAAGCTTACGAAGTGACAATGTGATACCCACCAACCAATGCTATCTAATATCAAATACACATAATGCTTACCAGTTACCATGTTAACGATATTAGGAGAGATATCAACATTTTAATGGAGGCCACATTATGTCATAAATTGACATGGTATGCTTTGATGTGTATCAAAACATACAATTTGGAGAACCAAATCAAAAATGTAATGCACAGCTCTATGGACCTGGTTAATTCCTAGACACAGTTGGCAAGCTGAGTACAAAGAATTTATTACAACTTTCACATCCTGTAAAGAAATTTAAACATATAAGTTTGAGGTCTGCTTTTTTTTGTACTGAAAGTTTGTTATTTCAAAGCAAATTGTTCTCCAATTGCTCATCACTATACATCAATATAAAGCCATAAACCATCATTTTTCATGGTATAATGATGATGATAATACATTTTAAATTCTTCGACTAAACCACTTGAGTAATGACAAAAAGATCGGACCTTTCCAAACATAAAAATACAATGAATCAACATATGTCATCTACAGAAATGGCACAAACATCACTTAATGTGATCACTTAAAATACATCCATCATTCATCTGTAAATCCATTTCATCATATCTAATCCAAAACTCTGCAAGTATTAACAGTCAGACACAGAACAAAGAGGGTATATCAGCAACAATCTATCACATGACAAATACAAGTGTTTACAGCTTGACTGGAAATTAGGCCCAGAATTTATTTTGGACCAAAATTTAAACCTATCTTTCAATTTATGAAATCAAAAAATAATATATTCTCGTTGATTTAAGTAATGGATATAAAACAAAACTCAATCTTAAGAAGGGAAGAGGTATAAGTGACTGACTTACCTTATATTTTTAGATTTGTGGTTGATAAATCTATTCTTCCAAGAGCAGTGCTTCCAGAAAACTAAAATTTCAGTTCCAATAAGAACAAAAAAGAGACAGCTTTTTCTGACACATTTACAAAGACACTGACATCATTTTGACAACAGCTTGATATTCTGAGCTGAGTAACAAAATCTGTATGACAAAAATTTAACAAATTCATCTTAAAGGAAAGCAGCATTCTTGGAACTAGAAAATAAGTCTCTCTAATACTGGATAAATACTTAACACCCTTTGAGGAAAGATAGATTATTAACATTATGACATTGCTATTTTAGAAACACTACTCACAAAATGGTTATTCAAATAATTTTCTTAACAAAAATGACAGGTACATGTTATAAAACATTGGAAACAGGCAATTTTTCAGTAATGAACCTATTCTTTATTTAATTAAAAAAAGATGGTCTTCATTTGAATATTCTTCTATGGGTTTAAGTTCACCACCACCACTAAAAAAAATTAAAATATTTTCCCTATATTAATCCGATAAAACAAAATACACGATAGAAAAAATGGAAGTCATATCTGTAGCACTGTAAGGGAATGTATATGCCTTGGAAACCACTTGAGTAAAAGGATACAAGTTTTGGTATAACGGGATTAATGATTTCAATGCACGGCTTGCATTTATAGCTGTTGCACGAACCATAATAGGCAGAATTTTTCCATTCACAATAGCACCATCAAAGAGTGGACCAAAAAATGGAACCTGAATAAAAAATTTAGAAGTTCAACATAAAGTAATATCTCAGCTATAACAATTAGCAATCAACATTAACAATAGAGCACTTAAATAGATCTCTTTTCCCTTCCTCATTGCTAGATAATCAAACCAATCATCACGCTGCATGTCAGAATTTTTCTCTTGTGGAAATATACAGCCATATAACTGCTTGACATCCTTGACAACAGATAACACAGCACTTGAAGAAAATTAAGCAACTATTTGAATGCTATGTCTCATCAAAGATAATTTTCAACATTTGCTGCCAAAATCCTAGGAACAGTCATGTATATGATGTTTATGAGGTTGAAAGGCTAGCTGACAATATTATAGGTGGTAGGAAGCAAAAGGAACAGTTACTCGAATTTTAAAATAGTATTTATCATGGCAAGGCAGTTAAATGCCACCCTGACACCTGATCCTGTCAGATCTTGTAAGCTGAGCAGGGCCAGCCCCGGTTAGTATTTGGATGGGAGACCTCCTGGCAATACCGGGGGCTGTAGGTTCTAGTCCTGAGGACATCACTGTCCAAGCTCACTTGGCCATGGCAGATGAACCTCAGGAGCAAAGGGTGAGGCCAGTTCTGTGCACACTGTGCCTCACCTAAAAAATCCACTGCGCAGGCTGGAAGGGCACACCCATGTGGGGAGAGCCCTTCGTTCGTGAAGCTGAGCCATGATGACTTATCATGGCTTTAGATATTAACATGTTCATAAGGACCAACTCAATGTGCAACTGTCATACAATTACTGGTGCATTGACCCTCACCTTCTACTTTCTTTTCTCCTGTTCTTCCTTTCTATGATATCTACACAAATGGACTGTAAGCCCTTTACAGGAGAAATCTGTGGTGAAAGTTTGGCCTCTTTGGACCCTAAGTGTAAAACCTTATTTGTGAGATCAGTAGAAAACCTCAGTATTTAGTATATTTAGCATCCAAAAGGTATACAGAACAGACAGACCTTATGTTTTGGCATAATTCTCTATTTGGCATGATTTCTCTAACAAATCATCATTGTACAATTGAAAAATACCCAAATAAACACTCAGTATTAACTATCTTAATTTCCTGTATGTTTTAATAAAGTTCTGAAGCTGCTGACAAAAAGCTGGGTAAGAGCAGCAAAATGTGTGCATCAGCTCAGCAAAGGGACCAGAGCATACAATAAATATTCTTTCTGCTAAGATGAAACCAATGCTGCAGAAGAATTTTAGATTCCTATATTATTTTTGCCATCAGTCATTTAATGTAGTTTTGAGAAAACCAAAATCTGATGAAAAGCTCTTCTTTTTTCACTATAAGGACCTCTTTTTGGACTACCTACAACCTCTGTTTTCAACAGTTTTTATTTTTCCTTCTTAACCTGCATGCTTCCAATAATACATCTATTTGTACTTAGAGCAGTTGAAGAAAGAATATACTTATTAATTAAAAATGTAAGTAATTCAGCGATAACAAGACTGCTTATCATTTCATGCCTATCAACAGATAGAGGCAGTCATCATAGAGAGGTAATCTGTTTCTGTCATATAACTCATTTATTAATATTAGTGCTTCTAGTAATATTTATAGAAATTCATGGCACGTGACATCACACATAGAAGCCATGTAGTACAAAACCTCATGACTACTTTTACTCAGTCAGTGTTCACTACACTAAACCATTGTTTGAAGGCCAGCACTGATATTTGAGGAACAGTCATTAGAAAGACTGTGTGTTCAACCTAAGGGTTGAACAGTCTTGCTTTACTGAATTAATCTCCAAATTCTTGTGTGAAATCGAGAAGAAAGTGCAAACTAGCTTTGAGAGGAAGAAAGAAGAATGTAACATGGATGGAGGAAGTTAGAGCAGGTCAGAATATTGAATTTTATAAAATGGTTTGATAAGTTTATTTTAATATTTAAATTTTTATGCAGAATATTCAAGCTTTGTTTCCAGATTATGTTGTTAGCAGATACACTTTACAGGATAATGCCTTTGCAATTTCAAGTTACTGATTTTACTATGCATTGTACTCACTGAGCTCTTCCTTTTCCTCCTACCACCACTGCCCCTGTCAGTGTTTCAGACATCGCCTTGTTGGATCCATTTATTACACCAAAAGCTCAGATTGTAAACAAAATTCAGGTCATGTTAAACATATGAAGGAAACACAAAAGAAAACAAACCCTTACCTCAGGCTTTTTCATGATCTGGATACTGAACATATGGTTTTTCATGGGATAGATAACTATAAGAACATCACCAAATTCTGTTGGAATTATTCCTCTTCTATAATCTCGAGTGTGCTCTGACCAGACAATGTGTACTTCATCATTTCCTAAATGTCTTAGCTGGAAAATGACGAATAAAACCCTATCAGTTTAAATATTCTTAATTAATATTCTATAGCCATACAGACAAATTAAATGTACTTATTTCAAAAGGACAAACCCACTAAAAACAAATGAAGAAAAGTGAGTAAAAACCCCAAATTACACTATAATTTTTTACAATTTCAGTGTATTAGTTGACAGTATTGGTTTGTGCTATAGATTTTTATATATTGGTGTCTTTTTTATTTAAATTAACAGATATGTGAATATCTGTTTTCTACTGAAAGCTAAAACTTTCTTTATATTATCTCAAAAACGCAAAGTGGTTCAACCTGATTTACCAAGATGTGTTCCAGACTGCCATCACTGATAGGCAGCAAGCTACTAAATTCTATATGAACTTTTAAACCATATGAATAAACTCCTTATGAATGAAAACCATAGTTTAAAAACTATGTATCTGAGCAGTTAACCTCATCCTTCCAGCCAAATTCAAAACTATTACAAACAAAAGGCTTTTAAAGTAGAATAGCTACTGCGTTTTCCATAGCCCCCAAATTACCTAAACTAAATGCTCATTTCCAATGAAACCTGCATACCTTTGTGAAAATAGCACCCCATCCCCTCAAAGCAACTATAAACTGGCTCTTGATCTGGCTCAGAATGGCCAAATGGGTTCCTCAAAATCCATGGTGCATCCTCAGATGTAATCATATAACCAGACTAAGGAATTTCTTGAATGTTCTGGACTTATCTGCACTGAAGCTCCAAAATGCTCCTTCTGCTAAACAAGACCATCTGATAATAAATGTTCACATCATTCAGAGAGGCTTTATGTATACTGATCAAATACATTCAGATTATTAAACATGAGATTCTTTCTAGGAAGAGGCATTTCTGAAAATTCAAACTGTAATCTCTTTTTATCTCTGAGTGCATCACCAGTTTGAGATGACAATTGCCTCCATCTCCAGTTTTCAGTTTGTTTCCACAGCTTTAGGTAGGTGGAATTTGTCCATCACCTTGATGTTATTCAAAGGGCTGTACAGTGAACTGCTGCTAACAGGTAACACAGAGATACCAATCTGAGCACGTACAAGGAGCTATTGTATATAAAAAGGCAACAATTTGCCATATTAGTTTTCAGAACACAACTGCACTTAAAGTAAAAGCAAAATGTACATAGTCTTTAGAGGAATTTCATTGCAAGTCTTATTTTACAAAATCTCCTGGAAAGCTATCTTTGTCTTATCTGGAGGCTTATACCAGTTGTCAGTAGCAGACTTTAAAAAACAAAAAAACCTCCAAAAACACTAAAAAAGGGGGGTGGGGGGGAAAGAAAAAAAGACGCTATGTCTGCTAGCTTTAAATCAGACTGAAAAACAGGGTTGTATTTCTACAAAAAAAAAAAGTATTTTCTTCAGTGTTGGACTGGGCAAAGGACAGATGGCACCAATACTCTACTTCTTTGATGCTCAACAAGTCATTTGTTTTGCCTGGACCAGATCGTTCAAAAGTCTCATCTACAATGGCTACAGTGCCTTTGAAGTGAGTTGTTCTTGCCTCTTGTGTAGATGGCAGAGTTATCTTGCAACACGTAGTTAGGGGTGCTCTTCTGTCAACAGTAAAACCAACCCAACAGAAGAACTGGTTATAACAACATTCTATACACTGAACTTTATTTTTACTAGACTAGAATAAAGCCAGGCAGCAACCTGAATGACTGATGTGCAACACACAAACAGCAGCCGCAGAGACCTTGGATGACACTTAACAATGATGAACATCATAAAAAGACAACTAATTGCAGAGTTGTTCTGAGAGCCTGAACCTCACCTATCTTACAATCACAGAATCATAGAGGTTGGAATAGACCTCCAAAAAGATCAAAAGGAAAAGATCATCAAGTCTAACTGTTAATGTCAGGCTGCCAAGTCCACCTTGAAACCATTTCTCTAAGCACCACATCTACAATGCCTTTTAAATACCTTCAGGAATGGTGACTTCACCAATTCCCTGGGCAGCCTGTTCCAGTGCTTGACAACATTTTTTGTGAAATTTTTCCTAATATCCAATCTAAATCTCCCCTAGTGTAACTTGAAGCCATTTCCTCTAGTCCTGTCTCTTGCTACTTGGAGAAGAGACTTCCCTCCACATTCTCCAAACTCCTTTCAGTTGGATGTAGAGAGCAATAAAGTCAGTCAGAATGATAAGAGAGTGATCTGAAGCACACTTAGTTGTTTTTCCTGGCTATAACTTGGAGCACTTCAATACTTGGTAAGATAAACTTCAACATACACTACCAAATCCTGCCCCCCCAACCACCAAAATCACCAAAAAAGCAACTTCTCCTTCTAACCATTTTGTTTTACAGCAAAACTTTAACCAAAGAAACCTTGCACTCTGGCACCAGAACAGCCTTTTCCATTGATTTTCTTCACTCTTGAAGTCTATTGTTTTCAGTTTACACAAGATTCAGCTTTACTTCATTCTCTTCTAGCATCACTGTCTAATAAATTGTTATCCTTGGCCTCCTCTCTTTTGGCCACAGTTAATCATCTCCTCTTCTCCAGACATACATGAGACCATTTTCAAAATGGATCAAAGACAAGATCCAAGCAGGAAAATAAACCCCAGGTTTTTGTTTTAAACTCAGCTCATGTCACTGCACCGGTGTTAAACATAGCCCAAGAAAAGAAAACAACTTGTTGGCACCTTTTTTTGAAGCATAATGGGAGCAGAAAGCAGGGTTGTCACCTTCTTTACTGGTTTTATCACCAGAGAAATCACTGACAAATTGCACCTCAGATTAGAAAAAAAACCTAAGATTTCCCATTTTGCTTCCTCAGTGAAGTGACAATCAAACTAGCTGTTGAAATATGACAGTGACAGGGTACCAGTGACTTACAGGCTTGCACTTAGAAGTAAGTGAAAAGCTCAGGAGGATGACACTGCCTAGCTCAAGAGAAAGCAGGAGCCAAATCAGCTGGGACATGAAATGCTGTGGAATGTAAAACTACATAATCCTAGACTGAGGGATGGCCAACTGACTGCCAAAAAGCAATACACTCATTAGTGCACTGCACCATTCCTAATTCAGCAATACTGAACCATTTACTAGAAGAATTATTCCTCCTCTACTTACCATCTTCAGACTCAGAGACAACAAACTCATAGTCTGTCACAAACCACTGATGATGACAGTGTACATGCCAAAGAAAAAGCTTTAAAATCCAAAGCATACAGATGGTTTAGATAGTGCAGCCTCTTGAGGGCATCACTGCCTCTGAATTTCATTTATCAAAGTTGCTCTTATGTATCTGCTACTGATACCTGCAGCTAATCAGACAGGACACCAGTTCCATGAAGCTACCCAGATGGAGCATCACTGCTGATGCATGCTTTCACATTATACTGATAGAGATTTTGGTGTGATAAAAGTGTTCTGTGTGGTTATTTCAGAAGGATTGCTGACAAGAGACACATATTTTTGTATGCTGAGTGTACCAAAGTCATTAGTGACTTTTCTCTCCAATTTCCAAGTCTGCTTTATATCCCCATAGATGAGTGAGAATACATTCTACGCTAAAAGAACAAACTTCTTCAGAGGAAAAGGAAAGTGAATCAGATTATTTCAGAGTTCCAAATCCTATCAGTTGTATTTCACCTCATTACTACCAAGAATGATCTGGCAACAATGCAGTTTGAGTAAAATGTAGAATGGCATCTCTGTGCCATTTTGATTGAGAATCAAAATTAGATGGTACAAGTAGGTGGGTGATGGTATAAACTATGAATGGCGGTTTATAACAAAATGTGAAGTACTCAGATTCAAAATGAAGATCAAAACCTTGTTTCCCTTTTGGATGGCCAGACAACCGACAAAAATAATGGACGAACTGACAAGGTTGGGTGTTGCTGATTTTATACTTAAGTTTGAAGAATAACTAAGTTCTGGATAAGCCATTCTGTTCCTTCTTCAAGATTAGATCAGAAGAGGATCTGACACTAACACAGTACTCCTTGTTGCTTCTATCAGATGTCCTCACCTTGGTCAGCAAGCAAAGGTTATGAGAAAGCTTCAATGGGGGTAACTTGACTCATCAACAACACTTGACACACAGAAGAGATCCAATACCTGAAATTGACTTGAAAAGCTTGCCCAGGTCTGCTAGGTTTTGCATAAACTTTTAGGAAAGGAGAATTTCAGATTTTGTTCTCAAGTTTTCAGTTCCCTATTGAAGGACCTTGTAATTGAGCAGTGTTCCACAACCAAGATCTCCTGCAAGCACAGCAAACATTTGGAGGATCCATCATTCACTGTGATTATTACACCACAGGAGAATCAGAACCTGACCTCTTTCAACTTTAATCTGGATTCTTTGTATCTTTGTATTGAATTGGAAACACCTCAGAACTCAGTGTCATGGACAAAACAGGACAAAAATACCGAGATACAACCACCTCTTCTCACTGAAACCTGAAGGACAGATAGAAACATTGTTTCCCAAGGAGTGATCCCTAATAGATGGGATTTGGTGTACACGGAATGGACAGATGTCAAGACTACATACTGTGTTAATGCTTACTCAAAACTCACTTCCAGTTGTGTAAGCCACTACATCTTCACATTCATTTCCTGCCCTTGTATTCCTGAATTTATAACTTCATATGTGCACACATCACAGTAAGCACAACAAAGTGCAAATCAGTACCAGAGACATAAGGCACAACAATAATATAAAGCCCTAAAATAGTGTTCCACTTGAAGTAACTAGTAATACAGTATGGGTGAAACACCTGGAACTATAGGTTACACACTAGTACACTTAACACTCTAAACACAGATCAAAATGCCCTGGAGAGTTTATCTAAGCATAAGGCAAGACACAAAATGGAGATGGACAAATGCAAAGAAGCTGTAAAAAGGTGTTAAAGACCAGAAAAATGTCTTTTGTATCAGCATTCTTTGAGAATGAAAGCATCAAGGCCAGAGAGAGGAAGGTTCAGGGATCAAAACAACAGTTTATGATATAAGTGGATGAATTTTTTAACTGTGTTTATGGAAAAGCTACATTGCAAAAAATGGTAGGTAGGAAAAAGAAGAGTCTTAAGCACAGACTGAATGCAAGAATCCAGAAAGTGGACCAAATTAAAGATGATTTCAGGCTATGGGGGCACAAGTGACAGGCACAACGGTCATGTTATCTGTGGTGATCTGGAAAGGTGGCAATGAGAAAGAGATTAAGAGCTCTGTTTTAGCCATTTTAAACCTGAGTTGTCGGGAAGACAGCCCTGAGGAGATATCAGAGACAAACAGATTTTTTTAGGCTTGCTTTGAAACTCTACTCCATTAGAACAAATATATAAAAATGACCGAGTGTTAGGTTACCTGAAATTTCAAATTTAACTCAAAAGACTTTAAAATATTCTTACTGTATAGCCATCATCATGTGTCAGCTCTCCTAATACATTTAGGTTAACTGAATACAAAAGAAACGTGAAATAAATATAACCAGGAGGGATGATCAAATCTAATTTTGATACATTAGTGTCATATGCTGTACATGTTACAATAGCAGCCAGACTTAATACAAAGCTGCAGGCTATACTGAAATTTCCAAATGGCAGATTGTTCTAAGTGATACCAAGTATAATTGAAGTAATAAACGATAGTAAAAGCAAAGCACACTGTCAGGAAGAATTTAAGTATTTACTTTTTAAAATTAAATGAGTTAGGTTTGGAAAGGCAAGACAAGTGAAATAATGCAGGGCTCAATTTACAGAAAATTCCTTTTATTTATCTGTTGCATTAACCCTTGAACTCTTGCCAAAATTACTGTAATTTCTAATACCCACTTACCTAAAGGAGAGAGAAAAAAAGCTATTATATTTTCTTATGATACAACAGCTAGCCTCAACTTTTTTCTTTTTCAAAAATGAAAGTGTTTATTATAAAAAGAACAGAAGAAGCAGAGATATCCAAAGTAATGGCTTAATGCAGCTACTTTGGTCCATTAAATGTAAGCAGCATGGCTGTCTGCAGTACCCTCTAGATGAATTTTGCACAAAACTTTGCCTTCACAACTATGGTGTGTTTGGGTTTTTTGTTTGTTTGGAGTTTCTTAAGCAACACATGTATCTAATTATAATGCCAAAAAAATACTGTACTAATAATTTACAGTTACAAACCTTCAAGTTCCCATTACATGTTAATAACATAATAAAGAAACACCCTAGCTATAAATACCAGGAGCTGTAAACCCTTTATGTGGTTAGAATGATGTCATGCACAACTTAGTATAGTGCAATACAACAAAAACTCAAGATCAATTGGCATTCCAATCATTAACAACATTACTACTTTTTATTTACGTACTATGTGTATAATATTCTCATTTATAATGCCTTCACTCCTCTGGGAAGTTCTTCCTAAGGAAGGAGGAACTAGACAGGTGATAGGCTGTAGAGGCACATACATGAGCTTTCTCATTCTGTGAGCTGACTCACATGATCTAGTCTTAATACTCTGCAAATTTGCTCTTTTAAGGGTGGTGTAAATACTTCCTACTCCAATCTTTAATGGTAAAAACCCCAGAATGGATTGCATTATCAGGTTTAAACCTTTAATTGACTATTTTCAAATTAAAGAACTATTTTATATATGCATTTCAATGTTAAGTTCCTTTATATATTCAGCAGATTTTCATCAGTTCTTGAATTCATGTCTTTTTTTGCTCTTGTTCACATCTTCAGAAACAAATACTTCAGAGGTATTAAGACTCTTAAAAGTTTTATTTACTACTCTGTAAGACTGATGGAAAATAAGTTTAAAAATGGCTCAGTCCCTGAAACAGCAGAATCTTGATTTTGCAGTGGCTTAACTGGCAGGAAGAAGTTTCATGTTAATTTAATTTAATTTCCATTTATAAGATGAACCTATCATGTACCTCTAGGCACATTTACAAAATAAAAAAGAGTAGCAGTTCAAAGCCAGCAACTGCAAGTTTGCTTGGTTTTCTCCTATTGAATACAAGAGACAAAAAAAAAATCACATGGAAGACCTGTAGAGAAGCTCAAATCTCAAATTTGTCTGGAGGTCATGAACAGTACATGCACTCAGAACAATTACAACTGTTAGCACTCACATGGCTCTCAAATAATTTTGATAGTGTGTGTGAGCTGAACAGGATTTCATAAAACACATTCCTTTTGCTGATGTGTTCAGTTCAAGCAGCATGAGTAGTTGCAGAACTAGTAAATCAATTAAGACTGTTTTCATACTCATGTCTCCTGATACCACTTCCTGGTTTCTCCCAAGATGTAAACTTCAGTTGATGCTTTTCTCAAGTTTGGGATAAATTCTGTAACATCTCTCTCTGGCGCTGGTTCCTGGATATCTTATGCTTCTTCCCATGCAGTCTTTACTTGCTGAGTAGGAGCACTAATAGTCTCATTCACTCAATCTCCTTTACTTAGCCTATCATTAAACACACATGAAATGAACAGCTTTGAAACATGTCTCTATTAAATTCAACTGGAATGGGTCAAAAGGTGTCAGGGAAGGAGGAGAGAGATAAAGAGAGGCTCACAAGCCTCCATTCTTGGGAAAATGTGCTTATAAAGAACAAAACCAGCACACTGAGGAAAAACAGGAAAGAAAGTCATAGAGAAATAAAGTTGATTGATTAAACAGTTGATTAGTAGCTGAGCCAAAAATATAATCCCAGTCTTTTGATATACTCTACATATCCACACAGACCTCAAATTTCCCAAATCACTGACAATGAGACTGTGGGTAAGGAAGGAGAGAAATACACCTGCAGCAAGCTGGAGTTGTTAAAAAGTCCAGCCGGCACAATTTTCACAAGCTGAGTTACAGGAGGTCTGGACCAGTGCTGAACCTTGCCTGGCAGGAACAGCTATATCCAGATTCAGCATGTTTTGTGGTGGTGCATCCTTCCCTCCCCTCTCCTTGTGAGCTGCACTATCATCTTAGAAATGTTTGTTAGGCTTAACAGTACCTGGGCTAAGCTCCTCTTGAGCTTGTAAGAAAAAAACACTGTCTGATCTCAGGAACTTATACTGGCTAACGAGCTCCTATTTTTTAACAGCCTTGGAAACTTACTTTTCTTGCCTGAATAACAACACAGGTGGAACAATATTTTTGTAATCGAACTTTCAAAGACAGTTACCAACTCGGATTGTGGACAGGATGGAAAATTACTATGACTGAAATCACTTCTCTTGCAACTCCATGAACAGCAGTCCTAAGTGGGACCTTTTGAGCTCTCCTGGACCACCAGTGGGCTGCAGTCAACAATCTCCCTCTGAGTGGGACATCCGTCAGAGCCAACAAACTCTCAAGTTTGCTACACTCGGGGGACCGCTACCAATAGAGTCTGGGCTGATACTCTCACTTTTCAAGGATCAACCCTTCATGTTTGAGAAGATGTAAAAGTGTCTGACATGTATTACTGAACTCGAGGCAAATTTTACCTTGTACATACTGTTTCAGGTCTGCGTGTGTGGGAGTGTGAATATGCTGCAGCAAATGTACTGTGAATGTTGCTCTCTTAAATTCATAAGTACTTTAGATACCTAACTAAGTTAGTCTATAAGTGAGTTATTGTTGTGCTTATAGTAAATTCTATGGAATCTTTTATTAAATTATTTAAATTAGGCTATTGTTTAAGTGCTGTTAAGTTTAACTGCTGTTAAAACCTTTAGGCCTAAACTGTTGTTCAAGTTCGGCAAGGGTGTCCACTGAACTTTGTGACTCAACATGAGGATCTTTCTCATTGCTTTTTATCCTTACCCTTTCCAATCCTTACCCATTTTTCATCCCCAGCCTCCATGTAGATCATATTTGGTTGATTTTAACTTTAGAGTGTTTAATTTTAGATTTTAGTCTGACTTTTCTGTGTGTGCTTTAACGATCATTAGACTGAACCTTGCCACTGAATTTTGTCATGCTTTCATTTTAATATTAAACCTGCTTTTGCTAATGCCTTCGCTGGTGATTCTTTGAACAACCTACAACACTAATTTGTGATGTGCTCCTAGAAACAGATGTGAGATCTTGCCTGTGTGCTCCGCTGAAGTCCACAGCATTTTCAAATTAATCATTATTAATTATTTTTCACTGGGACCCATCCTTCCCCTTGCCAACACTTTGTAATGCTCTAATTCAAACAGATTATAAACAAACATTTAAAGAGTAATTACAAGCTGTGTTTTACTAAATCAAGTTTCTGTTTAAAAAAATAAAGAAGCAAAGTCACCTAGAAACAAAAATACACATTGTTCTATACTAAAACAGTAGCGACAATCTTATTTTAAAATTAGTTATTTTTGCTACTAAGCCACTTTTATAAATCATTTAACAACCTAAGTACCACCCTGGCTCTACTTCAGGAAATAAAGAACAGAAAGGATGCAGCATCTTAGGCATACAAGCAAAAACATTTTTAATTCAAACCCCCCACATCAACCAAACCAGCCTAAGATGCCACACTGAAAATTTAGAACTCATAGTCAGTCTGTAATAAGAACAATAATATTTTTTTTCTTCAAGTGGAACACAAAGAACAAAAAAGTCATTAATAATTGAAGCTTGCCAGAGGCATGGCTATTTCTCTCTTTACTAACTGTCTACTGTCTAATTTAATTACAAGTATTAAACTCCATGCTGAGGTCAACCAGCTTCAGTTCCTTCAATATTACACTTCAACCAGTGCTCATTAATGTGTCTACTGAATGGATTAGCACATCTGACGATGTATATATGCAGGACAGGGGGACAGTCTAATGATAGCTAATTGTTCATTTATAATAGAACACATGTTTGAGACTGTAACTTATTATCACTAATGTGGAATTTATTAAATTCTAAAGAAAAAAATACCAATACAGAAAACTATTTTTTCTTAACGCAGCTACAAGAGATCGTATCACTGTTGAGCATCTGTGCCTGCTCCAAGACAAAACACCTTTTATACAATAAACATTGTCTTCATACTTTTAACACTTTTTTTAAAGGAAAATTATTTTAATAGCCAGTACATGACCCTTAAGTGAATTAAAAGTCATCTTCAAAAGTACTCACCACATATTTATTAACTGGCATTTAAGATCTCAAGGTACCGAGACATCATTCAGACGTAATGCTTTTTCTTCTACACCAACCATTACCTCCCTGCATTTCCCCCCATTTTACATGTGTTCCTGCCAACAGTTGCAATGATGGCAAAAATCACCAGTGTGGTAAAATGAGAAATTGATACAGAATAATCTATATAGCTTAAGCTACTTCAGTAAAATACCAATTATTATCAGGTAAAGATGGTATGATATTTTTTTGGTTGGTTTGGTTTGTGTTTTTTGTTTTTGTTTTTGTGATTTTTTGTGGGTTTTGGGGGTTTTTGTTGGTTGGGTTTTTTTAAAGTTACTGGATATTCTTTGACTCTAATTTCTCTGAGTTTATTAACAAGTTAAATTCTGTTATTCAGAGACACCCACCTTTTTTGTTAAAGAGTCATCTGAATCAGAAGGCATTCTTGTTGACACATGGAACATTACTTCTACTGTTGAGGTAGCAAAATATGGAGTGGTCAATCCAGTGCTTTTGTTTTTTTGCAGTCCTCCCATAAAGCCACAATGGTTTGTGAGATTTACCTAGAAATAAAGTCCAGGAAACTTTACAAGAAAAAAAATTTCAGGTGACACTCTTTATACTTTGAAATGCACTTTCAACTGAACTTTTAAAGTGAAGATTCTTTTCACAACAGTACAGTTACGCTTTATTCTGAAAGAGCTCAGACTCGCTGACTAGACAGGAAACCAACTGCAAAACAACCGAATGCTGTAGCATTATGTGTTCCATGGCCACCACAGACGCTGCTGGGAAAATGAGGTCAGAGAAAAAGAAAGGATGTGTAAATAAATGTTCACTGCATTATTCCCTGACCACTTGAGTGTAGTCACTTACATATGCTTTTTGAATTTTTTAAAATTCTGTGATACTACATCAACCTTGACCTGAGCTCTGAAGAAACCCTGTAGGAGAGCCAGGCAATTTTAAACTGTGTTGTTACCTTCCATATATTTTCTTTGAGACCTTGTCATTTTATGAATATGAAAAAAGAACACAGGAAACTAATTGATAATTAGTAAATAAGTTTGTAAGTCTTAGTTCTATGGGGAATAGTCTGGCACTGAAATAAATGAGCATGCTTAATATCCTGTTTCACTTCTAAAACAGTGACTAAAGAAAGTTACATCTCAGAAATATACATTTAATATATTATATATATACACACATATATATAATGTGAATACACTTAATCTTTGCCCACATAGGATATATTTGTCTTTCTGATACTAAAGGATCCAGAAGTTAATGTTAAGCTGTTAAAATATTAGATGTCTCATTATGGAATATTAATCCTAATTGCCAACTCTTTAAACTAGCTAATAATGCTCAAGAGAATTAAATCACTAAGGAAGGGTACTAATGTGTTTTTGTTTTCTCCTGAATTTGGGAAATAAACATCTCTGTTATGGGAGTCAGCATGTTACTACCAATTTTCCTCTGTTTCTGTGTAAAATTCAGTCATTATCCACACAGTTAATCTAGTAGTGCTCTCATATACCTAAGGAGTAAAGAAACACAAAGAACAAATAAGACAGACATGTGGACAGACAACTCATGTGGACACTTCTGATGAGCACAAATTGCAAGAGGAACAAAAAACCTGCAGCATCTTATGCAGCCAGCCAGGAGCAAGAGCTCTTACTGTATTCCGTGCAACAGTGCCAAATTGAACTTTAAAGTGGTAATTAATCCTCTGTGGTCTGAAAGAAAGGATGCAAAAAAGGAAGTCCTTGTAACAGTTTCGAATAAGTGACTAAAGAGCTGCAGGTCCACATAGATGATGGAATACATCACATTATTTCTGACTGCTGGAAGAGCAGTAGAGTGGAGTGTGTGAACTGAGAGATGCCTGTAGACATGCAAGAAGGAGGGAGCATGTGAAAAGCTGCTCATTTGTACTTTTTGGAGTCCCAAATTTGAGCAAAGCTCAAACTTTAATGGACTTAACATTTTACAAGATTACAGGGAAATCAAGATGCCTCTTAATCAGACCACGAAAGCCAAGTACAGGACTGCATATTAAAGAATTACTTTTGCCTGCACAAACTTTCTTAAATTGTAAGAGCTTAAATTTAAATAGCTAGTATTGCTAATGAAATTAAAACAGGCATTCTTCTCTACATTCCATTTTCAAACCAGTGCTCTTCAGTACTTGTGAGTAATGCTGAAGAGCCAAAGGCTCAATATATAAAGGGATATGTAATCTTCACTGTAAACAAACCTAGGATAAAAACATTTTAATAAATACCTCCCAGCCAAGACCAGCTACAAAATCCTCATAGGCTTGACTTCCCCCAGTATTCGTAAGAATGGAGTGTTTATCTTCCTGTCCCTCAGCAACATAAAACACTGCAATCTTGTGTGTCTCTCGGCTGTAAAACAGAGAATGGTCATTGCATGAGAGTGCCCTTACTAATACAAAACCAAATATTCAAACAATACAGACAGAGCGTGGCTCTTAAAGCATAAAATTATGTAGTGGAATTGAAGTACAACTATATGGCTTCTTTTCGGATAATTCTCATTCTATCTTTTCTATTCTCATCTTCTCTTAGAGCCTAGAGTTTTGCTACACACAGCAGCATTTTCTCCCTTTCATCTCTTCTAAGACGCAGGATGGTGCTGGCTGTACCAATTGTTATGGAATACCTGGACTCATGAAATGGGCAAAACCTGTAATGCAGGCATTATCCACACTGCACTGCCCATTAACAAGAGTGCCTTCAGAACGCGGTGGTAATTGCAGCTTATTCAAATGAATGAAGAATCTTCAAGTAAATAGCAATGTCTTCTGATCAAAGCTTGCTGTTAGACACTGGAGCAACTGAAGGTGGTTTCCCACACTTCTAAAATCTCCAGTGGATTTAATTTCAACTTCTACAAAAATAACTCAGTTTTTAATTCTGTGCTATGATTCCAACTAGAGTTCTGTGTCTTCAAATACCAGGAGCATTAGAGCACAGACAAACAATTAACTAAAGCTTAAAATGTGGAGACTTTGATCTGTCAAAGTTTTAAAACTATTCAATGTTGTGCATATACAAATGCTCATAAGTTATTTTGAAATTTCTTTATCTCATGGTATTCTACTTGCAGAATTTCACTCTACAAATAACACCAATATAATTTCAATAACACAAATAACAATACAGTGCAAAATACATTAATAATTTTTAAAGTTATTTAAAAAAATAGCTCAAGCTCAACTCTCACATCTATGCAATTAGAGCCATTTAGAACAAAGGCACACTTAAATAAGTAGGCAGTCATTAAGAGAATTTACCATTGTCTTGAGTCCAAATTTCTGAGTTCTCGAAGTAACTTCTCATTTTTCTTTAGGAGATGAAAGCTCCTTCTAAATAGAGAAATTTGTAACTATTTCATCACTTGTTCATCAATGGATACAGAACAGTACATGAAAGGCACAAGAACACTTTCAGGTCCATTCAAGAACAGTCAACAAATGCTTTTGCCTTTTCAACAGTCCTTTCCTAGTATTTAAAACCTAAGATATCTTTAAAAAAATACATGCCATTTTTCTTACTCTAGGAAATCTTCTATATTCTATATAAATCTTCTATATAGCCATGAGTACAACTTCTATTTCTTTCCACTTTCTTCAGCTGACCTACTGGATCCAAATGGGATCCATCTCTTCTCTACAGAGTAACAGACAGAACTCCCTCTGATGCATATATAAGCTGTACATGTTACTCGGGCAGAATATATATGCTTAGTGACAGAAGACACTCCCATTAATCTACTATTGTAGGGAGTTGGTGCATTAAACACAGAGCTTTTGCTATTCTGAATTGCAGAAGAGAGCAGAACATAGCTCAGTAGTCACCCAGCCAGCTGTAACAATTTAAAGAAAAAAACAAAGCAATATGTTAGAGCAAGAAAGGCAATTTTAATTTCTTTTCAACTGTGCTTAAGATGTTTTTCACAAAACACAGTGGAATGAGCCTAAGAGCAGTACTGTTCAAAAGAAGGCTGCCTTGAGGAATTAAAGACCCAAATAAGAAGGGTTGTAACACCAAAATTGTGTCCAATTCCAGTGGTATCTCAGTGACACAGATTATTTTTGTTTTACAGAATACACACTTCCCTTAACAGTAAGAAAATATTTCAATAACTCTGGTATGGAATTTTGACAGCAATGGCAAAAGAAGATTTCAGAAAGACCTATAAATTCTAGGATGCTAATACTTGTACATACCCACATGTATATGCAGACACGCACCTAGCTACACCCCCACAAAAAAAATAATAATGTAAACAGAGACATTCCTTTTGTATCTGAGCATGGCTTCTCTCATGTTGTTCTAAACAATACCCAAGCATGGTCAATATTGAAATAAATAGTAGAGGACACATTTTTCATTAGCTAACACAGATGCAAGGCTCTAAGGCTGCATGCAAGCATGCTCTTAGCAGGCAAAGTAGCAGGACACTGCTCAATGACAGAATAGTTGAGAATATCACACTTTGGGTCTTATTCTGGCATAGAAAGGTAATGATTTTTGGAGGAACATAAATGGGAAGCAAAGAAAATACATCATTCCTTCAATCTGACTTCAAACACTGCTCTAAAGAAAGAATATAAATCACAACAAAAGCAAGAGGTTCCTCCTTTCTGTTTCTCTAAATGACAGGCTGAAATGCAGAAGAAAGCTGCCATTTTGCCCTTAGTAGCACATCTCTTCTCTTTTGTTAGGGTCTGGAGTATTCTTGGATTAACAAATTCTACGATCAGCTACTATTACATGGTAAGAATAGCACAATTCCTTAAAAGAAAGTTAAATTGTGAGTCTTTTTACCTTTTATCCCATGAATTCATTCCTAGTATACTGAGAAGTAATCTGCAGTAGTAAAATGCTGACTGGGACTTTTGTGAGGTTGGCTCATCCTGCTCCATAGCCCTCATATTTACATCATTGAAATGCTTTTCAACAAACTCCCTCTCTTCTGTGTGCTGTTTCAGAATTGCATTGATGACATCGTTCTCCTGTTTCTCTGAGATGCACACTGGTTGGGGAGCAGGGATGTTGAGTGAGACACCAGTTCTCTGTAAGCATTCAGGGCTTGTAACACCTAAATACTGCAGAAGCTCATCAAGGGCATCTTCTTCATCCCTAATTGTATCCCATGTTGGTACAGTGTCTCTAAATTTCCTTTTTACTTGGAGTGTAATTCCATCCCTTGCAGATACATCCTCCACATGCTCAAAAGATGAAAGAGCATCTTCTGGTTTATCTTGCTGAGATAATGAAAGTGCAAAAGATGTTTGTTGTGAAGATGCACATAAAGATGATGGTCCATACAAAATGGCTGAATCCCATGAGTATTTGCCAGAGAGATCACGCACTATAATTCTAACGTTTGAATTAGCAGATGCAAGTCCAGCAGAAAGTCCTCCCCCAGGCATGTTGTCTTCTGCTTGGATTTGTATGCAAGACACCAAGGAAGTATTGTTTAACACAAAAAATTGAAGATTTGGGTTCTCAAAAAGTTCAGGAGAAAGCTCAGGACTTTCACTGTATGGATTGTCATTGTTTTCACACACTTGACTAGTTAGCATAGCAGGACCTCCACTCATAGGATAGTGGCCTAAGTGGTTGACTAAATGTGTTATCACAGTACGAGCAGCAACAGAAATTAATCCTTGTTGCATATGAGTTTTCACTGAAAGAGAAAGAGCACACGTTTTAAAATAAGAGTTCAGAAAACAACATTGAGATTTCTTTCAGTCTCTTCATGAGTTTTAAACAGAAGATGAGCACTGCAAGCTTAGGACACCCCTAACTCAGAAATGGAAAATACGTATTTTGATGAACACTGGTCTTGTATATAAGTAGCATGAAAAATCCTAAGACAGTTAAAGCAGCATCTTCATTATTTAATGCCTACCTCCTTTGTTATCAGCTTTATTCTTCTAAAATACACTATTTCTTATCTAGTGAAAATAAATCTTAAATTGCTGATGAAGTAGAGATCATAACTGTGTTGCAAGATGCCCATTCCAACTGCAGCATATTTTTACGTTTACACACATCATTACATTGAGAAATACAAAGGAACATAGATGCACAAAAGGTCTAATCCATCTTAATTTCCCCAGGGAGCTGTAGGTTAGCTTGAGAATAATACTGGATGATTTTAAAGCACAAAATCAAAGACCAGGCTGTCTATATTGAACCGAATCTAACATGAGCAAAATTTTCAAAGAGCAAATCCCATGCCCTGACTGCATTTTAAGAAGTTTCAGGCTAGAAAAGCTTGGGAGGGAGAAAGACAAGTTAATCATGCCCATTTTATGTGAAATTCATCCTGTGAGATGCACTGGTAATTCAGTATGGTTTTTCCTACCTCCTTTGCTGCATACCTTTCCACTTGCATGTTATTCATCTAAATTCATGAAAGGAATTGCTTAAAGTTCGTATCACCTCCTACTAACCTAGTACTATACTGCTATTGAATTATTTTTTATCAAATCCACTGTAGCCATGAAGTACAGAGCTGGTCAAAGTGGTACTGCCAGACAGACAACCCTCCACTGGTTCACGGGACCCAAACACAAAAATATTACACTGTAGAAGAACACAGGTAGAAGAGGGAACAAGATCAATATGGCAAAGTACACGTTTCTATAGCCTCTCTCTTGTAACTGGGCTTGGCTGCCCTAAATCTGAGATTTACAATGGGAAGACAAAACAAGCTCTACTCCCCAGGATTACATCATGTGTTTTAAGCTACACTAAACAGTGAAAACTGCTGCAAACACTTCCCAGCTTTCTCACTAAAAATCCACCAGACCAGAATATTCTGATGATGTTATTTTTTCACTCATGAGAGAATGTAACCTCTTTGCTGTGTAAGTAAGGTATAATTAACTCATTTCCTTCTATATTGCATATTTATATGCAACAAAATATAATGTTTAATAAACAAACTTCTTTTTGCAGTTTAAAATGTTTTAATTGCTTTAATTGGAAAAATAAAGGCAAATTTGTATTGTGTACTGACTGCCCTTACAGATCTTCAGTTTCTGAAGATGGATGCATTCTGCATCTGCAAAAATAAACCATTAGTATACATTTGCTTTTTTTTCCCCCCACAAAGTTTGGGTACAGCATGTAAGAGGCATTTTGGATTCTGTCTCTCCTCTACTTTTAGGAAGCACTACATTTGAAGAGCAAAAGGGAAATATTTCACCCAGTTAAGAGTTTCCAAAATTAACATAATATTTACACAATTCCAAAACTCCTATCTACTCAAGTATTTTAATAAATAAAAGCCTTAAAAATTAATATAAACAAATTAGATTTCTAAATCATTATCTATAGCCTACTTGGTGTTTAAAATTTACAAACACAAACACATTCAGTGATGCTGAATTAAGTGTCCAGATATTGATAGCATAGAAAGAAGTTAAGTTATAGTGCCATCTGCTGAAATATGAGAAGGAATTGGAAGCAGGTTTTATACAAAACAAAGAGAAAATAAGTTGAATGCTTGAAGAAAAATTTATTAGCACAGTATTGATTAGTACCTGGACAGTGCAGAGGCTGGCCCATCTCTTTCAGGATATTTATGCCAAGTATTTAGCACTTGGCACTGCACAGATAAGTAAGGTAATACTTTTCTCAGTTTCCTAGGAGCAAAGACGTGTAAGCTTTCCAGATACCTGAAGTCCCACACTATGTAGATTAAATGCCTCCTGTTAAGTTCTGCTGAGAAACTTGAAGATATAAGAGGCACCTTTCAGCATCTAAGTTATTACTATTACTGCTGCGTGGCAAAACCTGGAGATCTCAAACCTGACCATGGTTGTTTAGTGGCTGTGTGCATGAATTTATTCCCTTAGGAGCCTATGGGACATATGGAAAAGAAAGGTGACATAGTGATACCAAGAGTGGAACAATGCATTTAAATTCAGAAGGTCCATTCTCAGTCCTAGCTCAGCCTTTTTCTGAAAACTTTGCTCTTGAATTAAAATCATGTATGTGTCATTGTCTCTTTTATAAAATGAGAGCAGTACTTCTCACTGAGGCTTCTTTCAGAATGTTGTTGCTCTAAAAATGACACTGAAAACTTAAATTCAAAGTATTAACAGAAGCATACTGAAAAGTAAACTGTAAGATGCAACCTCTTATGTTAAAATAAAACAATCTTGAAACATTTTTGCCACACAGCAAATCAGATTTTGTTGATGTTTTCCCTCAGGAACAACTGGACATTCAATCTATTAAAACGAGTATCTAAACCATCTTTTTTTCTGGAGGGCAGGTCAAAATATGCAATAGTGCAAGCCATCACAATTTTACCAGAAATTGCAAAGACCATGCCGTATTGTTACACATTAAGGCAGTCCAGGCGCACTGCATTGTTGGCCTATATTCCTGAGTGAACACATCACTGCTCTCTTTACAGTGGTACTGCCTCTGGCTTGGGCAATATAATTCATATGTGTACATGATCCCTTGGGTGATTTACTAGAAGCATGTTATATTGTCTTTTTTTCTCAGTCCCTGAAATTACCTCTGAAGGCCCATCACCACTAATTTGTATCTCCGGCATGACTGAAGGATACCTGCATTTCCTTAAGATGTGTTGTTAACTCTTTCATTCAACTTTAGCTGAATAGTTTCAAAACGACTACAGTTATGCAGAAGGAAAAAGTAATGACCTGAGAGTGGAATTTAACTCTCCTCATCCTTTTAGCCATCTAAAGAATGATGAACCTGTACAGACTGATTCATCTCAGACTGGAGCAATGGGATGAATCACTCTCTGAAACTCTTCTTTTTTCTTCATTTAGAGGGAGCCCAAGAGTGCTCTGCTTCACTTAATTACCTATATTTGACATTAGTTTAAGTCTCATTCCTTTCTAATTTTAAACTTTAGCTATATAGACATGTGACTACAGAGAACCTAGCTCTAGAATATCCACCACAAAATACCAACTGTGCTAATCTAGATGCAATATGTATAAAGTATTTTTTAGAAGTGTGCTTTTTTCTCCTTTCAGAAAAAAGGCAAAAAGCAAAGTCTTAAAAGAAAACTACTTTTTTAAATAAAAGCTAAGACTTAACATCAGGTGGGGAAAACTTTTTCATTAGAAATTCAAAAACATCAGAAAAAAAAGATCAATCTATGCAAAAGAGTTTAAAATATATCTGTAGAAACATAAGTAATGGGGGAAAAATCCATTAAATCAATAACTGATAGATGACTGTGTCTATGTAATATTACTACTCCTTTCCAATCACAACTATCTCTAACAGATTTGAGATCTATGAAAAACAGGCATCAAAATGGTTTTGCCTGTAATTGCAAAAAAATTCTCCCTCATATATGCTTCTGGTCCTGAAATGAAAAGTGAAAGTTCAGAAGTTAGCAGATCACGGCACTACGCAGTCCATGTTAGCCTGTGAATACCTAAACTGGCTAGTTAGGTGCAGCTAATTAGCACAGTGGGTTTGTGTGGCAAGGTTTTGGTACTAGAGTGGCTACAGGGGTGACTTCCCTGAGAAGCTCCTAGAAGCTTTCCCTACATCTGATGAAGACAATGCCAGCCTGCTCCAAGTTGGACCTGCTGCTCAACAAGGCCAAGACAACCAGTGATGGTAGTAATACCTCTGGAATAATATAGTTAAGAAGGTAAAAGTTATTGCACAGAAGCAAACTGTAGCCAGAGAAAAGAAGAGTGAGAGTATGGGACAGAAACAACTCTGCAGACACTGAGGTCACTGAAGAAGGTGGAATAAGTGCTCCAGCCACTGCAGCAGAGATTCTCCAGCAGCCCATGGTGCAGCCCATGGTGAAGCAGGATGTGCCCCTGCAGCCCATGGGGGTTCACAGTAGAACAGATACCCACACGCAGCCCATGGAGGACCCCATGCTGGAGAAGATGGATGCCCAAAGGAGGCTATGACCCTGTGGAAAGCCCAAGCTGAAGCAGGCTCCTGGTAGGAATGG
The DNA here is from genome assembly GCA_013396695.1 of Sakesphorus luctuosus. Taxonomy (NCBI): domain Eukaryota; kingdom Metazoa; phylum Chordata; class Aves; order Passeriformes; family Thamnophilidae; genus Sakesphorus; species Sakesphorus luctuosus. The sequence goes on from VWZD01010847.1 coordinate 1,122,007, forward strand.
TGGTGCTTTTGAGCAAGGAGACCATGCTGGAGTAAGTTTGCTGGCTGGACTTGTGACCCAATGGAGGGCCCACACTGGAGTAGCCTGTGCCTGAAGAACTGAACCACATGGAAGGGACTCATGCTGGAGCAGTTCACGAAGAACTGCAGCCCGCGGGAAAGACTCATGTTGGAGAAGTTCATGGATTGTCTCCTGTGTGAGGGATCCTACGCTGCAGCAGTGAAAGAGCATGAGGAGTCCTTTCCTTGTGGAGGCAGAATTGGCAATGTGTGATGAACTGACTGCAAGCCCCCAATATTTGCCCCCCTACACCCTGGGGGCAAGGAGGAGGTAGAGGTTTATGATAAAGTTAAGTCCTGGGTGGAGGAAAAGGTAAGGGAAAGGTGTTTTTAAGTTTTGGGTTTATTTCTCATTATCCTATCCTGACTTACTTGATAATAAATTCAATTAATTTCCTCAAGTCGAGTCTGTTTTGCTCGTGATGGTAATTGGTGAGTGATCTCTCCCTGTCTTTATATCGACCCATGAGCCTTTCGTTATATTTTCCTTCCTCTGTTCAGCTGAGGAGGGGAGCAGTGGAGCAGCTCTGGTGGGCAGCTGGCATCCAGCCAGCATCCAGGGTCAAACCACCACACATAGACAGCAACTGTATGCCTGTACTGTGGCTAGAGCAGGTTGTTGTTGACACTAGATAAAGTTGAGCAGCCTTCATGCAGACAAGGCCAGGGATTCTATATATTATTGAAAGCACCACAGACTTGCTGTCTGCAAGTTCTGATGATGCAGTAAAAGCTTCCTAATGATGTCTTTACTGTCAGCTGCTAAAAGTTCATTCTGGCCTAAATATAACAGCTTAATATGCTTTACACTGAATGTCAAAATTATCCCTTGTGTGTTTCATACTGAAATCTACCACTTTACCTGAGGCCTACAGAAAGGAAAACAATTGCACAGATAATCTCAGGAATAAGAGATTCCTTGTGAGAGAAAGAACTTTGCAAGTTACTGAAAAAGAGAGGCCAACAGTTATTTTCTTTAACCACTTCACCTGTTTCCAGGAGATATAATAAATCCTCACTGTGCTGTTTGTTGCATGGCTTGCTCCAGCCTCTCAATAGATCCTGTCCCCACTACACAGTCACTGTAAGTCCCATATTTTCATGGTCTCATACCACATCACGCCTGTGACTAAGTTCCACAAAACTTGTGATGGCTCTGACCTTGAACAATGGGAGGTATAACCAGGTACATCAATCTCACCCATTAAAGCACCCTGTCTTTAGAATTCTGGTATTTCAGTACTTCCAGCTTTGCTAGTGACCTCAGAAAAGAGTCTAGCAATTCCCATCCTGTCTTTGTAAATCTTCCCTGATTTCCTTACAACTGCTGCATTGCTTATTTCCATTCCTTCAAAAAGATACTATGATAGCCCTTTTACTCTACTGAAAGAGGTTGACCCATTGGCATACTGCCCTGCTGCTAGCTTGTACTAATTGACTCTACGTCTCGATTGAGTCCCAGACTGGTTGTTATCCACCAGTTTTACTCCTCTCACTACTCCAACAATGCCAGGCAGAACAGATGCTACGCAATTGGTTAAGCATTGCCAATTTTATTCTCTGCCTGGCAATGGGTACTAGAAGTGCCAAGGTTGCAAGACCAGGGTTGCATTATAATGTTGTGGTCTGCCAATTAAATTTCACAGTCTTACAATTCCAGAGCCCTGAAACTTAATTTATATGGAGAAATAAAAGGAGCATCTGAAATTACTTTTATTAAGAAATTTAACAAGAAATCGTAAAAGAACAGATCACAGTCGGAAATGCAAAATGAAGATATCGATGCAAAGGCTTTGTGCAACTGTATTCATTTAAAGAGAAAGCTATTCAGGGTTGTCTTTTCAGATTGTCAGATTAAAAAAGGCACACAGCATTTGCTGCTAACCCATAATTACAGATTATTACAGAATACAAAAGATGCCAGGCATAAAAAGCTACTACAATTCACTACACTGTAATAGAACATGCAGTGGAAGTTAATTTTGGCAAATGCTTTAAATATTAGCTTTACATAATATGTATAGGTGAGACTGTAATTAGGACAGAATGAATCCTTCGAAGCCTCTTTCATTCTGACCAGTAGATGATTACTTTTTACTAATAAGACCACAGCCATTTGACAAAAAGCCAACTATAGTACCTTGCTTCATTTTTCAGTAAATTTAATAATTACAGCTCCTCCTGCCAATAGTTCTCAAATCAGACTTGTTCAATCCAATACTGAGCTTATTAGGGGACAGCCCTATGTTTAGAATTCTTTGGCCAAAAAAGTACTTGAGGATGATGAAGCATGCCTTAGACGAGGGCACAATGATTAGCCATTTTCTCTACATAAAAAACAGCACGTAGTCACTGCAGACCACAAAATCACCTGCTGTTAGCACACAGCTGCTACAAAGAGCTGCTGCATTTATCTGGTTCTTAATACCCTTAAAGAAGCCTAAATGGAACAACTTAATACAGAGGGAGAATAGCACTACACAGTTTCTTGTATCTTAATCTCATCTTTTTCAATTTTCTTCCCAATCTAGCCATTTGATATTTACTAGATATACTGCATAATGCATGGTACTCCTCTGTAGCTTAGTTTCTTGATTCTTTATTTTTATTTTGAGTTGTGAAGAAAATGTTAATTCCCAAGTCTCTTAAGGTTCTAAGTAGATGAGAGAAAATTTCTTTCTTTTTAGACAACCCTGTGGTTTTAAACAAAGAAATTGATAAAAAATGACAGGCTAAAAAAATTCACTGAAAGCATTCAATATGCAAGTTCAGACAGGAACAAAAATCCAAGACATTCTTAGAAAAAGAAGCAAAATTGAGAAAAAAACAAATTAATTTACTGAAAGTAAAATAGAAAGCATCATTTATCCATGTTGGAGTACTTAACACTTTCTGCTGATAAACAGAGCACAGAAGAATCTGTATCATATTGACCTTTGTTTTGTTCAGAACATACTTATTTCAGTTAATCGAACAGTAATTGCTCAAAATTACATTTGCTGTTTCCATACTAATGGTTTTTACCCAGTGTCTAGATACATCTGAAAACCTATGCTTTAGGGCAACACTTCAATACTGGAAACCAAGATAAAATCTTTCTGAAAGAAAATGTATTTAGGCAATTTGACAAACCTTCAGTGACTGGCTGGAGTTTAGAAGACCTCTCCGAGTCTGGAGAATGCAGTGGTTCTGGTTCCTTTAAGCTTTCTAAATGCATAAAAGGATCATAATCCATACATGCCAAATCAGAAAGGCTTAGAGGAAAATATTTTGGGTTGCTAAAACATTGAGACCCATAGACACATCCATGCAGAACCTAGAACAAAACCAGAATTTCATTACATTAACTATTGAAATTTCTACTTGATAGTTTTATAAGAAATTAAGTGTATTTTTTATTTACATTCTAAAAATTGATTTGCTAGAACCAGGTATGCAGGACAAAATGTTGGAAAATTTTCAATGCTTTATGTTAATAGAAAGAAACCTAGGTCTGCAGAGAAAGTTATTAAAACAGTATCTACACCAAAGTGGAATTTAACAATAAAGAAACAAAACTTACAACAAACCATTAAGCTACCTCTATTTTTAGATCTCCTATCTTCTTTAATTACAAATGCTAGGTCTAAGCTGCTACAAGTTTTAATCCCCTTCCTTTGCAAAAAAGAAAAAAAATCCCCTATCTTTCTTCTGTGTTCCCAAAGACAATAATTATAACAGTGGTTTTTGCTTTGCTTGTTGCTAACTGAAATTGCTTTGTATATGTTACATCCTTTTGTCTTAAATGTATAGTTAGTCTTCTACACTACAAGTATCTGCAATCAATATGACAAAAAAAAGTCTTGGTTAAACATCCAAAATGTAAAACAAAATCAACAATTCCAAATACACTAAAGGTCAAGGTGTTACAGTGAAACACACAAGAACTGAGCCAGCCCTCCACATGTCAGCAATAGAATGGAGATCAGCTTACAGAAAACTTGTGACTTCATTCCCACGAAAACTGACACTACATCCATATGTAGAAATTCTCATTCAGCGAGGAAAGAAACACGTACCTTATATATACAATTAAGAACAGATCTTTCAGTCTTATCATTTTCTGCTCCTGTAGTATGAAGAGGCTGCAGCAAAGTCTTTAATGGTAAGGCCATTATCCAATCCAATAAACACAGAAGTAAAGAAACCACCAACTGGAACAAACACTTTCTGTTACAAATCAAATAAAACAGCACCTGCTACTTCACATTTATCACTTATTTCTCTGTTTTATTTTCTTTTTTCAGTTCAGTAAAGTCAACCTTCTGCAGTAATGGCAGGTCATACTTGTTTAACCACCATACATTCAAAACCTATGACATCAGTAAAAACTTTGGCTACTGAGGTATTTCACAAAGACAATCCATTCAACTATGAGCAGATACTCTATAGACAGATAAGAAGATACTCATAGTTTTTTAAACTGATTTGTGGGGTGCTGTTTTTAATAACAGGTAACACAGGTCCAAATTAAGGCTGATGTGCCATTCTGCACTTAAATTTCACTGTAAACTGAATCAAGGATTACATAAAATGGAACTAATTAATTTGCATTTAGTACTTTATAAATAACACAATTTCCTTCACAACAGATCAATAATGTTATGCAGCACCAGGTATCATTTGAAACAAATCCAGCTACTTCCTGGACAGCTCTGAAGGCCAAAATGAGGAACAGATGAACTCCAGCTCCTGTGGGAATAGTAGCCCTGAACGATGGAGCTGTCAGTGACAAACTGCACCAAAGTGCCCAAATTTAGATGACCACTGAGTCCCACAGCCCCAGGGCAAAGCCAAATAATTCAGAAGAGACACAGCTTTCAGGAGGCAGAAAGTACGCCTGTGAATATCAGGAGATCTCAGCTAGGGGACTCAGGCCCATTGAAAACATAGACAGATAGCAATCGTTTAGAAGGATAAGGATAATTAAATTCATCTGAATATTACAGGATATCTTTATTAAGAATGTACATACTACTACTACAGAAACAGCAAAAAATCATAATCTTGTAAATGTTTTGCAATGTACTCTCTGTAAGTTGGAACATGTCATATTAATTTGCTTGTAAGTTCACTGAGGATAAGGAATATTTTCTAGTTATTGAAAACAATCAATCTTAATTAATTTTAAATGCATATTTTCCCACCAGAAATTCACTTGGATAAACAATATTGCTGTAATTCTATGAAGGCTATACTGTATTATACATAAAAAGCCTAATCCCTGACTTCAAACACCTTAAATTTTGAAAAAAAGTTTTGTCATGTACCTTTGTAATTAAATTGGCACATTAAAAAGAATTGAAAAATACTCACCCTCTTGTCCTGCTCATAAGAGGAAGCTTCTGTACTAGGCAGAAGATGTGTAATAGTTGCTATCAGAATCTGGGGAAATAGACCGCATTTCTTTTAAAATACAACATAATATTATAGTTTAAGATATTTTGTTAAGCAGGTAAATGTGACATGATTCTTGAAGTTATTTTGAGAAAAACTGCAGTATTCCTTGTCAAATTTTTTTTAATAAAACACTTTTAATTGAGTTTTGCAGAAGACATTGAAGGAATATGTACTGCTCAACTGATGTAGATGCATCAAGGACAATGAAACTCACAACTACCCCACATATTCAGACAGGAAGAGAATTTGATTCAACACACTCGTAGGGTGCAGGAAGGAATCTGATGCTGGTTTGTGTATGGGGCTATCTGAGCTCCATTATTTCTTAGAACTAATAGAATTTTGAGAAAAAACAGGCAGGATACAGGCAGATTACATGTCAATACTGGAGTCAGGATGTAAGTATGCTGCAAATCTCTACTGCTAGTGTTAAGTAAGATTATGTTTATACTAATTCAATGTTTTGTGAAATGCAATTGTCAATATTCTGTTATTTTAAATTCAGGGAAATATATTTTACTGTTTCATTTAAAATAATTGAAAATATCAAGTTTAAAAAAATTACTTACTTGAATAATCCTTAAAGGTGAATCAGCTTGATACAGTTGAAGTCTATGTACATAATGTATCAGCATGTTCAGCATACTGCAGGCAACCTGAGCTACTGTTTTGTTTGGAAACTAGAAAAGAGAACACAGCACAGCAACAATGATGAAATATAAGAGTACATTAGGTGGTAGGGTGGTCACAAATTCCAGTGACAGTTTTATACATATAGGTCCTTAACTACCTATTTACCAGAAAGAGAGAGTTAAATTTTAGAAAACTTAAAAGAAATTACTTCCTTGTAAACAAATGTTAGCAGCCAACACAAAAGGTTTGGGACAGACAACCAGTGAGTTGTGCACAGTGAGGTAAAGGGGAGAAGAGTCTCCTAACAAACTTCAGACTGGTTAGTACAGTATCATGAAGCCAGGAAGAATTAATTTCTTGTCACATGAATCACTGCAAAAAACCCCAAAGATCCAACTCTGAAATCAGACATCTTCACCAAGGCAGGTGAAGAGTCACATACTCAAAATGCAGCCTATGGTACTAAACATGAGATTAACTTTGCTGCTGTTTGCTAGCACCTGCTGTGCCCAGCACCTGTTTGAACTGAAATGAATGCACCTTGGCTTCTGTGCTTAACTCTGCTTTTCTCTGCTATCTTTTAAAGGCAGGAGAATGGTGCACTGGAGCCTGCCTTCCACAGTTACTGTGCTGGTCAAAGCAGAGGAGAACGTATTTGTACAATTAATTCCCAGCCTTAGGAGGGGATATAACACTCTGTTCTACTCTCTTAGGTGGAAAAACAAAGAAATCAAGAGATGGGGATATGTTTCCCTAAATTGGTAATGCACAGGACATGTAATTGAGATTTCTACCTTCCCTGCACTTGCTTTAAAACATAAAGCTGCGCAACAAATGACATGGACAAAGTTAATTTTAAAAGTGAATTCTTGCATTATTAAAAAAGTAGTTTACTTGTTTTAATCTCATTCAGCAGGGAAGCTGTCACAGGTATGTGCTGCAGGGTGGCTATCTACATCTGAACTCAGAAAAGAGCAATTATGCTGCAAAAATACTTAGATTTAATTTCTTGGCTTCACAGACTGTTTTCTTACTCAGTCCAGTTCTATTAACCCTTCAGGGAAAGATCCATCTCACAAACCTTAAAAAAAAAAGCTTTAAGAAAGCTGAAATGCCTGGGCAACGAAGCCTGAGCAGAAAATCAAAGATTTCAGAATAAAATTTTTGAATGACAAAAAGTTAAAGACATGAAATACACTGGAAGAAAACTCTGTTATGGGTCAGCTTCTTATCAAAGCACAGCTATCCATTTTTACATTTAAAGTCTTGAAAAGAAAAGAAATGGTACAAGCACAAGGAAAAGTATGGAGTATGAAGCTTTAATTAACATTTTTATTTGTGGTATCTATGTAAGCATAAAGAAAGACTATGAATGGCTCTTGTAAGTCATCCACAGAGACCAGAGTACACAATGGGTAGTTAATTCTTGTTCTGACTTTCCCTGTTTCTCAGTGGATGCAGTTTTCATGTTATTGTCAGCTTTTAATTAAGAACATAGTGAACATCTCACATCTGCAAGTCTTCCCAGAGTTATGACAAGAACACCATTATTTTTTATCCCTCATGAGATAGCCACTCTTTATGCTGTGAAAGTACTCTGTAAGAGCACAGTAAGCAGAGTACAGATTCTAAAACTCAAGCTTGAGTGACAACCCAAAAAAATTAAATAAAACTGAAAGCATAACAATTTGATTACAGAACTTGAGATCAAATTCAGATTGCTGGAAACATCCTTAAAAGCTTGCAGGAAAACCCCAAAGTCACTGGAGCAGACAAATGGGGTGGAGAAACCAGAGTAGCTTAATACAGACCATCCAGATGACTGACTGTAAGAAAAAATTACCTGAGAAAAAGACTCTGGAGAATTTCCAGAGTCATTGAATAATCAGCCATTCACTATTTAAAAACAGGGAGCATTTTCTTTTTTTTTAATTTTTAAAGTTTTTTCTTTTTTAAGAGGCTCATCAGGCTCTAAAATGAAGACGAATGATTTCTAAGGTTGGCTTATGCAGACCTTGTTTGCAGTTCCTTGGTTGAAGAGATATATTTTTTAAAATTTAAGAAAGGAACAAAAGTCAGTGGAGATATAAATTTCACATAAAAATGAAAAGTATAAAATAATGAATATGAAAAAATTTAAAATCTAATCTGGTGCACTCAAATTTTCATATTCATGGGAAGAGCAACAGGTAGGAAGTTTTGTTCAGCATTGTGGTAACTGGCTGAAACCGATTAAGCCCTTCATCTGCTTCAGAAAGCTGTGCTAATATGGTCAATGTATTATATGTCAAAAAAATGCTGTCCTGCTTTCATCAAGGATGGCGTTAATTTCTTCTCAGTAGCTGCTACAGTGCTGCATTTTGGATTGGGAATGAGAATGGTGTTGATAACACATTGATGTTTTGGGTTTTGCCAAGTCCTGTTAACCTAAGTCAAGGACCTTTTCTTGTCTCATGCTCTGCCAGTGCGGAAGTATGCAGAAGAAACTGGGAAAGGTGATCTGAACCAGCCAAACAGATATTCCATAACATAAAACATCATGCCCAGTGTATTAACTGGAGGGAGTTATCTGGAAGTGTGGCTGGTCTGGGTTTGGAAGGGGGGGTCTGGCATCAGTCAATGGGCGGTGAGCATTTGTATTGTGCATCACTTGGGTTTTTTTCCTTTTGCTTTTCATTACTACTATTATTGTTATAATTTATGATTATTACTGTATTTTACTTTGTTTTCAATTAAACTGTTCTTATCTCAACCTACAAGTTTTGCTTCCCATTCCACTGACAGGTGGAGGAGATTGCAAATGAGGCTGCAAAATTAGGATGGTAAAATGTAATCATGACTGGAAAGGCAAAATATCTTTACGCATCAAGTCAATATACATTGCAAAAGTTTAAGTTTCTCACCTTTAAAGAAACACAAATAACATTCAATGCTTCTTTGATCTGAGGATGATGTGATTCATGAACTAGCTCCTCACAGATCCAAATACCAAGGCTGCAAAGTGCAACACATCTGTAAAACAATGTTGGAGGACAAGTGTTGAGAAACATTCTACAAGAATTTGTAGTTTTTATGATTCATTATGTCTTGTTAAAGACATATAACAACAAATATGTTCCTAATATTTCCAAAAAAACTACACAAAAACCTTTACAGTGCTGTAACATATAAAAATGAACAAAAAGTCCAAAGTACCCTGCTGAAGGCAGAGGAAAGGACAGAGGAATCACCCTTCTGAGCAACTGAAAAATCCAAAAGACATGAAGAACTCCTGCATCTCTACCTACTTTTTCGATTACAAATATTACCTGAAATCAATGTATGGGAAATCCCTATGTTTTCTTAAGAGAGAGTAAAACTGTTCCTCCTTCCCAAAATAAAAGGTTGCTCATATTTATTTAGAGCTTTTGAGATGCAGAGACAAGAAAGGGGAATGTTACTCATTCACAGATGTTTTTATTGTTTTATACTGACAATAAATGAGGATGAATAGAGGAGGGGTAAATGAATCCTAGAGTCAGTATACATATTGTGATTAAGTACTTCAACTTCCATTGTTGTTTCTTCATTTAAAATCAGGAAATAGAAGTGTAAAGGTAAAGAGTATTTAGGTATACGTGTTCAAATCAGCAAGGATGGACGACATTTGTTCAGTAATGTTAAGGAGCTAACTTAAGCAATCTCTGAGTAATCAGTAATTATCTTCTAGAACAGAGTCTGTAAATATTTTGGAAACAACTTCAGAATTCCAAATTCTCTGGATAAAATTGGAGAGCAATCCAAAATTGACAAGATGCAAGCTGGTCATGTGAACTGCAAAGTATTACATCTGGAAGGAAAAATTGTAGCCTAGAATAGAAACAGAAGTGGCTCTGAAGCATGTCCTGCAGCAAATGGATTTTAAGGCTGCACAGAATCATGAAAATGCTTACAGGTAGCAAAATTACATATAGGAATTAATTCGACATGATACTGTAAAACCACCCTGTTTTGTACATTGTCACTGAAAGAATAATTGCAAGACTGTCTCCATTACATTTTGATTAATCCCATTTAAAAATAAAAACAAGACCGATGAAATCTAGGGGGAAAAGTGGTAAAAATAATAAACAACTTTGGGAAATATTGCACATGGAGGAAAAGTTGAAGGACATACTAGGCCTAGATCACAATTATGAAAGAAAATTATTAGAAATCTTCTGATGTGCAGTAATACACCTAAAAATTTCCTTTCCTATAGAAAGGATTATTCCTATACACTGTCATAAACCCAATGACTGTAAAAATTGGATAAGTATTGGAATAATCTAACATTTTTGTAACTTTCTCCTTAGAGAAAATTTTCAGGACAATTTACTGCTACAAGCTACTTCTGCAAGCAACTCCCAGGGATGTTTTAAACACACTCTAGCCTCAGAGGAGGAGAAGCAATCTACACTTTTGCTATGTCCATAGTATGTATTTCAATTCTTCCTGAAAAAATTAAAAAAATACTGTAGCATGGATTTAACAATAAATGTAGATGTTTGTGTAAGGTGACTTAAAAAAGAATCTTTAGTATACAGAAGAGTAGACAATTCTAAGTATGTGTTACTATTTTAAGTTTTCTTCATGCTACTGAGAACTATTCCACATCTGACGATACACTGATGTCCAAGATATACAAAGTCTGAGAGGTTTCTACTAAGAACAGCAGTTTTGTTATCATTATTCAGAGTAATCTCTAAAAACTATGTAATAATATGGCCACAATATTTTAAATATTTTATTAACGAATCACAGCCTTAACAGCACAAGCAGAAAAAGGGACAAAGATTAAGTTCATCAACTTTTTTTCAGACTGTCAGCAGCAGAAGAGGTATTTGATTAACACAGTTCTTACTCTTTATAGGTGGATATCTGAGAGTAGAACCTATTTCAGGTAAGTGACTTCCCTAAAGCCTAGTTGGGTCAAAACACAAAATGCTTAGTCTCTGTGGAAGTGAAAAGGAATAGGTATTTATAGCTTGTGTAATGATAATCACTCAGACTTACTGTAGATACACAACTATGTGTACCTATGTTCCAAGTACAAGCTGTGTATCCCTATTCTCTCCTTGGAAATTGCAGAGACAATTAAGCCTCTACTAGTGATGCAGCAAAATCATAATGCAGATTCTAAAGACAGCCTCCAAGAGTAACCCCTGTGAACTCTGTACTGCTGTAAAACAGATGATATCAGAGAAGTTATTATCAAAAAGGACTGTGGATAAACTGCCACTGAGGAGTAAGGCAGCCATGCTTCAGGAGCTGTGGTAACATCATTATCCTCCCAATGAAGACAAACCTTTCTGTCTCACAGAAAGGAAGGAAAGGAGCAGAGGTAACCCAAGGAGAGACTGGGCATCTATTCCTTTTCTATCTCAATTTAATGCTATTACACACAGTGGTCCAACTTGCATTTTGAGTGCAGCCTAAGTCAGCATTCTGAAAGGCTGTGCATACACATGTGCCTCTGCTCCTATGTACACACTCACAGCCAGACAGGATATGAGGATGTGCAGGATATTCCCTTCTTCTTCCCAGTCACACCACCAGAACTGAAGATGCCCATACAGTGTGCTTCAGTGCCACAGCATCAGTAACAAAATTCTTAACCAAGTGGATTTAAAATGACATTTTTCAAAAGCAAAATGGACAGTGTTAGGCTTTTTAGGAATCAGTTTTGTAAAGAACATGAAAAATGAAATTAACATGATCTCAGAACGTTCCCTCCTTCACCTGTGTTGAGAGGTATTATCAGCTCAGGTGAAGAAACAGGTAAGTAGGCTGATGAAAACTGCTCTTGGTTTTCCAGCAAAACTTACTGAACAAAATGTTCAATAAGCTGATCTTTCCAGGTTCATAGTTTTCTGGGTATGTAGTTTTCATATTTTTAAGTCACAATATATATTAGTTGTATGTGTATGTGTATGTGTATGTGTATGTGTATTCTTCCCAAATACATAAGGTACACAAGTGTGCTCTTCCTTGGTAGGTGTCACAGACTCCTGTTGCAATCCCATATGCAGGACTCTATAAGTGAAAGCCTCTGAGGATGGGTAAGGAGGAACAAAATCCTAAGCAAATTAAGAAATAGAAAACTGGTAACTATGGTCTCTGAAGTCCCCTATTTGATGAAGATGCTTAGGTTTAAGCATCAGAGCAACCATTCCTAGTTTAATGCTTAGGTTAGTTTTTTGCATGTTGTCTCTACCATAAAGAAGGTCTCATGTACATTGTATTGTTTCTGTTTTTCAAATTAAATCATGTGGTCTAATAAGAAATAACTATACCTCCTTCATAAAAAATTTTGTCTTTAATGAAAGTAAAAATTGCCTCTGTAGTACCGAAAATCCCTGAGCTGAACACCAGGGTAGGCTGGGAAAGCATACAGCTTATTCTTTTACCCATATTTATACCCTATCAGTTACTGTCAGAGAAAGGGTACTAGATTGGACCAGCCCAGACTGTTCTTTTAATGTCTCTATTACAAACAATTTCAAATTCACACAGTGGATCACAGTTTTGATAGCAGTGAAAAAACCCATTAATAGAATGCACACAAACTTTTACTCTCTATCCACCTCAAAACAGTCTAATAAAGAAAAAAATATAGTAATTTAGAAACTCTTCTTGTATGACCTACCGTGCAGGACCAGATGGTTCCTCTCTTGCTGAACTTAACACAGTTTTAATTATGAGTTCCTAAAACAAAGAGGAAAATACTCACTGATTTACCCATAACTCCATCACATGAAGCATCAGAAAACTACAATTTTATTACAGTACACAGAGCCATGTTGCTTTGCTGAGTCTCTGGGTTGTGGTCAGATGAATTGTTTGCTTACCACTACTCCAAACTTGTAGTCTGTGGCAGGTGCTCCTTATTGTGCTACCCCAAGAATATCCTACAGGTTACTGTCCTAATTTCTGATGATAAACCATTTATCCAATTCTTGCCAAAACATTTCCATAAAATACTAAGGGTAAAAAATAACAGTTAGGGACATCCTGAAGCTACCTTCTGTGAGTAGTGCTGAAGGATATGACAGAAAGAATCTACTACTTTGAGGTTTAAACAAGCATGTTTTAAAAATTTAATTGATTTTAAAATTATTTGCAATTAGTTGCAGAACAAGTGACTGGAGTGCCTTAAGAATGTCAAGAATTCTGACTCAACTACAGTAAATGTCCCTTAATCTGTAGGTTGCCCTAAATAAAGTTCAGGTGATCAGCCATTATACAATAAAAATGAGAAAGAAGGAATTCATTAGTCTCCAAAGCGGAGCAAGGTATGAAGCAGCTCTCAAGTCATCATTTCTCCCTAAATTGAAACAGTGTGGAAAATTTAAGGGGAGCCTTTCTCAGACACACAGACTGAGCTCTGTGCAGTTTCAGTACACGAGCACACTACCCAAGGCCGTGCCATGACACACAGGATAAGGTCTCCATTAATCCTTGCTTTTTGGCTAAAAGAACACATTGATGTACAGGATTCTAAAGCCCCTAGGAACACAAGCAGATTTCACCATTTGGGAACTCTCCATGAATCTTAAGCCTCTCAATCTTCTGCCTCAGCTGATTAAATCTGTGAGAGCTGCAAATATCCCTAATGATAGTGGGCTTGAAAGGGTGAGATAACACATTATTTCCTTTTACAAACATAAGAAAATACTTTATTATTAAGTTAATAGCAATTATAAAGTATGTTTAGTAGTACAAAGTTTGACAAGATTTTATGAGATCTTGAGTCTTATAATCTATTTGAAATTATTTCTGAAAAATTTTAGAATCTTAAAATTTTAGTTAGTATTTTTCTGGGAAAACACCATAATAAAAATATACTAGCTGAATACTAGCCAAATATTCTTAAAATTCCTACCTTAACATCCGTAAACTGAGACACAGCAATGTCAGGAATATTTGGGTGAAGAGCTGGCAGTTCACGATATAAATTGGGAAAACAGACTAGAGATCCTAAAAGAACCTGTGCTTCAACTCTTGGTGCCTAAAAAAAAGAAAAAAGGTGGGGAGAACTACATATATTCTTACTGCAATCAGCAAGCTGACATCTCTAGCTGCCTTAAAAGAGTACAATAGCTGAAACTCTGTTTAGCCGTTTCCTTTCTCCTGCAAATTCTGCAGAGTTACTAAACAGAGACCACAGCCCCTTGGATTGCTGCTCAGGCAAACCCTGTGATCCCATTTTCCAAGATAGTCAAAAGGAAGCAGAGGAATTGTTAGGATTACAGAGAAATGACTGAGTTGCTAATTAGGCTCAGGTCTTAGGTTCAGCTAATTGAACAGGGTGTGGAAAATTACCAGACGTGACATGAGGCATTGCTGGACAGAAAAGGCTACAGTGTAAGAAGCTGACAGAGGCTTCAGATAGTACCTTGAGGAAGGCTGGATTTTATAGCTGATGAGAGGGGAAATGATGGGAGAAACAGTCAAAACTCACAGACAATCGGAAGGGACTACTGGGAGCTTAGAGCAAGTACAACCCCATGCAAGGTCAACAGCACATACATAATCGTATCAGTATTACTATATAAGGCTAAACCTGCCTGAGTAACAATATCAAAAGCACATTGAAATAGTGCAAACACAGCAGATTTGAGTTCTCAGGCCTGATCATGGAAGTAATTATATAGTGAAGATATGGAGGAATAAATACACTTTTAAAATGAAATCTCAGTGAAAATGGACATTTACTATAAAATGCGTTAAAGCACAGAAAAATAGCAGTCATAATTCTGAGAACTCTGAAGTAAAAGAAGATTCTCTGCTTCAACAGTAATTTTTGCATTCTTCACGTATTTTCTGGAAAGGACTTGCATGTGTAATGTCAGACATTATCTGTATTCGAAAACCATTACACTGAATTCTGGAATCAAGTTAACACCCCAGTCAAGGAAAAATACTGCTCAGTTTTCTCTTGAATTCTTCCCACTCATTCATAAATGAGAAGTAACTGTTGAATACTTACGTTGAGGAACGAAGAAGCAGCCACTCTTCCTGCTGCTACAATGAAATCCATAATAAGCATGGTAGCACCGGGCAAACCGAGTGAAAAGAACTGGGGAGAACAGTGCTTGATGATTGTATTGACAATGTCCTCGCAGAGGAAAAAGGGGGGAAAAAGAAGAGTATCAACACGAATCAAGATGAAAAATAAATGAAAAAGGCAAGTATTTATCAAAGGTAAAAAGTAAAAATGTGAGAAAGCAAATTCATTGTGGCCATTAAGATGTTCATTACTGAGTGAAGAACAGCACAAAAAGATAAATTCCTTAAGTATACTCACATTACTGTGAGTAAACTGTAGCATAGTTTATAGATCAATTTAACCTTAGACAATAGTTCATACCTTATATTGATTTACATTTCACTTTTAAGATTTCTTGATTGACCATTCAAGTATGTACAGAAGAGATGCAGTGAGATAACCAGCTATTCTACCTTCTTTAACAACGTGCCTAATCCTCTCCAACAAGTATTGCCTGACTATACAAAAAGGTATTATTAGCCTCTTACATATATCCATATAGGACCAAAATATAAAGAAAAGATAACAAAGTGTTTCATAACATTTCTGGTATGTAGTTATTCCACACAGCATATTATATTCTTGCAGACTTAGTGAAGCACTTTAAAAAAATGACGGTACATGATGCAATTTCTTCACAAGTACTGGAAAAATTATAAAACACTTTAATTAGTAAAAACCATCCCAATTTGACAGATAGGCAAAAAATCCCCCTTTTTCTCCTTTGAATAGTTCTCCACTAGTAGCAATATTCAACTAAATGGCAGCATGTTAGGGGAAGATCTCCTGTCCAGCAACAAAAGCAGCATAAACTGGTTGTTAGAGAACAGAAACTGGAGATCAGTCCTACCCATAGGCATCTGTGGAATAAGTTGACTAATTCTATTATGCGCAGTTAATGAAAACAGGGTTGTTTGAACCCTTGATCTCACTATGCCAATAACCACTCCTCAAAAAAGTTCACAAACTCCATTTTTTCACATTTCTGATGCAAAGCTCTAAAAAGCGTGTTTAAGCCATCCACTATTTTCAGACTTGTTAATATT
Source organism: Sakesphorus luctuosus (assembly GCA_013396695.1). NCBI lineage: Eukaryota > Metazoa > Chordata > Aves > Passeriformes > Thamnophilidae > Sakesphorus > Sakesphorus luctuosus. Next base: position 1,138,254 of record VWZD01010847.1, read on the forward strand.
AAAACCCATGAAAAAGATCTACTCCCACTCATTAGATCCACATCTCAGTTTGCTGGTTCCTATTCTTGTTGTAGAAACAAAGCCCTCCGATGCAGTGAGCACAATTTACTACCTAAACTGTTGCATCAGAGAGCAAGCAAGAACAGTAGACTTTAGAGAGATCTGCTTCCTTCTCTTTCTTGCATACTTCAATCTGTAACATACAATCAATAAAAAATGTGAAAGTACATTTTCTGCCCTCATATTTGTTTGAAATGGACTACAAAAAAAAGGATTTCAACCAAGGACATGAGGACCATTTATCAAAATTTTCTTTTTAGAAAAACTATCAGTCACCTAACTATTTTCAAAAATGAAGTTAAAGTTCTCAGCTGAAAATCCATTCAGTATTTTTGAGAAAATAATTTTACTTTCAGTTATAACATTTATATTACCTTGAACTTCATAATTAAACTTACTTGATCAACATGAAGAAGTCCACAGTGCATTATATTGTAGAAATGAGTTAAAAAATCCCTGTTTGGAGAAACATCTTGTCTTCGTTTCATTGTTTTACAAATAAGTTTATAAGCATGTAGCTTTCCTTGTTTGTATTTATCAGTCAGCATTGTTGCCTACAATTTTAAAACAACATCTATTATACATAAATAAAAAAATGCCTTAAATGCTCTTCTGCATCTACATTAACTTTTATTTCTGTTTCACAGTTCAATGCTCAAATTTACCTTGAAGAGCCACGGTGTTAGAATTCTCAGTGGTGGAATTAAAACTGGTGGAGAGGGTGAAGTTAGGTTATCTGTTGAAATACCAAGATTGTCTCTTATCTGCAATTATGAAAAAAAAAGGGAAATATAATTATTTAAGGGAAGTATATAAGGTGGTGTTTTTTCCTTTTGAAAATCCTGCCCTAACAGGTCAGGTCGAAGAAAAGGTTCAGTTCTTTTACCTTGGCCAGATTCTGCCACAGTTCACAAAGATAATCAAAAACCTGGGCATGAATCTCTGGATCCATGATGCTGTTGACATCCCCCAAAATTCCTAGCATTCGCCTCCACATCACAGTAGCAACATCTGCATGCCATCCTGTAAGTGTTCCCCCAGCCATCACACTGCAACATTCTGAGGGGAATTCACTAGTTTCTGTAACAGAAGCAAAAAAGGATAGTGAGACACATACCTCCAGAAAAGGAAGTTCTGATATAACTATTACATACATGGTCTTCGTAAAATCAAAAGCTCAGGCTTTCAGAGCAAGTTATTTTTTTACCCATTCAGCCACCTCCCCACTGCATAGGTTAAACTCTATTATAAACTCTGTAGAGGAGGAATTGTCTTGTTTCTTATATTCTTTCCATAAATACAATTTAAGGTGAGCTCTAATATAGATCAGATGGACCCAGTAAGACCACTCCTCTTGTACATTCCTCTTACATTCTCTGGAGTCAATGAATCTCCAAAACTCCACTTGCCTGCTTTCAAGTACAATTATGTTTCAACTTTATGTTTTTCCCAATAAAACATGAAGACTACTTTCCTTAGAATCTACTAGGAATGTATTTTATTGCAAATTGAAGTGAAAGGTGAGAGCAAACCTGTCTCTAGCTACTGTCCTTTAAGCAGTAAAGTGGGGAGGCAGCATTCAGTAACCCAGAGCCACAGTCTAACACCCACCCAGCTCTTTCCACACAGATGGTTAATCTAGACTGTCCATACAAAGAAACTTTCAACAGATTATGGTGTCTTAAGTCTACTTGGACCTCACTTAACTATCTAAAGAGCCACAAGAAACTAGCTAGTGAGTCAGCTTTAAAGCAGCAGGCATTCAGAATCTTCTTTCCACCCTCTCAGATGGATTTTCAAAACATCTCAGCACCAGAATTTGCTGGGATCTTCTGAAAATCTCATACCTCCCACAGGCAAACCAAATTAAACTTAAATCTGAATTCAGGCTAATCACATAGCCTCTTCTTTTGAAGATCTGGACCACTGTGGTAAAGATATTAATGGTTTCTAGGCTGTAGATTTCAAAGTACAAAGCAAAATGATATTTCTGTTCATTAGTAGGCTACTTAAAGAAAAAAGGTCTGAAATATATGTCAGACACTTTTCTGTTTCCATGAGACCAAATATGGCAGAAATGTGTACATCGTATTTACAAAGTGAATGTATCTTAGAATTCAATAGCTAAGATAATTAACATAATTACAAATTTATCTAAATATGAAAGGGAAAAGAACCAAACTTCCAAGGAGAAATTATAACATTACTTTACAATTATGTCTTATTATTACTTGATAAAATAATAAAATAGTCCATGGCAGGGCCACATAGTAGATTAAGCTGCCAAGATTCTAAGCAGCTAAAAGAACAATTACAAATGTGTGGACTACTAATCCACTGCTAATAATTCCAATGAAATGCAGGATAAAATGCAAAAGGTTTTTGTTTGCTTTTAAAAAAAATCCCCGTAATTAAATATTTTTTTTAAAGTGCAGATGAAAGAGACTTGCACAGGATTGTTTACAACTCATGAGACGACCCACATATACTATTTCGCTATATTGCACTAGAAAGAAAGAAAGAAGAGGTTTGTATTTTCTATTCCAGATATTGCCTAGGTCATCTGGCGTCTGTAAAACAGAGTGGTGGAGCTTCTCATCCAGCTGCAGATCCTTCTGCTCAATATGATCTGCATGAAGAGTGGCAGGAGAGGGTGTCTGTGATCGGGATCCAAGGGCAGATTGGATTGGAGAAGCACTTTCAGAGCCTGCAAATGCAATTTTTAACAGTTACCTTAAAAGCCTTTTCCATTTTTCTTGAGCTACCAAAATGTTGTCTAAATACAGCATTAACAGAAAGCTGAGCTGCTTTTAGGTATTAAATATAAAACCAGTAAGATCTCCCTGTGACTGGTGCTCTGTAAGAAAACAAATTACATGTAGGAAAGCTGAGACGAACATCAACATCAGTTAGGTCAGTGGATTAACAGACCTCTGCTTTAGGTCCAAATAATTCTAAATGTGTTTGTTCTGCAGCACTTTCATCATTTTGAACCAGACAAATTTCTCATCACATTCCCTCACCTAAATTTCTCTCCAGCAGAGTGTTTAAGTAAAATTTTTCCTGGAACAAATCTTTTTCCAGGCTTACTGATTCATGCAAGTTAATTTATAAATAAAAATGAAACCAGTAACTGATAATCTTTGATGTTTTTCTGCTGATTGGGCTGAGAAAATCTGTATGAAAGGAAAGTTCTATATAGTTGGAGGAGTATTACTTCCTCTAAGACAGGAAATCACAAGTGTCTGAATGGCAATGCTGCAAAGGCATTTTTCCGTGATCATCTCTGAGCAACCTCTCTAGGCAACTACGTGGTCTCTACTGAGAGATCTGTGGAGAGGGAGTAGGTACTTGTATTTTTCTTCTGCACTGTCTTACATTTCATATTGTGAATTTGTCTAAAGATCCTTATAAAAAGCTGAGTTCAGGCAGAACAGTCACATGGCAAACAAAAAGAGACTTTCCTACCTATCAGCACATGTTAAAATGGAAGAATTCAAACCTATTAACTTTAACTCTTAGATAAATGTAAATAAAAATACTATGTGTGCAGTTCAGTAATATAGATAAATTGAACTTTAGGGACAGCAATGAAAAAGTGAGTCTTTTAAAATAGTAATTTTCCCAAATTATTGTGAGAATAATCAAAAGATTGCAAAGGGAACAAAGTGTTTAAAAACTACACAGAAAACATCAGTGCTATCAAAACCAAAATTGAGGTAAACAATCTTAATTACATTGTTAAACTGCAAAGGTCTCTATCTCCTTTAAATGACTAAGGCAATGAAGCTTTTACCATCAATTTAAATCAACATCTGTATGCAGGAGAGAGGGGTACTGCTGCTTCACACAGCAGGCAATGATACTCCCCCCTTGCTACTGACCACTTCTTTTGTACACACTTACAAAGATAACGTAAGATACACCCTTAAAAGATATTCAAAGAAATCTTTTCTTACTTCATTTCCATTCTGCTCAAAGTAGTGCAAGGGAAGGAGCACGAAAGAGCGATGGGGAGGAGGGAAAGTGAGTGAGAGTGAGACAGAGGGAAGGAAAGGGAATGAGATGGAAAGAAAGAGCAGGTAAGGAAGGCAGGGAGGGACAGAGAAAGGAGGGGAAGAGACCTTCATACGACGGGAGAGAAACAATTACGTAAAATTTGCAGAACTACACTGGAGACTGTCACTAAAAGATATTCCAGCATATACAGATCTGAATTTGACTGAGACTACTAAGGGTTCAACTTGTTCTAGGACAAGCAAACTGCAGTCAATAGTAAATACAAAGAATATGAAATAAAGCTCATATGCCAAAATTAATTTTTCCTTCCAAAACCTTCAAGATAAAACTATTTGAAAGGAGTAGTTTTTTGATCAGCAGAACCACTGAAAACTTATGAGTGTGTTTTGAGGTTGAGTTTCTGCACTGATTTGCTGGCATCTAATATAATGAAACTGACGTTGCAGCTTCCCTGTCATGGGACTCTGCATACATGCGGTTTTCATGAGACAGCTGCCTATCTTTCAGAAGACATCAAAGAAAATAGTATCTTTCTCTTTTCTTATATGTCAGTTTAGCAGAAATTAGACAATGGGCTCCAATATTGTTGAGTGTGCGGAACAGTCAGAGACAGAAAATGGCACACAGGTATTGTGTCCTCATTAAACCCAGCTAAATGCATGTGACACAAAAAAGCTGCCTCTCTAAAACAGTGGTCTAAGCAAGATAAGAGAACAACAGAATCTCTCAATAGGCAATGCAGTCATTAATTGCAAGCTTATCAATTCAATTATAGTGCAAACTTGGACAAAAATACAAAACAATAATGAAATAATTAACATATGAACACATACAAACAAACAAAAAGAACAGATCTTCAGCAAGGACCTTCAACAAGCACACAGGAAAGATTAAAATTAAGTGGACAAAAGTCAAGTTGAACAACAACACCCATGAAAGCTAATATCATGCTTCTTTCCCCAGAAAGGCAGTTTTTAAAGTGAAGACTGTTGGGGGAGAAGTAAAGATGTCTCTCCATATCTCTGAAAATGCAGAATTTGATTTCTCACAGAGAACAAAACAATGTATGTAGGTACAAGCATTCACAGATAAAATAGGTACTTCTTATTGCAGCTCGTTACTTGTTACAACTAGAGTTGTAACAGGAATGGTAGTATGTATCAGTCATGGAACAAGTTGTATAAAAAGAACATCTTTACTTCAGATTTACAGAATCTCTTGTCTCTGGCAAGAGACTGATCTTCAAAATCCTCCTCCTCATAGAGAAGGATTCTCTCTTTCAGAAAGGAATCTATTCAGTTTGGGTTAACTGCATCACCTGGTGGTTGTTCCTCTAACTTACTTGCTCTCTCACTCTGTCAAAAAACAGTTGCAAAATAAACTGATGGAGCATCAACCTCAGCAACTGAGGCTGTTACATGCTCCTTCCTCACAGGCTTACTTTTTCATGATAAAAAACCAATTTAAGTACTAAAATAAAAAGAATTTTTAAGTTACACAAATGGAAAGTAATGTTACATGGCAAAAGAACATTTTACAGACAATATGAAGCGACGTTAAGATGGACATATACAAAAAAATCCAATGATACTTCAGAGCGATACACTGGTTTGTAATAACACTGTTAAAGCCTTCCAAAGAAAAAACTTTTCCTGAAAATCAGTTATTTAACTATCAGTAATAGAAGAACACTTGTAAGAGTTCTAGCATACATAATGTGGTAATTGTACAGATTTTCTCATGAAGGGTTTAAAAAACATTTGCGAATGAGCTAAAGATCTTATGGGTAACTAAGTCAAACAAAGGTTTTCCACTGATGTTATTTCATGCATTCCTTTTCAATAGCAACAGAAAATATTTGAAATATAATAATCATCTTAAATAGAATACAGATGCATGACAGAAGCTGAAACTTGCATTCTTCAGGATGTGTGAAAAATTTCAAAAATAAATGCACTTTTTTAAAAGGCTTTTTTTTTAATCTACTTTACCAGTAATAGTTGCAGCTTCAGCAGACAATGGTTGCTGATTGAGACTACTTGTTTCTGAATCTATGTGGAGTGTAGTTAGACTGGCCACTTCTTGCTCCTCAGCACTCTGCTGCTGTCCTGAAACTGCATCAACGTCAGTAGAAGCCGGCGTCCCTGCCTCAGTGCCAAAGCTGAAATCTGTGTGAGGAAAATGCTGTATTAACTAAGAACCTAAAAATACCACTAATATGAAAAAAACCCAAGGGCTCAGGACCACCAAACTTCTCCATGGAAACACTGTGTGTGCATCTTCTATGCTACTACTATACTGCTGCAAAATTTACAGGAAATGTAACAGCAGAAAATACTTGACTATTTTGAATACTCTCTTTCTTGTGAGACTGAACCTGTGACTGTACATCTGCAGAAGATGTTCCTGTTGTGTGTCCTGTATTCTACTTAGTTGCTGTAAGTGCACTCACATGTAAATAAAGTAAAAACAATGGAATAATATATTAAGGAATTTATTTGCAAAATTTAAAAGCTGGAAGAAATGTTCAAGTTTGTTGCAAAAACACTAAACTAAAAATATTATGACCAATGATACTCTAATAACTATTATTTTCAACATTAAGGAAAAAATTGTCAGGCTGAAATGTAAGCTATCATCTCTTCGTTGCATAATAGCAACATATTTAAAAATTGTAATTTCTTCAATAAATTCTACCATATAAACATTATTTTTATTTTACATAATACATGAAGTCATAATGACCCCATCTGTTGAACAAATGTGGGAATAGATAAACAAAAGTAATGAAAAGCACACTAATTTTTATAAAGCATAGTAATTTTACCATGATACTGCACTTAGTATCTTGATTAATAAAAAAAAATCAGAAATCACAAAAATCAGAAGCCCTTTAAGTTTTACCTAAATGTTTTCAAAATAATGAAAACAACTTCCAAAATAAGTAACATTTAATTTTTATATTTTGTGCCAAAGACATGAATGTGCTGCAGGGAAATCAGGATATTGCTTTCTAACTTTAGTTCAGTGTTATTCTGCTTTTTGCACAGCATTATTTTGACAAGTAGTTTTCCAGTGCTATTTTTTAATATACTAAAACCACAGTAGCATCTTGTAAGAACTTTTCTTGTGTCATTAACTTGCTAATGATTTCAATGGGAAATCAAAATAATCTCTCTCTACAGAAAATTGCTGGCGTACAACTTGACCAGAAAAAACCCCAAACCAAACCAACAGAAATTTGTAACCAATTAATAAAATATACTATTACTTTATGAAAAATACACTTGCTTTCAAACTTGCGGCCGTCATACTGGAAGGCGCTGAAGGAGTCAGAGTGGCTGTCTGAGCTGATGAGGTCACTGCTGCCCGCGCTGGCCGGTGACGTCCATTCGGAAGGCACACCTGGGTCATCCACAGCACGCATTTGGTTCTGCTTGTTCAATATATCAGGAAGGTCTTTAGGAACTTCCAGGCTGCCAGGGCTGCTTCCTCTTCTTGTCACATTCTACATAAATAGACACAAACTATCTTACAATCTAGGATGGCTTATTTACATAAAATGGAAAGAGCGATCACACATTTGCCAAAGTCAGAATGTAAAATATAGTTCCTAAGTACCTAAATGAGAAATTGTCATCATACTAAATACATAGCCCAGATTTTCCAAACCCCCAGACAAGCAGCAGTAACTGAAGAACTCATGCAGTGAGGAAATCTCATAAATACAAATTGTATTTGCATAATGTATTTTTGGGCATGTATCATAAAAGGCTAGGATTCAGACTAGCATGGGCCACACACATCATAGGTAAGAGAGACAAAAATAGTAAAAAATGTCTATTAGTCTAAATTACTAAAGAAAACTTGTTAACCTCGGTTTCAGACACAAGCAGAAAAAAATGTCAAGCAATTTTGCCTTTTCTGGCCTATAGGTTACCATGCTTTAAGGAAAAATTTAATTTAAGCAGCAAGCAAATGAATTTTTAATTCATGCATTAACACCCTTATGATGAAACCACAACTTTGGTACTGGTTTGGACACCAAGGACCACATAGAGCAGAAGTAAGACATGCAGATTTGCTCCTGTACAAGTAAGGGGGTAATACATTTGAAGTCTTTCTTTAAGGCACATTTTTCCAGATAGGACTGTTTGCTTGAGAGGGAAGAGAGATAAAAGTAGAAAAGCCATTTTACAAAATGGCTTGAAATCTTTATGCATTATGAGACTAAAGATGCCTTCCTTTTACACTAGGCCCAGTTACTTCTGCATTCTTTTACTATCCTACTACTAATTAGAGTTTAACAAGCTTATCATGGTAAGGTTTCAGCATTCAATTGATATAGCAACCTAAAACTAATCTTAGTAAGTTGGGTCCTGTTTTAAGAAGGCAAATTTATGGTTGTGTGCTAACTACAAAACGAGCAGCAAAAAATGACTATTTACTCAAACTTATCTCAGCTCTTTTCTGCTAGCTAAGGAAAGCATCAATTCTCAATACAAATAGTTTTCTCTCTTCTTCTGGGCCAACTGTGATGCTTTCTGTTTTACTAATTTGCAGACTAAGATAACCTTTTTATGGATTTCAAGTCAACATTTTGTGTTGCAATTCAAAACTTACAAGAATACTTTGAACCAACAGTTTCATGAACATGAGTTCAATACAAAAGAGAAAAAAAGCATACATATGGACAAAATCTATAGATCCTCTCTTGCCATTTATACAAGATGATGATAAAGAAATATTTTGAAACACTATATTTAAATTGTTAGCCATTCTGTTCTTTATTTGCAACTTTTTTTGTGTGTTTTCCCTTTTATTGCTAGTTAATAAGCACTTATCTCTTCAAATCAGTTGTCTCATTCTGTAAGCATTCAACAGTAACTAGAAATTCTTGACTTAAAATTGATTAAAATTTCTCACTATGAATGCCATTCCAAACAACATGACACTTCTAAAAAAGTGCAGGAAGAAAGCATATGAAAAGCTGGTTTGACCACCAGAGGACTATTTACAAGAAATCATTCAACACTTGGAAATGAAATTTAAAAAGTTAAGGAAAACTATATAATGCACCAGTTTTTAGTCTGTTGCATTGACTGTACCTGTAGAGAACAGTACTGTGCTACAGCATGATACTAAACTACATACCACTCTGAGTACTGCAAATGTATGTATAAACTATTATTCTGAAAATGCCCATGTACAAAGATTCTTTATAGGTGCAATTAAGGTTGTTTAATTCAATGCGACTCTTCACCTGACAGTAACTTCTGCATTGATTCCCAATGAAGATTTAACAGATATGAAAACACAAATGGTATAAACCGGCACGAATCTATGTCAGAGCCATGAAATAATTAAGCAATATTCTTAATTCTGATTCATAAAAGCCAGAGAAATACATTTTAGTGAACTGATTTATAATGTCATTGGCAGGTTCATACATATATGCAGACTAAGTATTGAAATGTAGCAAGTTTAAAGGCTTACCAGTGCACTGCCACTGCGGAGTCTCTCAGCTATAAATTCATCCATGAGGTCAGGAACATTTGTATTGCTACTGCCAATATCACTATCAATAGGGTGCAGCTTTTGACTCATGTCCTCTCTATTAGCTAAAAGCAAACGAACAACCATTTATAGTAAAGAACGCGCCAAGGCATTTAAAAAAAAAGTAACAAATTAAAAAACCTGCTAATTAACAGAAATAAAAAAATAAAAAATCAAATTTGCTAAACATGCATTTTAAGAATGTTTCTCTTTTAAAGCAGATTCTACTTTCAGAATTAGTATGGCTTCTTCTTCCCACTAAGCAGGGGTTAGTCGATTTCCAGTTCCACCTTTAAGAGCAGGAAGCTTTACAGGTAAGCACTACTCAAAGTTGTTAATGCTTGCTTTAAGGGTACAGCGTATGTTCTTCCTCCATATCACAAGTAAAAAATCCTAAAAAATGTGTATGATTCCTGCAGCCTTCTTCTTCATTGCATTCCTAATGAAAAGCAATGTGGTGGGAAAAGTAAACTAGGTTGCTATATACACTAATGATAAAGGGCAATGTGGCACTGTATGCAGGTAGTATAGATGGTGCAAAGAAAACACTACGTAATAAAATTACATGCTGGTACATGGAATGAAAATTCTAACTGCAGATGATCAATGGCCATGAACAATTAATCAAGTTCACTCATTTATCAGTGTTATATATTTGATATAATTATACTGTTCATACTTAGCTGTGGCTGTTACACCTGACTTCACGATATTAATTTTTAAAGTCTTCAAGTTATTCTGGTTCTTTTTATAAGATTTTTTCCCTCAGTGTCATCTCTCTTGAGACCATGGTGTAGTTTATTCTAGCAAAAAGGCTCTGTTAAATGTTACAGATTTCAAATAACAGGTACTTCTAAAATTGGTGCTTCCTAGATACCTCTTTTTCAGAAGTATAGACTCTGCAGAGCAGCAAATCGTTTTTGTGAGACCCATGACAGTAACGCGCTCGGGTGCTGTGCTTACAGAGACTGCCCTCAGGTGGCATTAACATCTCAATGCAGGATGCATTGCAGAATCCTGTTAATCATGCCAGCATGACAATGGGAAAAAAGAAAACTTGCATTACTGCTGAAAGTTAATTGATTGTTCATTTAAGGTTATGTGAACTAAGACAATGGATATTAGAGTGATAGCCTTCTTTTTTGATCAGTCCACAGAGGTCTCATAGTTAGCAGGAGAAAGATTCCTGAGACCTTCATGAACATCTGCGATTCCAAGAGAAAAAGAAAGCAATGAAAGATGTTGCCAAGATGTAACTGCAGCCATTTCGATGAATGAATATAGGAAGGCCTATGTCATGTTTTGAAAAAGACTCAAACAAAACCTTACGATTAGACTCAGAGAACTGCTGTAATGAAATCAATTCCAGTAATGGCAGATTGCTGTTCCACACTATTAAAAAAAAAATCTAAACTGACCTCCAAATGTAAACTTAAGGAGCTTTTGTTTGTTTGTTTGTTTTGGAGGAGGAAAAGGAGGAAGAGGATGGGGAGGAAGAAGAAAACACACTAAATGAACCAGAAATACAATCAGTTCAACTGAGCTGGTCAAGAGCCAGGTCCTTTTGATAAACAAACTACATTCAGAGTGGAATAGCACATTCTGATAAAATATGCATATGCCCATCATTCAGTAGGCTGAATTTTAAGGCTCTGCACGGTAGATGAAAATTCAAAAGTCTCAAGGCTTAGTTCTTTATTTAGGTCATTTACTGTCTCTTCCTCTTCCCTAACCTGATGGTCTTCAGCAGCAAAGAGGTTCAACTAAATATCTCAAAAAGAGAAATTAGTAATGTAAAGTATGTAAATGTAACTTATGCTGGGAGAAAAATCAGCTGGCTGTAGGCGCATGCATAACCAAACAGGGAAAGCAGTGATCATCCCAAAGCCTTTTGATTGCTTATCAGAGCTTGCTTCAGTTGCATTAAGCCAAACTGGTGCTGCCTTTCTCCTTTTGCGCTCTGCACACTGTTAGTGCTCACCTGCAGCTTTCCTTCCAAAATAGCCCATTACATGACTGTACAGATCCCTCAGTGGAGCCTCTGCTGGCATTCTGTTTTGCCTCTGTGGGGAAACATTTGCCTTCGGCTTCGAAAGAGCATGTACAACAGTTTTATAAACACCACCCAGGGAGCCCTGCTGTTGTGCTGACTCCTGACCTGGTGCCCTAAAGGCACTACGATTATGGAACTGACTCACTGCAATACCTTCTTTCTGCAACACAGCTGCTTGAGTTTCTGTAGATTCCTTTATTTCCTTGCTGCCAGCTGAAGCAGCATTGATTGCATCTAGATGTCTATATATTCCAGGTCTAATCAGTTCTGTGGCAGCTGATGAGCTAGTGCTTGTACTGGTACTGCTGTTGCTGCTACCACTGCTGCTACTACTGAAGCCACCAAGTTTACGAAGTCTTGCTTTCCAAGCAGCCTCTTTGCTCTCAAGAGGATTGTAAAATTGAACAGATTCTGTAGACGGCCTAAAAGTAACATGAACGCTATTTCTTTTTCTAGTTGTTATTTTCATGATTTTGGCCCTATGAGTTACAGTTTCAGATATACTCCTTTTAGTTGGTGCCAGTTTGCTTGTGCCTGTGATGTGCAGCATTTGAGAGTCAATTTGTGCTTTAGGAAGAATTTTCTTTGCATGGACAATACGTGAGTTGGTCAGTTTTTCATTAAACTGGGCACTTTTATGCTTTTCAGCTACCACTGCTTCCACAGATAAATCTACATCAGCTTCAGTGGCTGCTTGCCTGCACAGGTATCTCTTTCCTTCTTTGCTGCTAGGACTACTTGACCCAGGATCATAAATGCTTTCATACTGCTTATTAATATCTAACTGTCTGGCTTTATTGAGCACTTGATTTCTTGTAAAAAAGTCTACTTGAGTAGGTGCAATATTACTTATAAAGCCACTTGGATTTTGTTCTAGGTCCAGCTCTGTGTTATTGTCTCTTTCGGTAACAGTGATGCTATCCAGGCATTGACCAGTCTGATCTCTATTTTCTAATCCATCCAGTGGTAATCTATCGTTCCTATTTCTATCAACATCATGAGCAAAAGCCTTACATTTATCTATCTCAAAGTTACCGCAAAGTTCTTCTTTTTCTTTAAGATATTCTCTCAGAGAGGAAAGGAGATCATCTTCACCTTCAAGGTCAACATACTGGCTTTGTTCAAAGGCAGTGTTTGCAAATTCTACCGGCCCTATTAAATGACAAAGATGGTCATAAATACTATCCCCAACTTCCAAGGAGGACTCTCTGCTATTTGTATCAGTGATATGGCTTTCAGTGGATTTATGCATTGAAGAGGTCTCAGTGGAACTCTGTAAGCTTGGAGCATCATGGGATGAACTGTCAATGACAGGAACTGCACCTTTGGCTCGTTCAACTGCGAATGGTTCCAGGATGTCAGAGGTGCTGCTGCTTCGTGGCAGTGGCTGTTCCTCATTTAATGCACCAAAAACTTCACTTGGAGCATCCTCACTCTGTGAATAATGTCTGACTCGAGGTGGACGTGGAAGAATTTGAGCATCGTCAATGTCTGTAGAAAAAAGTATATGTAACATGCACAAAAATTTACGTATAGAGACAATATATATTTACCACTATATCATATTTATGTGCATTTAAAAGCCAGGAAAATCCAGAGCCTTGTTTTCTTAGGTACGACAAAAATACTTTTTCCAATACTAGAGTGTTAAAAACACACGCACATAATATCCAGTACAGAATGTAATATAAATGAGTTAGACCATCAGAACACAGTTTTAAATGTTAACATGCATGAGAACAAACAGTGAGATCATGGAACATTTGGAAATACAGTTAAAGCTAGAGCTGTGCCAATAAGTTCAATAATTCAATCAATATTATTCCAGCTAGCTTGTTGAGGAAGTGGTTACCAGAATACAAATGAGTATAACAGTAGTACTCCCTTTGTCAAATTTACATTTTCAGAAAAATGGCAACTCCAAAGAGAACAAACAAGTTTTTTGAAAATTAAGACTGTCTATTGAAGTGGGATACTTGTATGAATAGGTATACACTACTGAAATATTAGAAAGAATACTGTAATACAATTCTAAATATTACAAGATATGTAATCTCATGTATATTCAAAGACTAAAAATTTGAGATGACAAAGAAGAGCTGGCCCTATACAGAAAAGATGACTATACATAATGGACAATTTAAAGGTACACCCCTTTTCCCTAGAGGGGCATTTTGTCTCCTGTCTTCAAAATGTGATCCTAAATACTTAATGAAGGCTTACGTCCCCTCTTCTTCCAGTTTTACTTGAGCAAATATAACTTATATGAGGATTACAGAATTAAGGATTCTGATACTGAAAAACATCCTGCAGCCTTGCAACAGTTAACATTAGAGTAAACCCAGTTTTGCTTATGAAAAGACTAGAACATTTGTTATGACCACTTGAATTAGTGATTTCTTGCCTCTGTTGTGACTCCTAATATGTTAGTGTGGGTACAAATCATAGTTAACTGTAATGAAAGCTGCAGTTCAAACATGGATCACCTAGGAATTGTACACAAGTATCTTCAGCTGACTTTACATCATCCACAAAGATAAAGAACCTTCACATACCTTTTCAGGTGTCTTGATACGTTACAGGAATACTAAATCACCAGTGTAGGCATGGCCAAATACTCCCTACAGACAATTCAACTTCTTGCAGATTTCATCCTATCCCTTGGAGTCTTTTTATGAAATAAGCACTTGAACAGCAAGGTAAAAACAGCTTACTCACTTCTCTGTTAGTTTCTTTTTAAAAGAATCCTTTATTCCCCAGATTAATTTTTTCTACCTACTACTTAAAAAGTTGTAGATATGCTTTCAAACTCAGGAATAACAGTAAAGAGCTTAAATGAACACCAGCAAGAGTTATTTGCCATAATAAACAGACTTACCTTGTTGTTCTATCTAGAGCATTTAACTTCAGGACTACAGTGGTGAATTTACTTCATATCAGAAAAAAATTTAAACCTCTTTCACTCCCCTAACTTTGATGTGTTACAGCCAAAATAAAGTAACTATGTTTATAGTCCTATTTTCACATATTTCAACTATTACTAAAGCTTATCTATAAATATTAAAAAAATATTTCAAATCAATACTTTGTGGATCCATATAATTCAGTAATATTGAATATTGATAATCTGAAGTCCCCTTAAAAACCTGTTTTGAAAATGCTCAGACTTTTCTGAGAATGTTTGAGCTGGAGTTGAATTTTCTCGTATCTTCCTCCTGAGCAAAGCATATAAAGCGGAGGAATGATATATATGTATATGTATATATATGTACTTAACTAAAAAGAAGATGAAAAGTGGTATTTCTGTGCTCAGTTTTTCAGAGAAGTTAAAGTTTGAAAATTAAAGTTTGACCTCATACAAAGTTTATTGTACTGTAAAGAAGCTACAAGATGGGAAATGGAGAGACCTATACTGGAAAAAAGAGGAGAGACATCCAAGCTACCTCAGAAAATAAACATGAACTGAAAAATAATCAAATACAACACAATCTATTGTCCTTTCTCTTCAGTTTCGATAAGCAACAATTTTCTCATCATTGTTCTTGTTCAACTCATTACTAACTACATGAATGAACATTGCCTGAAACAAATGGTGTCTCTCTCTAGCTGGAATTGTTATTTCAAACTCTCCAGTGACTTAGGCAGAGATTAACACGTGCTATGCTTACATAGCTTCAGGCTATTTCTTACAGCTATAAAGGAAGGACCACAGGATTCATTCAAAAATACGTATGATGTTATACATGAGATTAATATATGGAACTACAATACACTGATCTCATCTTGAGCCTTCAGTATGCACATCTATTATAAACTCAACCTTATCTGAAGCAGCCTAGGAATCACATGCTGTGCTTGCATGGAGTGATCATGAGTTTCTAGGATGTTAAAAATAACAGAACAGAGAAGTCACAATGCACACAAAGCAGCTCCACACATTGAAATAAATTCAGCTAGATTTATTTCAGTGTTGATCCAGAATTAATTTTAATTGCTCACATATGCATGACTAGCACATAAAAGTACACACTTTCAAACAAACACGTGCTCGTGCCAATGGAGATTTCTGTTTTGTAGAACAGAGGAAGAAACAAAGGGAATGAAAAACGTATTATTATTGCAATATCAGCCCTGAAAACACTGGCAATATTTAAAAACTCAAACAAACTGACCCTTCACAACAAGGGCTCTCTTTTGCACACAGGATATATAGTCAAACTGTGACACCATAAACTCCTAAGGAGTTTGTACGTTGCAACTGTGCGGGGGAAGGCTGTGCCCCTGACACCCTATGTGCACTTGGGAGAAATACTGCCCTGATTCCTCTTTATACTACAGTGAGGAAGAGATTGAAATTGGTAGATCTGGCCAATCTCACCTAATCACAACTTTCCTTAAATCAATCTTACCTGCCCTTTTTCTCCTAAAAGGCAGAAAGAGAAGGTAGCTTTTCAGCAGGGAGAGATAGATAAGAGATAGATAAGAGAGACAGATAAGCTAAAATACAAACTCATGGAGAGACACATTCTGACAAGACAGCATGAGTACTAACAGAATATTCCCATGTAACACTGTGAGAGGTTTATATTTCATCATGGAAAGTTAGTTCAAGAAGTGGAAAAAAATAATGTTTTGCTTCTCAGTTTTCATTTTTATTTTTTTAATAAGAACAAACTCATTCTGTGAGTTGCTGGGATTAAAGAATAATTACAGCCATAATTACAATTATGATTATATCTAACCTTAATGATTACTTACTGATTTGGGAGCAAGGTTGTAAAGGCATAATGTGCACCTTCCTTTCATGTTAATACTTTATTTGAATCTTTTTACTCCCAGTCGATAAGGAAAAAATCTCCCACTTGCAATTTGTTAGTCTGCCCCTTGCCTCTAGGAATCTTGCCTACATCTCATTGATACTTTGTTTGACAAGTGATCTTGAACATGAAAATCTTCAACAGGTCCAGAATGAATGGTTATTTTACCAGTTATCTTGTAAAAGTGTAAGACTGTATTTTTTATGATTGTAACAGTCTAAATGAAAAGTTCTTTTTAGAAATATTGCAGATTTGCAACAAATATACTATAATAAAACACTTTCATAATTAAATACCTTAAAGCATAAACCACTTTCTGGATACTATTTGAAAAGTTGCAAATATTCTGAACATGGAAATACAGCATAACTTAGAAACTACATGAAGGAATCACAATCTTACAAAAAGCATCCTCTATGATGCTAGATGACTGGATGGCAATGTTGAGTTTTTGCAATATATTTTGTCAACCTACTGACTGATCTTCAAGCAAAAACATTGTCCCTCAATAAATAACAAATTATAGTCTGGTGTTCTGCATTACTCTTCAAAATTAATATACTGTACCTAAGGTAAAGGTTTGGGCATAAATACTTTTTGTTGGACTACCTGTCCAGATTCACCAGTGTTCTGTGAGTCCACTTTTCAATGAGAAGTTTCAGAGCTAAAAAGAAGCTGAACACTACTTCCGGAAACTTAAAATTAGGCATCCTATTATTTTGGAATAAGTTGAAATGTTGTATCCTTCAAGTTGTGTTAGATTGTAAAATCATTCTGGATAACAGGAATTTTCACATAATCATGAAATTAGATGAGGGGCTGTCACAGCTCCCTAAATATTGTTCATTAGCTAGAACACATTTATGATAGAAGCAATTTGATTACTTCCCAAATTACACGCTGTACATCTGGAAACAGAAGGCTCTCAGAAAACAACGTATTTACTGTAAGAAAAGGCAAGGAAAATGACAAAGCTCCATGAAAAATAAAAAACAAAGTAGAGAGCGCAATTAAAAATGCAGAAAATTAAAAGAGCAAAGTGCACTCTGATCCAGCAGACAGTGTTCCTTTACTCTGCTATTCTCCCATCAACACTCTAATGGCTTGCCTTACTTCACTAGAGATTTTTAGTTTTCTGGCACTGTTCAAGATTGTTGAGTACATCATGAAGCTGCTGCAACAGCCATCTGTTTGCAAAGACACCAAGACCAGGAAGGGCCTAGGACCTCTTCTGGGTTTGAAATGCAAAGGTCTGTAAAACCACTTTAATTTTGAGAATTACATTGGTCATGCAGTTTTTGTATTGGATAACAGCAAGCAAACCCTCAGGTTTGGGACACATGAGAAGTAAGATGCAAGCCAGGACTTTACAGAAACATGAATGAATACTTTTGTCCTCTTTAAGACAGGAAAATTAAGTATTAGTGATTATGTGATGAAATAATAGTTCACTGTGAAAGCTCACTCCCTTCTGCAGGTGCTCTTAAGATCTTCATTAAGAATTGACTATTTCCAACAATGCCATGGCCAGGTAAGATGTACTTCCTAATAGGTTATTCATGTATAATTTTTAAAAAAGTTTCTACCTTCTAAGTTCTAATCATTTATATCTCAGAAGAGATACCCTTTGTACTTGTACATTTATTAATTCATTACACATAATTTGTATTTTATTAAACTTTGCTTGTGATGTGAAGAATTGCATTCAAATACTTTATAATTGTTCATTGTGAAAGTCTGATCTCTCCAAAGTGGGTACCTTGAACTTTCCTGATACTCCATTTATGTTTTTAGACTGAATACTAAGGTACCAAATTTCTGTTTCACTAGAAGAATTTTGTGACACCTGACAAAATGCAATTATGAAGACAGAGTTGTTGGTACTTCTTGGATAACAAAGGCAGGCAGGAGAGACAGAAAAGAAAAAAGAATCTTCAAAAAAACATTACAGTCATTAAGTCCTTCTATTTGTACACAGCTAAATCTATATATACTCCCACTATGCTTTTGGTTTGCGTCGGGTTTTTTTTTACCCACTGGGACAGAGATATAACATGATTGTTAGCCTTAACACACTACTAATTTATACCTAAATAATAGCTGGAAAAATAACATTCTTTCCAAACATGCATTTTTAAAATCTGGGCTAATTCTAATTGTTGAATGTATTTGTTCACAGAAAATTATCCAAAGCAAGCTGTAAGGGTTGTGGACAACCACCCTGCTGGACCAAACAGAATGTTGAGGAAAACCACAATTCTAAAAAATGGACCCTTTGGAAAATAACACCACAGCACAGCACTTTAGAATTACAAACTACAGATTTTTTAAATGTTTTTATATATTAATGAAAAACAGTCATACTATACTAAGCATATTATATGATATCATATACTTCCTTTTTTCCTGGGAACTGAAGTGTATTATCATAGTTGTTCACACAACATCTATGACACTGAATTTAAAAATTCACATAGAAAGATGTAAATGGTAAATGAAAGTAAAATTCAGTTTCCCTCCCTCCCTCATCACAAATCAAAATTTTAGACTAGTTGTACTCTCTGGTAGACAGATGCTAAATTGTTGCTTAAAAGTAAATTGGAAAAGCGAAGAGATTTCTCTGATTTTCACTCTTACGACAGTAAACATTGGCACAGCACTAACTTCTAACAGTTCCAGAATGAATTGTAAAATAGCATGGTATCTTACATAACTCAAAATATTAATTCTTAATCTCTTCCCCTCTCCCACCATCCCCAGAGTATTTTTACTTTGAAAAATTTAATGATTTAGCAGAATTTGAAAGCAGAAGGTTTAAAAAAGTGATAAAGGGGGTGCAGAAATTAGCAGAGGTGGCACTACCTGAAAGCTCATCAGAAAGGGGAGTGAGAACAATATCAGGCAAGAAGGGTTTGGAAGTATGGATCAGAACAGGAGCACTTTTAGCACTGCGTATATAGGCCGATGGCAGAGCACATTCACCAATGGATCGGCTTCTCATGGCTTTAAAAAGGAAAAGAAAGAAGTGGGGAAGGAAAAAAGAAGAGTGACTATAATGAAAGGCTTGTGTCACAGAAAAAGCAGCAACAGAGAAAACAAAGATAAAAAGGAAGAAAATTCAAAAATTAAAACATTTCAGCACAGCAGATATTGGCAGAGCTGTAAGAAAGAAAAAAATCAGTGGACACATAAAGACATTCTGAGTTTTCAACTTTTATGTAAAGCAGCAACAGTGCCTTTATTATGATGATTACAGAGATTTTGCATTGAAAATCAAGAAACTAATTAACGCTTTTTCCCACTGCATTAAGGGTTGAAAAATCAAAGTTAAACTTACTTCATAAGCACTCAGAACTTGAATATTTTTTTAATCAGAAAAAGTAACTTACACTACATTTGAATTTTTCTAGTTTCCTTTGATTTTCTCCTGAAAATGCATCTCTTTGTTTTACATACACCCATACTCTTGAATTTATGTTCTCCAAAAGAGATTCAAAAGCATAGGGAGAAAATTATCAGTTTTGTGTAGAGAAATTTGTAATAAAATTTGTTATAGTTCCACATTAAAAGTGAAATGACTGAAGTGAAATGGTTTTGACAACAAAAAGCATTAAGTTGTTTCTTATCTTTTTTTAATCAATACTGGATAAATCTTGCTAAACTGATATTAATTGACCGTTTCATATCTCACATCCTGCCAACATTCCTACAGAATGGAAAGCTTAGATAAGAATTGTGGTATCACAATCAAGGTTATATCTGTAGCTTTTCTAATAGATTTAAATAAACCTTTATGGCATTTGTTTCCCTTCGTCAGAGTAAGCCATAGCAAGAACTGATATGCCTTCAACCTCAAAGTACACTGGACTACCTTCATTGTTTCAAGCAGATTCCTTTTCAAACTGTTGTAAATTTGCTAGCTTGTTTCAATTATTGCTGATAAATTTCTTTAAGGAAAACTTCAGTGCAACTTACATAGATATTATGAGGGCAATATTTTAACTGTTCTCTCTAGGTATTTATATTTTTAAAACAAGATGGAATACTTAGAATCTTAGTGCTCCTGATCTGCATGGGAATCAGAAGTACATGAATGGAGTGCATTGAAGGTTAAGCACATCACACTTCTAAACCAGGTTAAAGAATTGCTACTAACATCAACATGCAGATAACCTGGGTAGGTCACATTGAACAGAAAACACATTTAACATCAGTTTGAAAAAACAATTCAGAAAGACAGACCTTTTAAGACTGAAGCCATACTCAAACAGTTTGTAAGACAAAACCCACTTTTTAAAAGCAATTATGTGTAAAGCTTTAGTACCTCTTTGTTTAAGACATATAGTAATAAAATTTAGGATACAGTGACAGCTAGATGTATGACATTCATCACTGTGAATCTTAAAATGAATGCAGACAAGAGAAAAATAACAAGCTACATAGTAAATATTAGGAGTCTTTTCCAACCTAAATGATTATAAATAAATCAAGCTTTTGATATTGGATACTGTATTGATTACAAATCTTAACATAAAGTGTTCCTCTTAATTTGACTGAATGTTTTCCACCATAATACATTCAAATAAGTAGTTAAGCAGAGGCAGGCTTAGAATGTGGACTATATATTTGACAATAAGTTAGCGAATTCTTTCTAATGTATTTTTAGAACCTGCTGCCTAAGCCAAAAATCTAACCTTACAGAAGATTTTTCAACCCATATGCATACTACATTTAAAGGTCCTTTTCCAAAAATTACTTTACATAAGTTCAGGCTAAAAATGTACACACTGCATATCAGAAAAGCTGTGATTTTTATTTGAGTAACACGCACACACACATATTTGGTGCAGCAATAAATGTGTGCTGGCATGATGATGGCTCAAAAAATAGAGGTGCACAGATGTACACGAAAATGTGTACAACATAAAACAGATGAAAAAGAAACCCCAGCTTTTTCTTACCATAAAATATTCAACATGCACATCTCCCCTACTCAGATATAAAGAGTATATATTACTCACAATCAACAGGAATGTAATACATATCAGTTATCATGCAACATATTTAAAGTCTGACTCAGTTCCAGCCTTAGTTTGCACAGCTAGTGTTAAACTGAAGATCTGATCAGCAAAATGCTCTACAGAAGATTTTACTTTTTGTGACTATTTTTTTATTATGTGACCCTCTATTAATTGGCACAGACTAAGCAGCATCTGGAACGGCTCTCATGGCAGACCTGAGAGGCCAATAACAGAGAATGGTTTGCAGGCATTTTAGACAGATGTAACATTTTGCAATATTTTCCTCACTAACGTTTAAACAACTTGAAGAGTTTGGGATTCTGATTCTGGCCACTCTTTGAGAGCTTCACATCTTTTAAAATCATCCTAGCAATGCTGGGATGCTTGTCCACAAATGGTATTCTATAACATGAATAGAGCTGAAATTTTAAGTGATTGCAGTAATACAAACTTGGGCTATTAATATCAGATATGTAAGACAATTGGAGGAAAGGAAAAAAACCATGGAAGCTAAAGTACAGAGAAACTAAAATCAGATTAGTTTTCTGCTAATGAGGTCAATATATAGCTCGATTAGGATAAATTCCAGTCATTTTAAGGCTGACGTCATATAAATAGCCATCTTTCAAATACCAGCAAAACAAAATAATTAATAAATTGACCAAACAACATAACCTTCTGACAGAATATCTGAAATACTAAACGTTTGTGAAGGAGAAATTTTAACATGAGCTTTACCTTGTTAAGAAATTAAGATTTAAAACAAAACCACCACAACTGTTAATCACAGACAATCTACATAAAAGCCAAAATTACATTGAAAGTATCTGTGATCCATAAGAAAAGTCAAGTTCTGTCAGCACGAGATACGGGTAAAGCTGTACAGCATTTGAATGTACAAAAAGGACAGGAAATTTTGGAGTAGTGAGTTAATTTTCACTCATTTTTGCATGGCTTACAGGGCAATTAATACTCCCACACCAACAAAAGCCTTAGGAGAGAACACATTTTTAAAATCAAGAATTTTGAAGAATATTCAAATAAAAACTTTGTCTTAATAACCTCTGTGACTTGAAAAAATTGATTGCAAATATTTTGGAAAAAGAAAGCAAATGTTAATTTCTGAAAACAAAGCACAATTATATAATCAATGGCCAATATGCGTCTCCAGTTTCTAAAACTGTGTCAGAATGTTTGCACTTCCAAGCAGTATCAGTGATGCAACAACACTCAAAGCCACCACTACTACAGAGACAGTAAAAGGGTAAGAGATATTTCTTAGAAGGTTCTTATTTTAAATAAAAACTTAGAATCAGCTTAATTTTCTTTCACATAAAGAATAGCACTGAGATCATCAAGATGAGACAACAAAGTAAAGAAATTTGTAGTCTAGTTCATGTTAACATAGTCTAAGCAAATCATATGAATATAAATGAGTCTTCTTTTGAGGAATTCACCTAAAGCCTTGTTCAGCAATCACTTATTTCTAACACAGTAAAGAGTATCTGAAAGTAATAAAATTTGAGAAATAGATGACTTCAGAAAAGTAGAATTGCACACATCTGTGTCAATCATTATTGCAATATTCAGAGTATAGTAAAAGACAGCATATTTTATAAACTATGCAGACATACATATTTTTCACATTCTCCTTTGCACAGTTTGAAAATACTCAATACACCTTGTGTAGTTAATGAAAACACGCACTCAAGAAACTGTTGCTTACTCACCTATCCACACCATTGCTCAAACCATTCCAGCTTATTTTCCCTTCATATACACACAACAGTATTATTTTCCAGTCCAGCTTAAGCATGTGATCAAACTCATTAAGAATTAATGTATCAACTGCATTACTTTCATTTGCAGTAACTGTAATTCTAGTAACCACAAGTTATTCAGCTGCCCTCAAAGCACAGAAAGTGGTATAATTTACACATTTAACTGATGTGTAAGTTATTATAGATGGGATACTTTTGTGGGAAAAAGTTCTCCATATTGCTACAGAAGTCAGCTGTTAATTCCTTACGCTTTCTCACAGGTGACTCCTACCAGCTGCCATAGATACTCACCAACTGTTTTCTGCCGTACGATGCTTCTTGCCTTTTCTGTTCCTGGAGAGCCAGTGGTTGTAGCACTGCGTTGTCTCATTGGTGCTTGTCCAGGCTGGTCACGGCTCCAGCCTCTAGAAAAGGACTTATCAACCGAAGACTTCGGGAATTCATGCCCAACTCCTGCAAAAACAGAATTGCAAATCTCTTTATTTCTATTCTAGCATCACCAGATAATTGTAGCTGTGTTCTTTCAAAGAGTTTTAAAGCTGGATGGAATAAATTGTTACCAAAGTACACATGATTTCAAAAGCTCAGCCAGCACTAACACTGAGGGATACTTAAGCTTCTTCAGAAGTGTTGGTTCCATTAAACTACTGTAATTTTCTTTTCTGAAAAAAATGGGTTTACAAAGGTTGTAGTCTAATGAAATACATAACTTTTCCTTTGCTATTCCTACTAGACAAGGCACAAACTCATACATTTCAAAACACTAATAATGAGGGTTTTTCCAAATAATTTTGTGACACTGAAGAACATGAAATAAAGATGAGAAAACACATTCACATAAAATGCAAAAGCAAAAAAATGGGATGATGGGCTCAGAGAACAAGGCTCTTTGGAAATTGACAAAAAATACTACAGTAAGATGAAACAAATTCAAATTTCACATTTATATTTAAATAAATAAAGTTCATATGAGGAGCTATCAAAAACAACACTATGTAAAAACCAGAAGTGAAGAATATTTTAAATGTATGTCCTTATCCACATTGAACTCATATAATCCAAAATGCCACAATCATTAAAAGGACATCTTCGACAGTGAGCCCTAGTCCAACATGTTCATTGTTATTAGCAAAATAAAAAACAGGGCCAAAGAAATTTAGCATAATTTGTATGATATCTATTAATTTCAAAGCTGGACTTTAAAACTGCAAATCACATTTAACAATGGAGGCCTTCTCTGGAACTCTGTTACTGAAGGCTAACAAACTTTTCTCCTGTTGTTCAGTATGGGTGATAACAGATTATTAAAAATGGTTTTTGAAGGATATAGTCAAATAACTACTCATATTCTTATCCCACGTTAGACTTTTTTAACTGTGTCTCTATCAAGAAAAAGAAGAAAGCTGCGTAATGTAGGAAAACACATGGTCAACTATAGAAAAATGTGTTTTCATCCACTTGCCACACATCAGAAAAACAAAAGTGTGAACAACAACTTTGCTCAAGATGAGAATCATAGAAGCATATGAAATGTTTTTAGCAAAAACAGCCTACAGGAACATCCTCTTTAAGAGAAGGAATCCACATAGATTACTTCCCAATGACAAATCCTAAGATACTACCAGGCAGTGCTTTCTCTCAGGTTTGACTGGAGAGCCACATCAATCAGAATATATAAATATAAAAAGTAGACTAAAAATTACATGTTTTTCCATCTTTATTACTCACCCTAAATACAATCTTGCCTCTTACTACTAGATCACAATGCACTTTTTAAAGGAGAATATTATTATGATCCATGTTTTACAAAAGTGGAAACAAAGGCAGAAGTGATTTTTAATGGTCACATGAAGGAAGTCAGTCTCTGATCTGAAAAAAGAATTCAGATTTTGCAACCTTCAATCCAGCCCTCTAACAAGGAGGACCAACTTCCTGTCTCTTATCAGTTCCAGAACTGTACTATAATAAGCAGGTAGCTCCCTCCTCTCCCCTTATTATGTCTTACATAATTACATTTTCTGCAATGTTTAGGAATCAGTTTGAAAACAGGTACCACTATATGGATTATTAAAAGTATACTTTCTCTTAAACAGTCCACAGGGTCATCTTAACAAAATCTGTCTTCACCATGGCCTTGTGATCAGTGAGTACCAAACAAAACTATGTTCACCTTTGTATTTCCTCTCGTAACAACATTTCAATATCAATATTCCAATTGTACTTGCTGTTGTGGGTTCACCCCTGTGAGCCCAAATTTGAGGTTAGATCAGGCCTGAAGCTGTCAGCTGATTTGAGCTGGGTTGAACTACCAGCTGACTTCTTCTGGCCAGTAGTATTGTATTCTATACTGTATTACGACATCATTTTTTCCCAGGAAGTAGAATCAGTGTGGGAGTGGTTTGGTCAGTCACCCCACAGCAGTCTTGCTGAGAGGACACACATATGGAGCAGTCCTGGGAGAGATGGGGAGGACCAGGCCCAGCACTGGCCCAGCAGTCGTTTTGAGAAGTAAAATGTTTGTTGTGGGTTCTTCTCTCTCTGCTTGGGTCTGGTTCTCTGGGGACTGAGTCTCTCAAGATAATTTGGGGTTGAAATAGTGAGATTTGTGTATGTATTAAGAAGTGAGAAATTGTTCCTTGCTGTTTGTGACTTGTGTGAGTGTATATTTGTGCTTTCTTCTAATTGTCTCTTCCTTCCTGTAAAAATACATGTAGTTTTAGTCTAAATGTAGTTTGAAGTTTTTTTCTTCCCCTCTCTTTTCCTCCCTTTCCTGAGTGTTGGGAGGGGGAGGCTCTGAGGGTTGGCGGTTTGCCAGCTCAAACCAAAACACTTGCAATGGCTTAATTTTCACCAGATGAGAAATACTGTTACTCTCAAGAAGTTATGATAGGGACTCAACTATTTAACAGCTTTGTTAAAAAGAGAAAGACATAACCCCCTACAGTGTAACATTTTAGTTTAAATTCAACACTCCACTCCACATGTGCCTATCTGCAGAAACAAATCTGGCAGTGAGGATTTTGCGGTAGTTCTAAAAAGCAGCTTTACTTTAAAGAAACAGGGTTATTTTAGGTGATAGAGATGCATAATTAGGTGTACCAAAAAAAAACCAGTGAGACCAATATTATCCTGTGCCCAACATCTAATTACCCCAGCTCAAACTCAAACTAAACAATGTCTATACAGTGTTGTCTTACCTTTGCCTTTGTGTTTTTTCTGCTTCTGCTCACTTAATTTATCCAGAGGCAGGTCACTGAGGTCCAAGCTGTACAAGTTTCTAGCTAATACTTTAGTCAGTGTCTCCATTGTCAGTGACCACTCAGTGGCCAGCTCTTCCCAGTATGTCAGTGATGACATTACAGACAGCAAGTCATCCCAAAGTTCTCGAGAAATGTACACATTTAGATTTGCTTTGATCCAAGCTACTATAAGAGTCTAAAAGAATAGAGAAAAGTTGGGTTGTGAAAGTAAGTTGACAACATTCAAATGTTACTACTAAAAAGGAAACTTCTAACTGCCACAGAAATTTCTGTGTAGAATTGAAATTCTTTTCCTCCTCAGTACACATATACTTTTAATTCATTATCAAGTGTTATGTTAACACAGGGTTCTGACTTAGATACAGGAAAAAGTGCTTTGATTCATTATCTTGTGTATTCTGTTTTTTCTACTAAATAATCTCAAGTCTCTATAGATTCTAGCTGCAGAAACCCCACCAAAAAAGCATTCAGCAACTATAAACTTTGAAGGCATTTGCTAAAGCTTTCTTTAAGGAATTACAGAATTCTCTAAGAAATAAAAAAAGTGACTGGTTAGGCATGGATGGCACAGATTTTGTGCTGACTTGAGCTAATTTTGCAAGGCAGGCATAAGGGAAGGACAAAACTGCACACATTGCCAGTTACCCTTGCCAGTTATTCCAACTCCATTAAAGGACCATTTTTCAATTGCACAGTACCTCAAAAACCATCGTCACAGTGTCATTAAAATATAAGACAGAAAGTAACACATGTAACCAGCTCTTTAACCCACACCATTCGCATCATGTGAGTAACATACCAATGACTTAAGACAACAAACTAGCCAACAGTGGTTGTTGTATCCAGTCTCCTCATGAAATAAGGTTGAATTAATTAAAGTGAACGTATGTTTACTTGCCTGGAAAAGAGGTCCTGCAAGTCTTCCAGCTAAAGTGGAGTTTTTTCGTCCTTGATACTGCAAGAAAGTTTGAGGTGGTATTTTCAGCACAGATTCAGTAACTCTAAGCAGTACAAGTAGCATCTGTTCCCTGCAAAACAGTATTAAACTTAGAGTTACCATTTTGATATACTTCTGTACATGGCAGGATATTTTTAAAGGTAATAACCAAGCTTGATTTGCTCAAACACATTCCAAACAGGACATAATGATTACAAAGAGCCTAACTTGGTTCTCGCAAAAGAAATTACTCCAATCTTTTTTTCAC
Source organism: Sakesphorus luctuosus (assembly GCA_013396695.1). Taxonomy (NCBI): domain Eukaryota; kingdom Metazoa; phylum Chordata; class Aves; order Passeriformes; family Thamnophilidae; genus Sakesphorus; species Sakesphorus luctuosus. The sequence continues at coordinate 1,166,027 of VWZD01010847.1, forward strand.
ACTTAAGAGTGAGGAATCCCTGTTGTCCTCAACATCTTCTGCCAAGTCATTCAATTGCCATCACCTTCAATGGCCTGAAATTGCAGGCAAAGTTTTAATGATTTTTCCATCTAAGCTTTTACTTTTTTTTTAACCTATGAATTACAGGTTTTGGCAATGTTAAATTATCATTAACATACTTTATCAATTATTTCATGTGGCACAATCTTTGCCATCATCGTCTAGAGTCACTTCTTTACATTTATGTGAAACTGAGAAAGAATAAAAATGTAGTAGAATCTGTTTTCTATTACCACTCCTAAATTTCCCAGTGGCTAGCCTGGAACTGACTCCTCAGAAGAGGAGACAAGCTTCATATGACATGTAGTGCCAACTCTCCTTACCCAGAGTTCAGGAAATACGACTGACAGATTAAATGCTAAGTTAAATTAAAATGGAGTAAATCAGACACTTGATACTGTTTCCTTGCAGTGGAAAATGGTGGCAATCTACTACCTTACTACAGACAACTATTTAAAGGAGTGGGAAATAATAGAACTGGCTTTGAAAGCAGGGTCCCTTGTACCTGCTAGGCACCTTAAGCACTAGAAAGGCCAAATCAGTTACACAGTACACAGACTCCTGCACACAACTACAGGCCAAGAACAACACATTTCTGATTGTCATAGTTATCCATGCTTATCTGGGGATTTTTTGTTTATTTTTAAATAAGGCTTTGAAGCTTCATGTATGTTTTCCTATTTTAAAACTTTGATACACGAGCAAAATGCCCTGGAAAAAAACCCATCAGTAGCTCCTTAGTAGCAGTTTGTGTATCTCCACTTACTTCTTTTTTCACTAAGGCTAAGCTGCTTCAAATTAACTAGGAGCTTACTACAGGGTTTAGCAGAACAGATAAACTCCTCCTCCCCTTTGCTAAGTTGTCTGTGATGCTCAAGTTTATGTATTTACTGACTTAGAGAAACTGGTTCATATAGCAAATGCCATTCTACTGTCTTTACTACCAAGCAAATTTTCACATTTATCTTGTGAACCGGTAATCTAAGATAAAAGCATTAGCATTTTACCATGTCTTCTTGTCCATAGTCACTTGGACTACCATGTGGCGGTAGATATTAAGAATGCGTTTACACATATCAGTGTGTTCATCCAGCAGAGCTTTAATTTCATTTGCAGGTTCAAGAAAGAATATATTTGAAGAGTTTATTATAAAAACCTGTAATTAGAAAAGAGTGGATGTTATGAGCCTGAATCACTTTCATGTTTTCAGCAATTCAGTTGGTAGAACCAGGAAGAAAAAAATCTGTAACAGAAAATCTGTATCAGAAAAAGCTGCATATACACACAGAAATATATGTTTAAATATGTTTGAAGTAATAACTAAGCAACAGTAAGACTGACCTTTACCTCATTTATTCTACAAACATGCTTGTGTATTTTTGTTCTCACAGACAGGTGGTACAACAAACTATTCAGTATGATTACTTTAATAGGACATCAAAAATGTCCCAGTAAAAAAGTCCACACAAAAGTTCCACCTCTAAGGCAGCAACCGACCAGTACAATGCATGTTAAACTACTTGACACAGTCCTGGTACATGTGTGTGCTTCAGCATGACACAGCCTGTATTATGTTCCAGGAAATAAAAGCACTTATCCCACTGGGATCAGTAAGGCTTAATGACACCTTTCCCAAAGTGGCTGACTTCAGCTGACAGTGAATTAGGGCTTTCAGAATGAAAATTATGAAAAAAAAGAAGGTAAGAGCACTTTAGGTCTTAAAGGAGTGACTAGTGAAGTACTCTTATATTTCAATGTAAATTTAGGAAGCACCTGAATCACAGGCTTGGATTTTCAATTATTGTTTTGTCTTTCCTAATCTACATGTACAGGAAATCATTGGTCCTACATCACAATTTCCCTCCACTTAGAGCTTTGGATTTCTAATAATTAAAACTATTACTATGCAGCCTTACATTCAGTAGCCTCAACTAAGGAACTTCACCTACTCTAGGGTCTAGAAGTAAGTCTAGGAAAGCACTAAATGGGGAGAAAACTCAAGACAAATGTCTTGGATTATTGATTCACAGAAAAAGTCAAATGTGGTTCCAGGCCAGAAAATCTCTCAAAGTGAAACATTCTACTGGGATAGAATGATGCCTTGACACTGTTTTAGGCTAAAAAAAAAGTATATTTGGCAATCAAATGAACCTTTGCCTAAAAAACTTCAACATCAATAATCTTTGAGACGTTCTCAGATGTGTAAACCTTTGTAATATATTGGAAATAGATAAAGATACTTGACTATTTCTTTTCTCAGAACACTTCATATTCTAAAAAGTCATTGTAAAGAAAGATTATGAAGCTTAAATTATTGTAACATAGTTGAGTTCAAAAGTGATTTCAGTTACAAAGTTTATTTTTATATGTAAGTGTACAACACAAAAGAAAACCCTATTCAGATAATCATTCAACCTGTGGTAAAAATGCATTTTAACTAGCATATCTCACCCACAATAAAAGTGCACACAGTAAAGTGGTAAACACACAGGTCTATTTTGTTTTGTTCAGTATCAATTTTCTGCTGGGTAAAAGAACATTATGGAGGCTGTAGTCATATACCCACCTCTGTGTATGTATGTGCACACACATACATAAAATGTACACACTTTATAGGATCTTAAAAGCATTTCAAAGACCATCAAATTATACACTCTTTGATTTTCTATAGCCTCAACTTCAGTAAAGTAATTCATTAAACATTTGAAATTAACACTATTTCTACCCTGCCAATGTTACTAGAAGCAGTTTAAAAACCTTTGTTAGGGAACTCCTGCAATTCTCCCCTTCCTTAAGGATATCAACAGAGAGTTGTGGAGTTGGATTAAATACTTCAAACACTTACTGCTGTAAACTTAGAAAAAGATGAGAAAATATCTCTGTACACATTATTATTCATTGGATGTTTTGTGTGGGGTGACTAATGTGTGTATGTATCTATGGCCAGACTTCGCAAACGCAGATTTGGGCAGGGCTCTCCCCATGTGGGTGTGCCCTTCCAGCCTGTGCAGGGGATTTATTTTTTAGGTGAGGCACAGTGTGCGCAGAACTGGCCCCACCATTTAAGTCCTAAGGTCCATCTGCCACGGCCGAGCGAGCTTGGACAGTGACAGGGAAATCCTTAGGACTGTCACAGCACCCGGTACTAACCGGGGCTGACCCTGCTCAGCATCTGAGATCTGATGGGATCAGATGGCAGGGAGGCATTGAACTGCCTGGGGGGACCGGTCCCCACTGAGACTCGAACTCATGACCCTGGGATTCAGAGTCCAGAGTGCTCTCCTTTCCATCATGGGACTGCTGCAGTGACTAATAGTGTAAAAGAAAAAAACCTCTAAACATTCTCACAAAACAGAATTATTTCACAGAATCACAGAATATGCTGAGTTGGAAGGGACCCACAAGGATCAGAGTCCAACTCTTGGCCCTGAACATGACTATCCCCAAGAGTCATGCCACATGCCTGAGAGCGTTGTCCAAACACTTCTTGAACGCTCAGGCTTGGTGCTGTGATCACTTCCCTGGGGAGTCTGTTCCAGCCTCCACCCAACGACCCTCTGGGTGAAAAATGTTTTCCTAATACCCAACCTAAACCTCCCCTGACACAACTTCAAGTCACTCCCTCAGCTCTTGCCACTGGTGACCACAGTGAAGAGATCACTGTCTGCCCCTTCTCTTCCCCTGAGGAGGAAGTTGTAACTGCAATGAGGTCTCCTCTCAGTCTCTTCTTCTCCAGGCTGAATAGACCAAGTGACTTCAGTCAATACTCATACGGCTTCCTCTCAAGGCCCTTCACCATCTCCATTGCCTTCCTTTGGAGACTTTCTGAGAGCTTAGTATCTTTCTTATACTGTAGTGTCCAAAACTGCACACAAGGTGAGGCTGCCCCATTGCAGAGCAGAACGAGACAACTCCCTCCCTCCACCGGCTGGCGATGCTGTGCCTGATGCCCCCCAGGACACTGTTGGCCCTCCTGGCTGGCAGGGCACTGCTGACTCATATTCAACTTAACTTGGACCAGTACCCCCAGGTCACTTTCCAAGGCACTGCTTTCCAGCATCTCTTTCCCAAAAAATCGTCAAGATGATCAAGCAGTGACTTCAGCCAGCTCTTTGAGGATTCTTGGATGAATCTCTTCAGGTCCCATAGATTTCTAGCGATCCATCTGCAGCAGCAGATCCCACACAATTTCAGGGTTGACTGGGAAGTTGTTCATTCTTGCAGTCATGGTCCTCCAACTCAGGGCACTGAGACACCCTTGGTCTGTCATCCGTGTTGAAGACAGAGGCAAAGAAAGCATTAAACACTTCTGCCTTATCTCTGTCCCTGTTTGTGAGGTGACCATCCTCATCCTGTAACAGGCCAATGATATTTCTATACTGCCTACTGCCATCAAGCATTTGAAAAAACCCTTTATATTGTCCCCCACATTTCTGGCCAGCTTCAACTCCAGCTGAGCTTTGGCTGTATGAATTTTCTTCCTACAGTGGCAAGCAGCATCTCTGAATTCTTCCCACGTCACTTGATCTTGCTTCCATGAGGCATGCACCTTCCCTTTTTTGCCTTATTTCCAAGAGAAGATCCATATTCAGCCAAGTCAGCCTTCTGCCTCGCCTGCCTGATTTCTGACATTTGGGAATTGCCTGCTCCTGTGCCTTAGTGTGGTGTTTGAAAAGTGACCAGCACGGATAGACCCCAGCACCTGCAAAAACCCTTTCCCAGAGGACTCTACTTGCTAATTCCTTGAGTAGCCTGAAGTCTGCTTTCCTCATGTCCAGAGCTGAGGTTTTGCTGGCATTTTAACTCCTGTCAACAGAGATTTGAAACTCGATCACTTCATGGTCACTGTGGCCAAGACAGCCACCAACTTCAACTTCACTCACAAGACCCACTCTGTTGACAAGAAGCAGCTCAAGAAGAGCCTCTTTCTGAGTCAGTTCCTGTAGGATCTGTTCTATAAAGTTGTCATCCAGGTTTTTTAGGAATCTTCTGGCCCGGCTGTGTGATGCTCCCAGTTGACTTCTGGCAAGTTGGAAGCCCCCCGTAAGGACAAGGGCAGTTGACTTGGAAGTGTCCCTTAGTTCCTCAAAGAATAATTCATCGGCATCATCATCCTGGATGGGAGGTCTACAGCAGACTCCCATGATGACATCCACATGTTTGCCCCTGGATTCTCACCCAGAGGGTCTCAACTGTGCCTTTGCCAGCTGTGAGCTCCATACATTCTAACCCTTCTGTTACACACAGTGCCACCCCTCCACCTCTTCTGCCCTGTCTATCTCTCCTGAAGAGCCTGTCATCATCCAACAGGGCACTCCAGTCACAGTTCTCATCCCATGAGGTTTCACTCATGCCAGTGATGTCAAACCTCTGGGACTGGGTCAAAGCTTCAAGCTCCTCTTGTTTTTCCCTCATGTTGTGTGCATTGGTGTAGAAACATTTCAGGTGTGGTACCTTGTAGCCAAGGCCTCATGAGGCAGATTGAGGGATCCCATTAGTGCTCATTTTCTCACATTTTGGCACACCATCCCGTCATTCATCACTGGCAAGCCTGGTATTTGAAGATGTTGCACTCAAATGAGGATTATTTTTCTGTGATGTAAGGCAGAGTTTAATGCACATTCTGATGCAAATTAAAAGATATTTTTTACCATGTTACCCAGTGCTGGTCTATACTCTGTGCTCCTTAAGGTCAATAAAGGTACAGTGAAACACTGTCATTAATGTAACATTATTTACCACCATACTTGTTACATATAAAATAATTTTTAAAATTTAAAGATGCCTTGGAGATGCATGGGATTCCCTGGTAGAAGTATTGCATTACAACCCACTATTTTTGTGCTGATAACAAGCGTTTTAGATAGATTTAGATCGATAATTGAGATAAAATTAGATATCAAGTCTATTTCATACCTGCAAAACTGACTGCACTCCAGCTCGTACATTTTGCTCTTCAGTATCAATTTCAGATGTTTTATGCAAATTGTCTTCATAACAACCATTTCTTGTCCAGTTTGAATTTCTAACATGACTGGAGTTCACCCCTTTTTCCTGAAAAATATTCTTTCTTAAAATCCCACAGATTTATAGACAGGTAATTTGGCTTTATATTAAAGGAAAAAGGATATAAAAGATATTAAATAATAAACAACAGCAGACACTTAAAGACACAACAATACTTCATGAAGCTTGCAGCAATTATCTTAGACATACCTGAATGAAATAACTACTGTTTTCTTCACCCTTTTATTTTTATATAATTTTTATACAGCTGAAGGTACAGCTGTATAATCTACATCTTGGGAAGAGTTCATAAAATTATATGAAATTTTAAATTGAACTAACCATGTCCAAAAGCTACAGATAATGGATAAAATTGGCAGCTCATTCAAGCAGTATTTTACCATTGATTTTCTCTAGAAGATGTTCTGACATTGAAGTAAACCACATATAAACCATTAAGGAAGCCACTTCTCTTGTCTACTGGCACACTAGAACAATGCACAAATATTAAGCAACAATATTTTACCTCTTCCCTTTCTTTTCCTTTCTCTGATGAATTATGGTCAATGTTTTCATCACAATCTACAGCTGTGCACTGCATTATTTCTTCAGGTTCTTTCATAAATAAAGGTTTGTCTTCTTGTTGAATCCATTCCTGGTACACCTTCACCACTTTCCTCATGGCAGCTGCTTCACATATTGGCAACAGAAATGCCTGTGAGTAGAAAAAGAAACAAATAAACTCCAGTTACAATACTTGAAATCAAGCTGGGCTGTACAGTGTACAAGTTCCAAGAGAGAAGGGGGAAAAATACAGCCACTGTAGGATCGTACAAATCACTCCTAAACATAAATGTTTGCTCACTTTCTTCCTATGTAAACTGAAAAACCCCAGATTTAAACAAGGAAACTTGCCAGGAAAGTACTTTGAAAACTTCATTGGCAAACAGAGAGAGAGATGAGAATCCCTGCAGGCATATCTACTTAATACCTATCCTGCTGAAATTAAGATCCAAACACTCATGAAAAATATGCAAAAGGAATGAGTACAAGTTTCTATTACAACGTTGTCTATTCAGAGGATTTGGAAGAGTGGACTTAAGCCAGATATAAATGACTAAGAAAAATTCAAGCAACACACAATACTGGTAGCCATCTATCTTCCTTTTAGCTAAGTGAGATTTTACAAAACAGTATCCATAAAACAAATTACTCCCTAAAAAGATTTTAGAATTACTGTTCCTAAAAATCATGCATTTGAGTTGGTGTCATAGGTGATCAGTGTCTCCAGTAGGTTTTCTTTATCTGCTGTGCTGGTAACAATAGACCAGAAACTTTTAGCATTAGTCAGGTTATAACTAAGTATAAATACATTTACCAAAGACCATGATGCCCTAATTTTATTTTTAAAAGAACAGATAAACTACACTAACACAGCTTTACAGAGTTCATTCTGTGAATGTTGAAACCTATGTCTTTAAGGAGGGCCCACTTAACAGCTTTCTGCTGTTTACAGCAATTAGTGTTGTGCATTTAACTTGAAATTTAGCATATTTTTCTTTACCACTATTCAGAAAAGTCTCTTCATCTTTTGATCTATAGCATGGTGCATAAAGAAAGTCTGTCTTGTTCTATTCTCCCACACTGAACTCAAAGTTACTATAAATAAAGATGCTGCATTCTGACACATGTTCTCAGTTTAAATTTGTTTAGTAGTTTCCAGTTGAGAAACACTATTTTGAGTATGCTCAGCTAACATTTCTGGTTGTAGTGAAGTCAGAAGCATAAGGTTTTACCTTCTATAGCCACCCGTCCCACTCTTCTGATGAACACTATCAAGGTAAGGACATTCAATTGCTCCTAAAACAGCTCTTTAGCAGCTGCAGACTCCCACAGGAGGCTTGGTAATACGGTTGGCTGTGAGTTCTAACAGCTAGTGTTGATGTATGAAAAGATCAAACATTCTCATCTATGGGGAACTGTGAAGTCCAAGTTAAATATTGTCAAACTGGTTACTAAAGACATAAAATTAGAAAAATCAGGAACTAGGGATATTCTACACAAAAAATATTTCAGAATTTTACCTTTTTAGTTCTTAAAGGTAGGCAAGATGACAGAAGAAAATGGTAGCTTTATATAATGATCTGCTTAACAAGTGCTCTTTAAAGAAAATCATGACATAATAATAATTTACAATATAAAAATGAAGATTCATGCATTGTAAAGAGGGATTTTTTACCTGTCGGAAAATCTCAGTTAGAAAATTAACGTTACTTCTTTTAGAAGAAAAGACTTTGCGGACAATTTCAATGTCAGTTAAATGCTCTTCATCAATACTGCAGAGGCTGGAAGAACTTGGTTCTCTCTCTGTTAGAGTACTTGTATTAGAATGAGACTGTTCTGGCTCTGCATTTCTATCCTGCTTATCAGTACTGTCATTTTTGCTGTCCTCCCTTGAAGCCATGCTAGCAGCTGCTCTCTGAAACAAAAATTAAAGAATATTCCATAGCTCATTTTTAGTATAACAACAGAATGGTACAATTTAAGTTATATGACAATGTAATTTAAAACAGTACAATGAATTCAAGAAAAAAACCTCCATCAGCAAAAAAGATTCATGGCATTTCAAGTCTTGTCTATTTCATTAAAAACAAATTGAAGAATTAAAAAAAAAATAGGTAGCATAGGAGGTCATTCCAAGGTGAATTAGTAAGTATAACGTTTGCTTAGAAATTCCTTTTTTTAACTTTTCAATAGTTGTACTTCTTAGAGGAGTGCATACTGCTGACATAACAATTAAGACAAAAACAAACACATTTTAGTCTGTTTGGTTTTACCTGAATATTCTTTGGCACATTTTCACCTTCCATCCCAGGAATATGAGGTCCTGTATGAGGTTTTGGCTCAAGCCAGAAAGACACCAACCATCGAATGACAATAACACGAGCCTTAATAAAAGGTTCTTTTGTGCAATATATTGCCTCATTGGTTTCAGCATCTTTCTTAACCATTACATAGTGTGGCTTTGGTCTCATTTGCGGTATATCTGCGAAGAAATACAGTATCTTAAAAATATGTGCAGAGAGAAAGCTGTGAGAGAAAGAAATCCTAAAACCATAATCAATACATGTGAACTGTTAGAGGTGTTGTTTTGTTGCATTCACTGCTGCACAACTCATTCCAAGATATGCTAAAATGGATGCAATAATTTCAAATATTATAAGACATCAAAACACTTAAATTTTCTCCTGGAGGGAGACAACACTATTTGATCCAAAAGACAGAAACTTACTTCTGCTGTGCAAAATGTTTAATTTTTTTATCTGAAAGTGATTTCTATAGCCTTACAGCTTTGCTTGCATTTTTTCTGGGCAAGTAAACACATTTTTTTCTATTGTTTTTGGGGGTTTTTTAGCTACATGCTATACTCAGTATTTAAATATAAACTTCAGCATATTTTCACATTTTTTATTGCAAACTACAAAGAAGTTCTAAGTAGCAAAATAACAGTTAACTAGACTATGGCCTATATAAGAAAACTATTTTCATAAAGAATTAAGATATTTTCAAATCTAATCATGGCTACAATTGGAGACACATAATTCCAAAACGTATACAGCAGTGGCAATAAACACAGTCTCTTCTGGTCCTGCAATAGGTGAAATATGAATAGAACAGAGACATCCTGCTCCCAGGCCCTGTGAGCATTACAGCTTCACCTAGTGCCACGTCTGCACTGGCTAGTTTTGCTGGACTTTGCTGCCAGACCACAGGCACACACATCTTCCAATGACTTAACTGAAAGATGATTCTGTGGCAATAGCTTCTCTATTGGCCTGCAGGGAATGTAATGAATGATGTCCAGGGGCACACCAACTGGCAGGAACTGTGCTCATCTGGGGCCTATAATCAACAATTCCATTTTCTCCATCACGTATTTTACATGATGGGTCAGAACTCTTTAGCTCTTATGGTTCTCTACTGTGCTAGAGTCATCAGTAGTCCTGAATCTGCTTCAGAGAAAACTGTGACAGTAGTTAATAACTCCATGTGGACAGAATGGACACGTGTGGTAAAAGCATTACAAAGATGGGGACACACATGGCTACATATTGTTTTTAAATTGTGTGTTTTTCTGTGACTCAGCACTGCAGAATATTATTTCTGGGTTTCACAACCCAAGACAGGGTGCAGAAGAGTTCTGCACTACTAATCACTAACCTGAAGCAGCAATGGTACTTTCATGTGCAAACGACATTTCTGCGGGAGCACTGTGCCAACAAACTCTAGTCCTAGCTCCTGAAGGGCAAGTATGCCCTGTGCTCTAATACAGAAAGAAGATGAATATTTGTGTGAGGACTGATTATGATATGTGCTGTCAAAACACTGCACTGCTGTGTTTCAGTATCATGATTTTAATTTAGTGACAGCACAAAAATCCTAAACCAAAACACACACAAGATAAACAAAAATCGAAATCAAAACAACAGTTAACAAAAACAAGGAAGCATGGAAAATGACAGTCTTATTCAGATACAGAGTGCCAGACTGGACAGAGGTGGTATTTCAGCACTGCCTCAACTCTTCTATGGCCTGTAGTACATGAGCAAGTTCCATGGTTTTACAGGCCAGAAGGCAGTTCAAAAATACTAATAGTGAGAGTCAAAGAAGATCTAAAGTAGTCACACTGAACAACATAAAGTTGTTCCCTGACTGTATCTTCTTAATGCAAGGTCAAGAGTGTTTTAAAGGATGCTGCATGACCTTGCCTGTTTACAGTGCCAGGAGCTATCTGGATAGCAGCGACAAAGTAAACAACTACTTTCTAGGCAATAAAATTATGACAGCCTTTTTACGGCATCTAAAGTGAAGCCAGACTATTTGTCAGACTGCTGTAAAGATTTCCTTGTTATCATTACAAGTACACAAAATCCAGCACCAGCAGTGAGGATATCCAAGCTGGTATATCTCAGAGTCACTTCAACTGCCATATACTTAAGAAGTGATCCTGATAAACCAAGGAATGTTTCCAGTACAGACTTCAAAGTTACATCCACACTTCTCAACGGAAGCATTATTTTAGATGAAAACCCCACATGATTCTTGCACCTAAGGAAGTAACAAATGCACAGAATACTTTTTGCAAAGTTTACAAATGGTTTATTTACTGCAAATAAAAAAGCCAGTACATTCTTTTCATTCTGTAGAAAACAGCAGGTCACTAAGAAAATTTAAAATGAGGGTATCTTAAACAGAAGCATATATAACAGTATAATCTGTGAAAGAAGGAAGCAAATGCCTGATAGCACAGTATTTAAAGATGTAAAAATCAGTTCTCTCTGGTATCTATTAGCATTCAGCAGAGCATAAAGGCAGCAGTATTTTCAGAAAGACTAAACATGCAATAAACATGGTTTTCCAGCTTCATGATATGCTCTCAGAACATCCTCTCCATATATTTTGTTTTGGCTGTAGTATGTGCTGCAGCTTCTTCTCAAATATGTCCTCCTTCAACCATTTCTTCTATTTTCACATTTCTGTCCACCTTGGAAGTAGGTATTGAGTCTTCAAATGAGGACACAGACATAAAACCAAAGCAAAACAGAGCTTGTTAGACTGACTCAAATAGCATAAGAGGAAATATTCCCTTCCTCCAATTTTTCATTTTTCCTTTCTGTTGTGTTTGGGGCTTTCCACATCTGCTGCCCATCCCCCTCTGGTAACCTGATGTGAGCTGATACCAAAAAGGGCAGGAAGATGTAGGTGATGGAAGACATACACAAGGTAGAAAATCAAAAGGCCAGCAAAACCCAAGTTATAATGGTGGACACCTGTATGATTTGACCACATGATTTTTAAGACAATAAAGCATTCATAAGGAATGAAGAGAAAGAAAGCTGTAGAACAGCTTTATGAGGAAAACTTCATTTACAGGGAAACTGTTGTTTCCCTGTAAATGAAGGAGCCCATCTAAATAACTTGGAAATGGGAGAGAAAGGTACATTACTATAATGGAAGAAGCAATGCCCCTGAAATCTTACTGCCATATCTTATAGCTCTTCCTAAATAGTTTCCAACTCAATCTCAAAAGATTTTTAAAAAAGACTTTACAATCAAAATAAACAGTAAGGCACAATACTAACTTTCTTGTAACTGGAATGCTCGGTGCTTGTTACTGTAACCAATATATTTTTCTGAATAGAAAGAAGGAAAGTAGGAAAGAAAGAAATCTCAGTCTAATATACTATATCCAGTAAAGCCTTATATCAATGCTAGCTTACTAAAGACACTGTTTTGATTTGTACCTCATGGCTTCTCCTAAATTAAACATTACACTAATAGCATAAGAATTGTTCTAAGTAGCAGGTTCAGTGCCCAGGTTTGCCCTGCTTTCAGCCTAAATCCTGTAAACTCAGAACAGGCACAGGATTATTTTCACATAGGGTGGGAAGATGCATGCCAGAAAAGAACTTCTTAGAGAAGAAAAAGATTATTCTACTTACCAGTGCTTCTGCTGTTTTCATCACTGTATCGTTGAAAAAAAAAATCGTTGTCGTTGTTGCTGACTTGGCACAGTCTATGGCACTCTCAGTAATTTTGAAGATCTGTGCCCCTTCTTCTTGTTCCCCATTGTTTGTTTCTTTACTAAGACCTTGGAAGTCTGTTGTTTACAATTTGCGGAAAAACAGAGGACTACAGTAACACTTCTACGGAAGACTCAATCAAGATCTTCATGGAAAGAGAAAATATAACTTCCGTATTTCTTGTCTGAGGGTATCAAGCAACAGTAGGTTTGCCTTCTCAGCACTTCTTAGTATCCCTCTTGTAGCTACTTTATCACTGAACCTCTTCAGCATCTTCACATAAAACTCTTCTTATACTGTTACTTACTGCTGGAATTACACTGTTTCTTCTCCCCTCGATGAGGAGGTCCACTGTTTGCCTTTCCCAGGAAAACACGATTTTCAAACAAACATCTCTGAAATCCAAATAAATGTACATGGACTGGAAGAACCTAAGACCTTTTCAACAAACTTCCCTGACAGCTTGATTTTATAACATGGAATTGTGTGTTGACATCACTACTAATCCTTTTGAGATGCTGCACTGACAGGTAACAGGAGCAGTGAGGTGAGGTGTTTGTATTATTCAAGTAATGAAATAGTAACCCGCGCATGTGGTATTGCTTTGTAAAGAAGGGTCTGGAACTTGGTTGCCTTACAACCAACACCTGCATGGGTGCGTGTAAACCTGGTATAACAAATCAAGATTTGCAAACAATGTTCTAGTTTAAAGTGGGCAAAAACCTCTGAGTAAAACTCTACGTAGGTTCGCTTAAACCTTAAATTCTGTTCTCTGTATGGAAAGTACATTCTAGCACCATCAGTTTTAAAGACTGTGTTAAACCCTAGCTTCCTCTTCCAACTGCAAGCTCTTGACAAAATGCAGTAGGTACAAAAACCTAACTTTGCCCTGTCAGAACTATGAGCAAACATTGTATGATCCAAACACTATAATTCTGTACAGATAAAACCAACACACTCAAAGAACAGCACACTAACACCTTTTATCTCAGCATCAGTAGTTTCTCTTCAGAGCACAACTGAGATAAAAAATAGAGGTCACATTAAAGAATTGTTTTACAAGAACATTTCATTTACCTCAGTCAAGTTAATATAGCAAGAATGACTCTAATGAAAGGGTCAGAGGCCTCCACAAACAAAGAATGGAAAACCATAACAGGAACTGTAATATGTTCTTTCATGAGAAATACTTTTGGAGTTGTCTTCATGGGCAACATGACTCAAGCAAAAATTTTTTGCTATATTCTCTTGTTAGGAGTTAAAGAGAACAGTCACCTGTCTCAAACACTGTTAGGACACAGAAAGGAGGAATTTCTGACAGGAAAGTGCTAATTCCAGGCCTTGGCAGAGGCAAGTTCTGGTTAGCACATCCTGGTTAACACATTCACACAGACTGTGTGAAAACAAGCCAACTGCTCATACGCACATCACCAGTCAAACAAAATTATCATCCCAAGTTATGGGACAGACAGCACCTGTGACCATCAGCAACTACCCAAGCCCCACAGACCACACCTCCGTGGACAGCTGGAACTTGGACTGTATAAAGGCAGTACTGTTGTCCAGGTGTTAGGACCTAGCAGGAGATTAACAAAGCTTGGGAAGAAGGATGTATCACTGATAGTGGGTACAAAGGATGCAGAATTTAGGGGCCACAAGGACATTTGCCCAAAACTCCCAAGACAGGAAGAAATCAGCTCCAACTGGGTAAAGGCAATGCTGGCAGGCAGGGGGAGATTGTGACGGCCAACTCACGGCCCTCCGACTCAAGAAATCCATCGACACAAAGAAGAGAAAGACTGAGCATGCAGATTAATTAGCATAAGTAGCGAGGGAATCAGTAAACCAATAGAAAATAGAATACTAATTAATAAGAGAATTACGTAACTTGTAGCCAATAAGAATTAATTCGTTTGCTAAAATGTATAAATAGTGAAAAGACTTGGTAGTCGGCAGCAAACTTATGGACCCAGCACCCCTTTGTGCATAGGACTTACCAACAAAAGAATGAACAAGGACCTCCACCCCATCACCGAGCCCGCAGTGAAGAGGGATCAATGGGATCCACAGGTGGTAACTATCTTTTGCTTGCACTATTTCACTCTCTCACTCTCTTTCCCCTAAACACCTAATGTTACAAAATCAAGTTGGTATTGTTGAACTGGCATTTGATCTTGTTTGCATCTCAACTGTCAGAGGCACCTCTTACTAATCAAATCATAACTTCTGTGTTAGACAAAAAGTAGTGGTTTTATCAGCTGTGTTAACACTTACCAAGTATAGGGTTATACAAGCTGGTCTCCTTACAGATGTTCGGGAAAATAGAAGGTAAGTAGTATTTCTTAAAATTAGAGAATAAAAATGAAAATCCCTTTTCCTGGTTTTCCTTGTTCTTCCATTCTAAACTCTTAACCTTAACAAAAGAAATTAAACAAAGTAAACATCTATAAGTAAAAAAGAAAGATAACTTACAAAGAGGACATTCCATCAGTTATTTCTTTGAAACGAAATCATATATGTTTTAATAAACACTTTTAGAAAGATGAAACAGAAACTATCTAGGAAACATCAATGAAACAAAGACTGTTCTCCTCCAAAACATTGCTTCAAAATGAACTTGAACACATCAAATACTGAAACCAACAGAAATACATCCACTTTTACAGTCATCTTGCCAAGTCAGGGAGTAAACACAAATTCACTGCTTTTACATTTTAAAAATGTTTTATAAGAGTAGAATAATTACCCATGCCACTCCAAATACTTCTTTGACAATTTCTTTTATTACATTTCAACTAAAAAGTGTCCATATAATCATTGTAATAGGTACTCCGATTCATTTGTGCAGTTGGCAATATGAAACAAATTTTTCAAACACATGCAACGGAAGATGCAACTTTAAAGTTGAGTTACACAAATGTACTATCATGGATCATGAGTGCTAAGCATTCCCCATTATAAAATGTTTTCCTACATACTAAGGAATATGAAGCATGCTAAGTCCTCCTTAAGAAATCCAACATGCAGTTTCCATCTTTGCTCAGGAGAATCTATCTGCCCGCAGAGCTGGGTAATCTGCCAAGTCTATCATAAATAATATAGAGGAAGACTTCTCCTTCCTTCCCCCCACCTCTTTTCCCCTCTACTCCTCCTTTCCTTACTCAAAATCACAGTTCTATTATGATCCATTTTTAGGGTCTTTAAAGTGGAATACAGATATATACATATATTTTGTCCCTCAATATAATTCAATAGAATGGGTGATACATATAATTTCATGACACAAAGTCCTTTAGCAGAACTTGATATTAAAGAAGTAACTACTCAGTTTGCAACTATCAGTGCCTCAAAAGAAACTTTAGCAAAAGACTTGAGCACTCACATAGCAAACAAGTTGTATGACACCTGTCTCAATGACTTATCTGAATTTACAAATAATACTACCAATTTGCTACAGAGAGAGCAGTTGTCTTCAAATACGTATGGGCTAGTTTTCTTCAAAGTGAATAGTCAGCAATAAGCTTACAGTACAGATTACAAGGACGATCACCTGTGCTCAAACTGGGAGATGCTGGAAGCAACAAAATGAGGTTGTGAATTATTCCAGCATGGCAAGGTCAGAAAAGATAGATAAAAGGAAGCCACCAAATGTTTAACATTGGCCGTATTTGTACACTGTCCATCTTCTCTAGCAAAGCCAGCAAAAGTGTGAAAAATGTATGGATAGCCACCCAACTGGGTTCTGCTGGGCAAGTCTGATCCAGAAGGCAGTACTATGGAACACCTCCTGCACATCATGCAGTCAAGCAACTTACTGTGCATGGGAGAGCAGAGCAGGCTCAGAAGCAGCTTGTGCTAGTTGGCCAGCAAATCAGTTACATAACATATTACAGCTGGGCCACAGTTTTTGACAGAAGCTGCTACCATGCCCTGTCCAAGGCATTTCAAGTACTGGCTGAGACCACGGAAGTGTCAAACTATGACAAGAATGACATAATGTGAGCCTGAGTTGTGCACTGTGGACTAAATACTCATTCAAGTCTTCATTTTCTTCCCACAGCTGATCCACTGGCTGAAGGCAACAGCATAGGGAAAGGGAGGTGAAAATGGGAAGGCAGCTGAAATCAGCATTGCTGGAAGGGACTGACAAGTCATTTTTCCTTTATGCCACAATCTAATGGAAGATCCTCCAGTAAAAGACCTAGGAGTCTTCACAAAGAAGACAAGTGAAGACTTCTCTAGGAGAATTTGCTTTTTACAAAGGACACTTGAGGGAGGGATTTTTCAAAAGATTTTTTATATAAATCTGCAGTGCTACAAACTATAGAACATACCTGAATTACCATGTATTTCAAAAGTGCTTCTAAAAAATAGCTTGTTAAATCTTCTTGTCCTTTATCTCCTGATTGTGGTGGAACAAGTGGAGTGATTTCCTCTATAGTCACTTGAGCTATTTAAAGAAAAACAGAAGTACATCTAACATTTAGACCATTTCTTCTCATGCATAAATACCTACCAAATTATAAAAAGTAGAAATTCACTGGAGTAAGCAGAGACAGTTATAGGTAAAACAATCCATCCACAGACTAATGAAAACCAGGAAATTTTTTCTAATAAACCACCACAGAACTAATTAATATAAAAAGCACAGCAGATAACCAGGTTTTCTTAATGTACCTTGGGAATCTACCTGCAAAAACTGATTTTTTCTAAAAGGTGTAATCCGTTTCTTTTGAAATTTATGCAAACAATAGAGTAATATTTATGTTGCACAAATGCCAAACCTTTATTTACATTGTTCATAATTTTCTCATTTAGGAGTTGATCAGTTACATTTCTGTTAAAATTTACTAGCTGTATTCTTTATCTTGACAGTGAAGCTACTTCAGAGTTGATTTTTCTCTTGTTTCTGCAGTTAGATGTTCATATTTCACTCTGCACTCTGCATTTCACAAGATAACTCCAAAACAGAGTTAAAGTATGTAGCAAACTTTTACCTGCAGAGATATCCTGTCATGAAATTTGTCTGCTAAGTTTCAGAACATTTAATTACTACTCACTTACTACTGCTTGTCTCTACAAGCAATAAAATATTAAAATACTGGGTGAAGAGGCAAGAAGGCAACAGCACTTAACATTCATAGGAAAAAGTGGTTAACTTCTTATTCCCATTTATGTGAATGCATAGTTTGCACTTATAACCCCATCCAATTGCAATTCATTAATAAGTGAGCTTAAAATCCCACTAACAGGAATAAACTGAGTTAGGTGGTAAGAGGCTCCCCTAAGTAACCAGTATCCGGTACCTAATTCTAGAGTGAACAAAGGAAAAACTGCCGTAAGAATCACCTCAAGAGGAAAATCATCCTCACTCTATTGATTACAGTCAAGATAATGACCCTACCATTAAAAGAAAACCATCTAGAAAGTATAAAAACCTTATCTCAGAATGCTCAAGCTTTTCTATTAATGCAAACCTTTACGACCTCAGGTTTTGTAATTTACAAGGTCCAATGCTTTTCAGAGATTTCAAGTTGCAAGTATACCACAGCCTTAATTGCCTGGTCATACACAGACACGTTGGTCTTTGCACAGTGCCCTAACAACCACTCATTCTCTTGAAGGCCACACCAGGAATTGCCTTGCATGACTTGGTCCCTGAAGTATGAACAAAGCCAGTGCATATGTTCAGTGCAAGCAGAATGTGCAAGCTTCCAGGAGATGCAGTATCCTCTTGCAATTTGAAGAATTACATAAAATTGGTCAGTTAATTTTAACCAGCTGTGTGTTAAACTACAACAGTCATAGCTGGGGAGAAAAACCCCAACAACCACAAACCCCAACTTATTCTGAAAAACAATAAAACAGTTGCTACTGAAAGAAGACCTGATAAACTGCTAAGAAAGTCATTAATAGCTCCATCATCTCCCTGGTTACGTACGTACTTCAACTTGCCTTTTCTGTGACAAGAATCGAATTATGTTGAGAACTGAGTAATATTACCAAATAACTTACTTTCTTGAACATTAAGTGGAGGGTTAATGAGATTATCTAGTGTTCGGGGGCCACATTCAGACTGTGGTGATGAAAATCCAGGAATCAAGCAAGAAAACATCCATAATTGTTCTTTACTACAGTTATTCTGAAGTGCTTGCAGCCACAAAAGAAAGAGACGCACACCCTCTCGACGAATCTTAAAAGGAAAAAAACTAGAACAAGTTATCTTGTCCCAGAACATAAAAAAGAATTTCCAATTGTCCTGCAGGGAGAAGAAGGTGAGTGATTAAAAAAAATGACAACAGACAGTATGAGTACCAGCAATCAGCAGAGACAAACTAATACATCTGCTGCTACTGCTGAAATGCAAGGGCAACCCTGGCACCTTCAGTGCTTTTTCACAGGGTTTCTCTGAAAGAAGAGGAAGAAAACCAACACATCTAATCACTTGCTGGACTACAGCACTGCAAAATGCCACACAACTTTCTCAGAAAGTAAAGACTGACATAAAATTTCTAAATGTGTTTGTGACTTAAAACAACAGGGCGAACTTTCTGTATCAGAAGGACCCATTCCACCCTTTTCCATTCCTCCTTCAATAAAGGTGATGGAGTCCTAAAGCACTGCCCCCTCCTGGCTCGCAAATGGAGAATTTCAGTACCAGATAAGCCTGCAGGTGATTTACAGAGGAATGGTGTAGTTTTGGTACTGCTGCAAATACCTGCATGTTACATTTGACTGGCTTTTGTCTTGTGGTCAGCCATTTAAACTACTCTACCTACCAGCAGGTCTCTTTGGCATAGATAATCTTCCACTTCCAAGGTAGTTCTCATTCCTGAGCCCCAAAACCAGTTTCCTTGCCCATAACAATGAACAGTAAAGGCAATACTTCTGTGTTGATGCAGAATCCTTTAAACAACTGGCTACTCTGTATAAACACACTACTGTGAGTAGTTCTACTGAGTCAAAAGGTAACAATTTGAAGTCATTCTTTCATAACACACAAGTCATGATCTGGTCCTGATTCCTGTGCTTTTAGCATAAAAATTTGCCCTTATGTTTTCATTTGTATTTTTAACTATTTTAGACAACAGTAGTAGGCAACTTTTTCAATACCTTTAATGAATTTCCAGTGTGAAGAAGCTTCTTCAAAATCAACCCTAAAAAAAAGGAAAAACATGTGTTTGGTTTTGTCCTTTTTTTCTATATGAAATAAGATGTCAGAGTTCTCGGTCAGACTTGATAGTAACTTTTAAACAAGTCCTTGGCAATCTCCAGTTTAATCTTGGTGACCTTGATACCTTCAGGCAACTGACTCAATGCCAGAAAGAAAAAAAACAAATATCACCTTTCATAGCTACTTCATAATGTATAACATCTTTCCCCAAGGACTTCTGAGATGTGTACATTAAAAGTAAATCATTCTCAAGTCATCACTATGCAAGTCAGCACTATGCATTCCCCATTTACAAATACCAACCTCAAGTCAATTCTGAAATAGATTACTAAAAACAAAAAAAAAATAAGGAAAAAATAATAGTTAAAACTTTGAACTTTTGTTAAAGGTTCAAACAAAGAAAGGTGGGGAGGGAGTGAGGTCCTTCAGGGAATTTTTTTCTCCCTACCAACACAAAGGTTTTGGGAGTTGGAGTGCCAGGACCAAAAACAAAGGAGTGGTTGGTGACTCTAGATTCCAACTAAACGGTGAGGCAGAGGTGAGAAACAGACTCCCAGCACCCAGGAGGGGGAGAGGCTTTTCCTATATGCTGGTTTTACTTCGTTTTGGGGCAGCTACAGGGGATTGGAAGCCACTGTTTGCTGAGCTTGTGAGAGCTGCTTCTGGCTCTGCTCTTTGCCTTCCCCTCTCCATCTCTGGGCACTCTGGGCACCCTGAGCTTCAGAGAGGGAGAGAGGAGGGTCATGGTTGTCTTGGGATATGCTGTAGACTTTCTTTCCTGGGGACTGATTTTGGCTGCAAGGAGATTTCTGGGAACTACCATCACTCCTCAACTTCCAGCATTTCCTTCNAAACGGTGAGGCAGAGGTGAGAAACAGACTCCCAGCACCCAGGAGGGGGAGAGGCTTTTCCTATATGCTGGTTTTACTTCGTTTTGGGGCAGCTACAGGGGATTGGAAGCCACTGTTTGCTGAGCTTGTGAGAGCTGCTTCTGGCTCTGCTCTTTGCCTTCCCCTCTCCATCTCTGGGCACTCTGGGCACCCTGAGCTTCAGAGAGGGAGAGAGGAGGGTCATGGTTGTCTTGGGATATGCTGTAGACTTTCTTTCCTGGGGACTGATTTTGGCTGCAAGGAGATTTCTGGGAACTACCATCACTCCTCAACTTCCAGCNCATCAGTCCTCAACTTCCAGCATTTCCTTCTTTGAACAAAGGACAAGGAGAGAGTGCTCTTACCCATGGAAAAGGCTCCATCCTGCCCCTACATGAGTCATTCATCCCCCCTGTCTCTGCCTCGCTGGTAAAAGGCTGAGAACTCACCTTGTGGCCAGATGAGGTGCAACACTGCCACCTGCTGTCCGCAGATATAATTGCACCAGGAAGAATTACAGGTTTTTGGAGGTTGTTGGGGTTTTTTGGTGCTGGGGGAGTAGTTTGCTCTGGTCTGTTCATAATTATATCTCTATATAGTAGTTAAGAACAGATATCCTTCTTACATACATTTTCTAATTAAAGTTCTTTTCAAATTTAAAAGGGGTGTAGTGTTGGTTAGGGGTGGTCCTGTGGCATAAAGGAGAGCACTCTGGACTTTAATCCCAAGGACCTGAGTTCGAGTCTCAGTGGGGACCGTCCCCTGGCAGTTCAATGCCTCCCTGCCATCCCATCCCGTCACATCTCGGATGCTCAGCAGGGTCGGCCCCAGTTAGTACCGGGTGCTGGAGACAGTCCTGAGGCCTTCACTGTCACTGTCCAAGCTCGCTCGGCCGTGGCAGATGGACCTCAGGACTTAAACGGTGGGGCCAGTTCTGCACACGCTGTGCCTCACCTAAAACATCCACTGCACAGGCTGGAAGGGCACACCCACGTGGGGAAAGCCCTGCCCAAATCTGCGTTCATGAAGTCTGGACATTTATATAGTGTTGGTTATTGAGAAGAAGTTCCCTTCTCTAGATTAAATACACACTTTGGGTTTCTTTAAACTAGGACAACTTTTCACTTTGTCTTTGTTCTTTCTCAGCCACTGTTCTGTTTCCAGATTCCCAGATTTAATTCTATCTAGAAGAGCATTCATTACATTGGTGGGGTTTTTTGTTTGCTTAATTTAACTTCTATTTTTATTCCTTAACCTAGCTTGCAAGAGTTTCAAGACCATAATCCCTGGGACACCACTTAAAGTTCAAGGAAATGAGTAATACAAAATACTATTAGCTGCTAATAAAAAATAAGATTAAAATAAAGGGGGAAAAAAAGGAAGGAAAAAAATCAACTTACCAATACTATGAAATTGCCATCTCTGATGAATTCTTTCGGGAAGGAGTTGCAAAATTTTCTAAAAAAAAGCCAGAACCCAAGGGTGTATATTGCAGATGTTGTTCTCAGAAGACAAAAGAGCACTTTCACAAAAGCCACAGATCAGAAGCTGAAGAGTCAACTTAGAAAATTCCCACACTACTCTCCTTGGAAGCATTACTGTCCTTTCAACATGATCCCATTCCTAAAGCTAAGAAGCACAAAGGTTCTGACAGGCTGTCTAAAAAATCCTGCATTGGAGACTTCAGATGTTACTGCAGTTCATCTGGCTCCACTGCCTTTCTGATGGATACTGCTGCTTATAGCATAGGGAATGGAATGGGATGAGTATCTGTCTCAGTTGCTCCTGATTACAACACATTGTATTAGGTTATTCCACCTTAAGCCAGGACACTCAGCTGTCAGCTGGCCTCTGTGGCACAAGCAAATGTTTGCTTCTGCCTTCTCAACATAGGGATAATGACCTACAGCAAAACACTGAGGACAAGACCTCTACACCCAGGTTAGAGGATGATCATCTTCAGACAATAAGAAACAGAGCAGTTAGTAATAAAGGCAGTTAAAAATTTATCATGTAGCACTTGCAACATTTACACTAGAGGCATTTGCAACTCATAAAACCCCTTAATTTCTCAATTGAATTCCTGGCTGTGGCCCTCAAGCACCCTGTGCAGCTGCTTCCAAAGCAGAGATCACCCAATATCCCTTTATGCAGGAACGAGTGAACAAATGAACTAGCAAACAAATGAACTAGCTCTCTTCAGATTCACTAACATACCTCACTCATAAATTAATAATAATTGAATTTGTATTCAACTGTGTGATAAGCATGGATCAGCTTTCAGTTTTACACATTTAAAAAAAATACACAGTCCTTGTTCTAGAGTTAGATGCCTCCATCAAAAAGGAAAGACAAAAACTTGGCATTCTAGGCTATTTCTAAACTGTAGTGTCTGCTCAGAAATGTTCTGATTTCATTAAATTAGTTTCTAATTCACCTTAATTAAGTCAAGATATGCTTTTGGAACAGATATTGTGAAATTTGATTTTAAAATAATTAATCTTTTTTAAAATAAAAAGTATCTATAAAAACAATTCTGTAGTAACAACCTATTATGAGAAAAATTAGAGATAACATGCAATCAGAAAGTCAAAAAGATCATGACTAAACAGACTCTGACTTTATAAGAATTTCTAAGCATATAATGCACTATGGGGGAAACACTATCACCAAAGAGTAATGAACTATCTGAAGACTCAGAAAATATCTTTTTCCAGTTTAGACATCTTGTTGCGAAACTGCAAGTCAAATTCATTTTCTTCTCATGCAAAGCACATAAATTCATCTCTAAGCAAGAGGAGGAAGGAAAGCAGTTAAATGCAAAGTGTATTTCCAGGCAACTGTAGAGTAATAGGACTTAATTCAAAAAACCTATTCAAATTACCTTACCTCAAAAATAAAAAGAATAGAATCTAATTCTTCTCTCTGAGACTTGTGACCTAGATGCAATTAAAAATAAAGATGCGTTTTAATCAACAAAACAAATATAAAAGCACTGACAAAGATCCTTGAATGTGCAAAATGAAGAAAACATGCATTTATACAACCATAATTTTGTTATAATTATGCAAATAGAAATTATATTCCATAAATACCATTTATAAAAGCTACAGCTTGGATAAGTTCCTATTATGGCATCAACAGCTGGGACAGATTAAGTTATACAATATCTTGTTAAAGAATAATTCTGCAGGACACCAAGTGTAACACTTTAAGAATCCACACTTTGCAAAAGGGCAAACCCCATCATAAGAAAAGAAATGCCTCTTGCTCACCTTCAATGTGTATCCACCTCACTGCTCTGCCTTTAATTGCAAAGTCAGTGCTCACACATATTTCTGCACAGCCAATGTTACAATTTGTGACCATACAGGGCTTTATTTATAGCACCCTGCTTTATTTTACAACAAAAACACAAGCATAAAGACAAAAGGTGTTTTATTTAGAATACTCACCTTTTTGTTTAAGGCCTACTTCAATAGTCACAAAGTTTTCAAAGAACACATAATATATATGTGAGAAGTGTAGATCAAAAAACTGTTTGAGATCAATTGATTCTGCATTCTCTGAAAAACAAAACAGAGGCTATTGAAGTTTTCATTCTTTATACTGAGGCTAATGAAATTCAGTATGGGACGCCGGAGGTGACTGATAAATTTTAAACCAGAAAGCAGCATCTTCTTGCACCCACATTGTTTGCATGACAGTAATGCCAGCAAATCCTAATTTCCTCAGGACTAGCACTGTACAGATGAATCTGATTTTAATCATTGATTTCACAGAAATAAAGTTAGCAATACTGCCCAAACTCTACAGCAGAAAGACCATCGTGACCTCCAACTGTAATTACTAGACACAACTAAGCTTATTAAAGAAAGTAGAAGAATGGAAAGTGAGGAACACATCTGCTCTGTGGAAAAACAAACTGGGAGGATACAAACAGCAGCACTGGATTCCTGCTGTTGCCTCCCTATTCCCTCCAAGCCTCAACATGCACTGTATTTCTAGTCTGGATCAGCTCCCCACAGTCCTTTGATTGTGTGGTCTCAGGAGATCAGAAGCCGGGACTTCAGGGACACCCTGAGGTGGAAACAACACTGTTAAGTATAGGGGGGATGTGGTTTCTTGTGTACCCCATGGAAGTTTCCAGACTCTCTTCCCACAACCCCCTAGATGATTTTGTGCAAATCTCCAGTAAAGAAACACACTGATTTATCTTGATTAATTTTAAATTGACTGTTTTACACAATCAATTCCTTCAACCCTTAGTACACACTGGACCAAAAGACGCTCCCTGTCCTCTTATTTAACTACATAAGACTAGAGAAATTAGGTGGACAAAACAATAGCATGGGAGCACAGAGAAACAGAAAGACAGCATTTTAAATGTCAAAACTCTCCATTTTCAGAATAGTGATGTGAAACAAACAAAACCAAACAAAAATAAAACATGAATGCAGCCCTTTCACCAGCTCTACACACTGAGACATCATCTTTCACTGTAGATGTATCTTCTGTAAATCTCCTTCTAATTCTGTGTTGGATCATACAGTTTTTAACCCTTTTTAGAATGACATCAATCTTTATTATCTCACATGACTGGATATACAAATAGCAGAGTATAAAGCACAAAAACATTGAAAGGATGGCCAAGAGCATGACTATTTTCAGTTACATTTTATTATGCAGCTTTAGAGGACTATCTTAACAGAAATTTTGCTACAATAGTTTCCTATACAGGTTTTGGTATATCCCAGTATTCTGCCAACATCTTGCACAGTGAGTGTTGCAGAGCCAGAGCACTCAAATACGGTGGACAGTGCTAGATTTGCAGCTGAGATCAACTCTTCAGCAAGGCAGCTCAGTTAGGAATAAAGGTAGCAGTCCAGTGCAGCAACCATGTGCCTGACCATCTACAGCACCACCAAACACCTGGATTTGCATAAACAGAATCAGATCAGCAGATGCCCTGCTAGAGTTTAGAGGTGGAAATGTTAAGGAACAACAAAAAACAATTCCACTCTAAACAAGCCAGTTGTCAGGGCAAGTGCACACAAAATGGGGCAATGACTAAAGCACAGGCACAACCATTACAACCACTTCCATTCACAGGGAAAAACCCTAAGTGAGTCCGAGGCTATGGACAAGAAAATATAGCTGGAAGAAAATAAAAAGAGTTTGAGATGGGAAGATGGAAGGAAAAAAGAAAGCAATGATTGAGACTCCCAGGAGAAAGAAAGGTGGCAGAAGGTATCTTGTAGTCCATATATTTAACTGCTAATGGGAACTGCACATGGGAAGCAGTAGAATGGTTCACTTGATGGAAATGTGCAGAAAATACTAGTTCCAAATACCAAAGGGATGGGAAGCAGTTAAGCAGGGCCTCTGCCAATCAACACCCAGGAATGCTGCATTTTTGCAGGCATGTTAAATGTTTTGCTTCCTGAAATAGGCCCTCATTCTTTCCCCAGACATGGGTCAACTCTGAAGCAGACAAAAAAGAACCAAAACCAAGACAACAAAAATCTCCTATGATACAGAATCTTTATTTATTATTATTTTTATTTTTGCTTTATTTAAGAAAAATGTGGTGTTCATCACCTTAGAAAATGCCTGGAGAAGCATTGCTAGACCTGTACTATTACCACTAACATCCAATTATCATTAACAGCATACCTTTGGAATACAGCTATAGCTCTCAAGAGTAGGAGGAAAGCAAAAAGTCCCTTGACTTTGCAAATTCTTTAGCTAATGCATTTCGCTCTGATCTCTCCCTAAGATCATACTTGATAGCATAATCAAAAGCAAGTTTTTAAAATTCAAACCAGTTACCAACAACTGAATTCTTGCAATAAACTCCAACGCATCAGATGGAAGAAAATGTAACATTTTATTTAATGGGAATTTTGTTCTCTCATTATGTGAAAACAATACTTTTTAAAAAACCCACAAACAATTTCTGTTAATGCTGAAGAACAGCTTTCCTTCTAAGGGAGGTAAAACACAGTTGTTCTGACAGGTTTGCCACCTGAATGAAAGAGCATCTGCTCATCACCAAAGGACACCCACAGTGTAAGTGGAGTGTATTCAGTGAGCTGCTGGTGCAGAAACTTGGAACCTTGTAATGGTTGAGAAGTTTGGAACTCATTACAAATACCCTGATAAAGAATTATGGCAAGAAGGAGGAGGGGGCAAAACCAGATACAGCATGGAGACAACAACGTAGACCTCAGAAGACTTTGATCTGGAAATCATCTAGTCTGGCCACTTGTAAATATCATTCCATCCTACAGCTACCTCAATACTGAACACAATCCACAAGACTAACACATACACAGAGAGACTATTGCTCTCCCTCATTATTGTAACATTAAAACTTCCAGTTATATGCTGCTGTCATAGCTTTCTTCATTAATTAAAGATCTGGGGGTTTTCCTAATGAAAATGTCTCTAAAATATTCAGTTTACCTTCGCCCTTTTGATCAACTAAACACAGAGCTGCTCAATTCTTACACCTTAAAATAATTTTCTCCAACACTAGGTCACTGTCTCTTATCTGTGTTCTCTCAAAGTATCATAAATGTCACATACAGAGGTAAAAATCATTTCCTTTACAGGAAAGCAGCACATCCTTTTCAGACAGTCTTGAACTGGGAATTTGCAGGAAGTTGCTTCTCTGTTTTGGCTAGTTAAGTCTTTTCTGCCTTTTTAAGAGGAGAGACATACTCTTATTTTTAGGTAAAGTAGGATTAAACAGAAACAGGCTTTCCTCCATAACTTTCATAACTTTATTTTTTTAAAAAAAGAACTTTTTATTCTTCTACTACAGATCATGTAACTAACACAAACTAATTTACTCCGTGTCTTCTTGTTTCTATGTACAGACTGGGAGGGAAGGACTCAAAAATAGATCTGGCACCATAGGAAGTAATTGGAAAAGTTCCTCAGAATGTGAGAGGGAAAAACGGGACATTATTGTAAATTAAACTTTCTATGGTACAAAGAATAATTTTAGTACACTAAAATCCTGATTTCCAGCATTTAAAAAAAGCTGTTTGTCAAGAAAATGCAGTTTTTGTCATCCTTTACAAGAGCAAGAAACATAAATCTTTGAATGCTGATTTTTCCTTAATAATTTTCTGTAACGTAAAAACTGGCACAAATCTGATCTCTGTTCTAACTCTGTGTGTTCGGTGGAGGGGTTTTGATTTGGGTTTTTTTCATTTTGTTTCAAAGAGGAGGTTACATTTAAGCACAAAGAGACACTGTACAGCTTCTCTGTCCTTTTCTTCCTCCCATAAAGGTTCTAAAGGTCTTTTTGAGGTTCAGCATTAAGAAGTTCAGTTCCCTTTTTTGGTTTATGTTTCAGAAGTTGTATTCAGGTTACAGTTTTCTGTTCTAATTTGATGCTTGAAACAGACAACCAAACTAAAAATGGGTGACTGGTTATCTAAGATATTTGTACGACTCTCATCACAAAAGCATTCAAGTACCAGATCCATTGGAATTCCTGTTTCCATTAAACCCACTGAAATATGGAAGTTCTGCTGTTACCTGGTACCTCATGGACTGCAGCTGGAGCAAGGGAGGAATAAAGAAAAAAATTCTCAACACTCAAACCAAAAAACCTCCTATCAGCTTCTGGGACTGTACTTTTAGAAACTTGTTTTCTGTATTTTCAAATGGCCAACTCTTTTGAAGGTTAATTGTTCAAAACTTTATGGAAGATTACTTTCTTTTCAACTATCTCAGTAAAATACTCAAAATTTAAGTGTCCATGGTGATCACTTTAATAAGCAAAGATTATAGGCCAAAGTTTTCTCGTAGAAAATTTGTTCTGTCTGAAAGAAAACCCATTTCCTCCAATGCTTTTATTATTGTTCATTTATCAGCACATCCCTTTTTAACCAGGATTAATTTCCATGCAGAAAAGTATTAAAAAAATTTCACCCTGTATTATTACACATTAGAAGGAGGATACTATTTGAATAGCACATCATACTTAGAATTACAATGAAAAGTAACAGCTCAGAGAGCTTAAAAATTACTTCACCAGATGTAAAACATGAATGAAGAAAAGAATCACAGATTTTTACTATACACAACACCCCAATCCTTTGCTGTAAGAAGATCTCAGTGGGCTTTAACTTTTATTATACACAATTCGTCTTCCCTGTTCATTTTGTTTTCTAAGTATTACCCTACAAATTACTATAAACTAATCCACAGAATCTGCTACATATTTATAAATGAGTTGAGTTAGAAAGGGGAAATGCATCTGTATCATTTAGATGATTGTCTGCTGTAAAAAATTAAAATTTTATAAAGCAAGTAAGTTAGTACCTTTCTGCATAGGGCAGAACTTTAGAAGTAAACAAACAAAATACTGAACTTAAAGAGAAACCTTCCCAAAACAGATCTTAGATACATATTTACTTTCCTGAGGAGAACACTCAGTAGTTTACACTGCATTGCAGAAATTTAACAAAATAGCCTAGGTAATTACAGATTAAGTTGTGGTTAATTTTATGTTCTATTTTAAGTGTTTCAGAATTTAATACTATGTTTATATATAAAATTGTCCCTGCACATGGTATCACAAAAACTTTGTACTGTCTCACTCCAAGACTTACTGGCTTTTGGGTCACTTTCCCTCATCCTTACCCATAACCAAAATACCAGTGACAACTGCAGCAAACAATGACCTGGAAGACGGCCAGACTTCTGGATCTATTTCTGTAAAGCAGAGACTGCTACAGACTGACATGTTTGGTATCAACCCGTGTAGCAAACCAGTGCCATTAGAAGGCAAGACATTTCCCAGTGTCCTCGATTTCAGTTAACATACAATCAAATTGGACAGTATTAATTCTCCGGGCTGAAAAATTTAAGGGCTTCTGTACAGCAAAACAGTCAAGAGGTTTGGTTACATCAGCGCTGTCTCTCTAAAAGAAAAGCCTGGAACGGAGAAAGGTTACGTGGAAAACCTCAGGAACCAACTGCTGGCTCTGGCATAGTTAATACCGTCATAGAGCTCTGATAACAGACCACAAATGCAAATCTATTAAACAAAGGCTTTGCATTGCCCTTACTATTTCAGATCTAACTAACAGTTATTTACCAAACCCAATATTTTAAAAAATTGCAATTTTGTCAAAGAAAATATTCTGAAATCTTCTAAAGGACTTCTATTTTGCATCAGACAAGTCTGAACTCCCAATCACCACCATCTTTCAAATATAAATACAAAAGAAAAATGAAATCACACAATAAAATAAGCAGGTTAACAGCAACAATGACAGTCACCTCCATATAAAATGTTACCCTAGTGCTTTACAGCAATGAGCAGAAGCAGCTGCCAGCTTGCCAAGCTAATTCTCTCAAGGTGCTTGCAACCTCTGGAAGAGTTACACCAGTAAACATTCAGGAAATGCCTCCATAACAATTCACACATGTTCCAGAACTTAAGCCTTTATTTAAGCAACTCCAAACACTTCCATAGTAATGTATTTATTTTCATTCCAAACTGCCACAAGCTGAATCCACACAAACCTTTTCCTTCACAACCAAGTGACCGGAGCCTCCCCTTCATCTACCCTTGGGCCTTGATGTGGCTCCAGCCTTTACCCTGGCAATTCAGCAGGACTGGTCACTGCTGCACTGAGCACAACATTAGGCAGAATATTAAAGCAAAGCAAATCTTCCCCCTCTGCTCCTAACCAAGATATAACTGGTTCAGGGCTAAGTCAAGATTGACAGAACCTGAAATCTAATTTCCTAAACCCCATGCAACCCACAGCTACATCCATAAGTTAGAGCAGTGACACTGCCCTTTCCAATTGGATTTACCAGAAAAAAACAACAACAACAACAAAACACAAACAGAAGAGAAAAAAACCCAAAGAGATCAAAAAACCAAACCCCTACAACTCTTGCCAAAAATAATACAGCTTTGCATATCCACAGAAACTTCTGGAACAGTTATCTCCAAACAAACTCCAGGCAGCTAGTTTTGTTGTAGCTTCTCGTTTGGTCTCATTTTAATGACCAGAAACCATTTTTCATTTATGGCTGATGTTGATGATGTGCAACACCAATGAATGCCATACAGCTGAAGCATTAGGGCCGACTGCCAGTGAAATACATTCCTTAAATTAAAATCCCTTCAGACAAATGCAATCTCTGTTTAAGTATTTTATTTAATATTAAATAATAAATCAGAAAGGATATACTGGGTCCAATGCAGCCCATTTCATTCTGTCCAGTATAGCTAGACCTTTCCTCTTCAGAGATTTCTTACAAGAGATGGCAAGCACTAAACAACCACCAAGAACAACCAAACAAAATAATAAATAGCAGGTCTGTAATTTCTACTCTACAAAACAGTGAAAAGCGGGGTGGGGTTGGTGAACCCAACCCAAAAAGAAAACAATTATCTTAAGAACTCAGCTATATCAGTAAATTTTAAACCAAGTACATTCATTTGACTTACTTACACACAGTAACATTACATAGAAATCATTAAATATTTAGAGGTTTTAGCCTTTAAAAAAAACCCCAACATTTATTCACAGATTCTGACAAACTCAAACTCAAGAGGTAGCACCAACACATTTGACATCAAAATGAAAACTCAATATTGTTAAGGTATGACCTTATGAAATGGTCACATATTACTTGCCTTAATTATTTACAGAATACTCAAAGCACTGTTTAACAAAAGGATATATCAAGCAAGGTTTGATGCTTGAACGATTACTAGAACAAACTTTTGTAAACTACTATTTTAAAAAAACTGAATTTGAGTTTGATGTTGAAGTCTGATTAAACAGTGAAATATGATAAGAACAATGCAATATGATCCTCAAAATCACAATTTGCTGCTAATTGTCTGGGGACTGCTAAAAATACATATATTTTCTGGAAAATCACAAGCTTCTTTCTGCAGGCAATACCTTATTCCAAGGGATGGTCCCGTGGTGTAAAGGAGAGCACTCTGGACTCTGAATCCCACGGTCCTGAGTTCGAGTCTTAGTGGGACCTTCCCCTGGCAGTCAATGCCTCCCTCTGCCATCCCATCCCATCAGATCTCGGATGCTGAGCAGGGTCAGCCCCAGTTAGTACCGGGTGCTGTGACAGTCCCGAGGACTTCACTGTCACTATCCAAGCTCGCTCGGCCGTGGCAGATGGACCTCAGGACTTAAATGGTGGGGCCAGTTCTGCGCACGCTGTGCCTCACCTAAAAAATCCACTGGGCAGGCTGGAAGGGTTCACCCACATGGGGAGAGCCCTTCTCTTGCAAATTAAAGAAAAAGAATATTCACTCCTCCTCCTGGATATGAAACTGCAGAAAATTCTCTTCTGGATAGTCTTTTAGGCTTCAATGTCAAGGGACTAAGAGCAATAAACAAAACAAATAATTTTTATTCATGCAGATGTTGGAAAGAGCTGACCTGAGACTTCCTCCCTCACCCCTCAGATAGTCTGTCAGCAAGAGCCAGCTTGGCTCCCTTGAACACATGGGAACATGGCAAAGATCATGCTGGGGGAGTTGTCACTGAGTCAAAAATGGTACGCAGCCTATGCCACTCAAGTTGCAGGATGGGGCCTGTACGAGAAGCCACCTCAGGCAGCAGCTTATCTTATGTGGACCCCTCCGCTTTTTAATCTGGTCCTGCAGATTAGTCAAAGAAGCAATTGGAGAAGAAAGGACATAGAGCTTGTCTTTTGGAAGCCACTTTAGGCAGTAGAGAAATTTAAGAAATAAGGCAAGGAGGTGATCACAGCAAAGACAGACTTCAAATAATCTTCTATACACTTGTCCTGCACTACAATAGGAATGTGTATAGAAATACCTTACACTTCTGCTCTAAAAAAGACATTGATTTTGTACCTCATGCACCTAAGAATATTTGCATAATGACAAAATCTAGTAGATGTATCCAAAACTGACAAGCTGAAGAGTAGTTACATCTTTGCCTACTTCCACAGTCACACAAAATATTGTGCCAAACTTGGAGAAAGGATATTGAGGGAGCTGTGCTTCAACAGCTGAGACATACACATGGAGGGTGGGGAATCATATGAAAACATCCTCAGCAGATTTAGGTCTCTCCTACAGGCAGTAAAGAGAAACCTTAGATTAGATAAGAATGTCTTCTTGATACAGAGCTCATGGCTTGCATCTTACAGAATATTTCCAATTATTAAAAAAGCTGAAGGAAAAAAACCCATAAAAATAAACTGCGAGCAACTGAAATACCAAATCTAGAACAGATCTGACCAAAATCACTAAGAGTGTTTTGCAGACTAAAGCAAAGCTAGAAACATTCAATGTACTTTAGCCACAAAACCTAAGTTCAGACAAGTACTTAGTTTCTTTAGAATGTTTTTTCCTCTAAGGTTTCAACTGATGAAGTAGCTAAAAATCAACACAGAGCAAGCTGCCACTGGCTCAGTACAGCTCATAAAGAAGAGTGGTATATTCTTAGTGAAGCAAGAGGATACATCTGACTAGGGAAGCTCTTGGGTAGCTGGCTACACAACTCTGCTCCATTTCAAGTCTAGATAATTACTATGTTGCAGAAAATAACTCATGCAGCAGCAGATGGTGCAACATGGCAACACCTGTTCCTTCAAACACCAATGCAAAAAAGGGAGCAATAGCCCTTTTCCTTTGAAAGGAAAGAATCCAGCTTTGGAGGACAAGGTACATAAATAATGCCAGACTGTGGATAGAACCCAAAATAATCCATTCAGCTTTCTGTGCTAAACACGGAATGCAGTTGCCATTGACCCAACCCTGCTCACATGTCGCTAAACTATCAGAAGCAACTCAGGCATTTACAGAACTGAAGGGCCTGAAAGACATTAAGGAGCAAACTTCTTTTTTCAAGGACAGGTTGATGACAATTACTTGGATTTTTACAAACACAAGCAACTAACAGATATTTTGAAATCGTTAACTCTAGAGGGTTTTTCCCATTGTTTTTTCCATTAAGCAATTATTCCATATAATGACAATTTCCCATTCGCTGGTCAGGTTCAATGGTTGTTCACATGGAACTGCGGCAGTATTTAAGGGCTTGTGCCCTTCTTGACCAACTGGCAAACCAAAAGTGCTTTCACACTGCCTGTATGGATGCACATCCACACCTATTCGAGTGAGCACTTGCTGGGGCAGCTCTTACCTTGAAAACGTACACAAACATAAAACGTAGGGGAAGTGGATTAAGGAGTCACAGCCCCATTTGCGCTCACCAGTCACATTGATTCATGCCCACCAACGCAGCAGTTAGCATTCTAGAGAGTAATTCACCGGTTAAGCACGCCAGGTTTTCGCCTCCTTCCACGGTTGTCAAAAGAATTCCACCTCCAGACGCGGCGGACACGTCCGTATCCCGCTGGCACCGCGGGAGCGGAGCATCCCGGGCCCCGGCACATCGCTGCAGCCCCGCCGTGCCGGGTGGGGTCCCCCCTGCCGCGGGGTGGGTTCCCTGGCCGGAGAGGAGCCCCGCGCCCGCCCCCCGGCCCAGCGCCCAGCCGGCCCCTCCGCGCTCCCGGTCCCTTCCCCCTTCCCAGCCGCCTCACCGATGAGGACGCGCAGATGCTTGAGTCGGGTGAGCGGGTCCTTGCGGGTGTCCAGCACCTTCTGCGTGGATTTCCGCACGTCCCCGTGCGGCTTCTTGGAGAACATCCCGCTGGGCCCGAGCCCGAGCCCCGGCGCCGCGCTCCAGAGGCAGACAGCGGCCTCCGGATCCGCCCGCTCCGGGGCCCCTACATATCCAGCGCCGGCAGCGCCACCTCGTCGCTCAGATCCGGGCTGCGGCGAGGGCGGAGGGCGCGGCGCGGAGCCAACTCCCCGCGGGCCGGGGGCCGGGCC